>CM028378.1:79807856-79984901 GCA_013146195.2 Codonopsis lanceolata | reverse complement strand
GAAGACATCGTGACATAAGATCTTCACAATGGCACTAAATTCAAGAACAATGGTGTAGAAAGATACTGCGATGACCATGGGATCGGCCATAACTTCTCCGCCAAGACTTCTCAACAAAATGGAGTAGCCGAACGGAAGAACATAACATCGATCGGAACAATGTTTGCTTAACTAAAGTACTTCAAGCGTAGTCAACTCAGATGTTTTACTCCAAAACAGCATCCTCGGTAAACAAGTTTATAACAAAACTCCATATGAAATATGGAGAGGAAGAGCCCCAACATAGGATTTCTTAAAATCTTTGGTCAGAAATGTTTTATTCTTCATAATGGAAAAGAATATAGAGGAAAATTTGATGCAAAATCGACGAAGGAATTTTTCTCGTATTCCAAACATTCAAAAGCATTTCGCATTTTCAAGAAAACTCATTTGAAAATTTTAGAATCAAGCATGTTTCTTTTGATGAATATGACTTGTTAAAGCCCGAAAGGTCTCGAATGTTGCTAATGATTCTCGATAATGATGAGACAAAATACAAATACAAAGATCTACTTCCACTCCTCATCGAAACCAATCATGCACTCCCAAGATCATAAATCGCTTAACCCTTCACCCAGGCAGACTTCAACTCCTCTGCATTCTGCCCAACTCTTCTGACCCGTAACCCATCTCTTCTGCTTTTACCTCAAGCACCTTTACGCATCACTCATCCTTCTTGTTCACCAAAATGAAGGTTGTTGAAGATCCTATCTCTTAGAAGCTGCATTTTGGTGAATCTCCTTCTCAACCTACTCCGAATTTTAAGGGAAGAACCCACCAAGTGATCTTCCTCCAACCATTATTGAAACAAGAGATCATCCTATCTCTCAAATCATTGGTGATCTCAACACAGAGTTCATTTGAGAAATAAAGTTCGAGAAGAGACTATGTTTGCATATGCATTCGTATTCCGAACTCGAGCCAAAGAAGATTGATGAAGCTATTGAAGATCATAACCGGATTGAAGCTATGCAAGAAGAGCCGAACCAGCTTTGAAAGATGCAAGGTGCAAGGTGGAGCTTAGTTCAAAGGCCGACGATCATCCAGCTTATCGACACTAAATGGGTTTTCAAACAAAAGAGATGAAGATGGAAATGTCACCGTAAATAAAGCTAGACCGTTGCTCAAGGCTACCGACAGAAGAAGGAATTGACTTCGATGAAACTTTTGCTCCTTGCTAGACTAGAGGCACCGACTCTTTCTAGCTTATGCCTGCTCATGGACTTCAAAGTGTATCGATGGATGTAAAGAGTGCCTTTCTAAATGGTGATCTTCAAGAAACAGATATTGGAACAAGCCTCCGTGATTTGTCATTCAAGACAACCGGATTATGTCTACCGACTCAAGAAAGCTCTCTATGGTCGAAGCAAGCTCCTAGAGCTTGGTATGAAACTCTATCCAAGTTCTTAATAGAACAAGGATTCGTGAGAGGAAGGATAGACACTACCTTATTCATCCTCAAGCACAAGGGTCATTCTCTTCCGTACAAATCTATGTGGATCTATATCATCTTTGGATCAACTAACCAAAGCCCGTAAAAGATTCGAGAAACCGATGCAAAGCAAGTTCGAGATGAGCATGATGGGTGAACTTACCTACTTTCTAGGATCCAAATTCAATGACTTCCGACGGAATCTTCATCACCAAACCAAATATGCAAAGGAACTAATCAAGAAATTTGGTCTTGATTTAGCTAAAGGATTTGAGACTCCAATGTCTACCGACGCCATCTTGACAAAGATGAAAAGGGAAAGCAAGAGAACATGACCAAGTACCGAGGAATCATAGGTTCACTTTTTACCTTACCGCCAAGAGACCCGACATAATGTTTGTTGCTTGTGTTTGTGCAAGATTTCAGCAGATCCAAAGGAATCACATTTGCTTGCCACGCCAAACGTATCATCGATATGTTTCTACAACAACAAATCTAGGCATCCGGTATTCCAAACACAACAATTTCGATCTAGTTGGATACTCGATGCAGATTATGCAAAAAGTGAGCGTAAGAAGCACCAACTGGGACTTGTCAATTCCTTGAAATAGACTTGTCTCATGGTCTTGCAAAAACAAGGATCGCTTGCAAACTCAACCACGTAAGCCGAATACATTATTAAGCAGCGTTGTTGCTCTCAACTCCTATGGATGAAGCAACAACTAGTGGACTACAACATCAAGACCGCAAATTGTCCAATTATGTGTGACAACACATCGCAATTTCGCCTCCAAAATCCATCCAAGTGATGCACTCCAAGACAAAGCACATTGATATTCGTTATCACTTCCTCAAAGATCATGTGGAGAAAGGTAACATCGCCTGAATATGTTCCAACCGAGCATCAATTGGCTGACATTCTCACAAAGCCACTGGATGCCACCAGGTTTGCTTATTTAAGGAGAAATCTTGGTATGATTGATCCTACTGCTTAATTTCAAAGTTTTATTACTTTTCTTTCATACCGGTAGACTTAGTTTTAGGCTGACCGGAAGACGTAAGCTACCCATGAGTGGAAGACTTAAAGGTTAGTTTCTTTACTTAGTCTATTTTTATTAAAGAGGTTTCTAAAGCAATAAAGGGGGTCAAGGATAAAATTCGGTACTTAGAAAATATCTTAAGTTCCCGCTTTTGCGCTAAAATTTTCTCGCCTTTAAATAGACCTTGAACCGCCTTTTGCAAAACTTTACGAAACCCCTTTGATAAAATATTTCTCTCTATTCAAACTCTCTCTATCTGTAACTGCTTTCTTCATTCCCAAATCTTCTTGTTTCTTCTTCTCATCAAACATCAATGGTATGTTCTTCTCTACTCTTCTACTTAAAACTTATTGTTTACTATTTTGCATTTCATTTCATAACCTAAATTATTTTGGAATTCAAACGGTCACTTTCGAGTTTCTAACAGCTTCCGCCATTATTGTTCTTAAAAACCTAGAAGCTAACAGTCGTTTATATGCTTTCAATGTTTACTCTCTTGAAAAACTTCTGTTATACATTTCTCTGGTTTGGATACTCTAAACATTCTAGGGTTTCAAGTTTTCATTTCAAAAATTTCCAATAATCTCAGAAAACCTTGAAATTTGTGCTTGTTTAGTTCTTAAGGTAAAAAGCCCTAATTTTTTATTGCATTTCTTTCAGGCAAAAACTTCAAAATCCAAGCGTGACAGCAGGAAAGTGTTAGACCCCGAGAAAGACATTTCACCAAGCTTGGATGTCAACCTTCCGGGATATCCCACTTTTCCCGCCTCTCATGACATCATCGTGGCTCTGGACCCAAAACTGTACATTCCCGGAATGTGCATCGACCTTCATTCAGTCCGCACAATAGCCGCCGGAGTCAAGGCATGCGAAGATATGAATGCCTCTGGAATTCTTCCACTCTTCTGCCTCAACGACAAAGATTACAGCATTTTCTTGGCAGAAGAGTTCTACCAAAGGATGGAACTCATGAACAAGAATGCCCTTCGAGGATGGATTAGAGGCCGTCCCATTTCTATCACCGCCAAGACCATCTCCACCATCATCGGCGTACACTTCGGTGGAGCACTTGAGGCAACCATTACTGAGGCAATTCATGCCTGGGAAGCAATGAGGGGAGTTGATACCCCTAGGGAATCACAAGGGAAGATGCTGAGGAATCTCTTCCTACTGGACGTCTACTGCACAAGCCACCTTATTTACAAGGGGCTACTTTTCAAGAGTGGTGCGCATGACATGTTTACGGCACAACAACTCAACCTGACAAGTGCTGTAGTTCTTCAGACCCACCTCAACTACGGTGCCATCATCTTCAATGAACTGAAGCAGTGGGTGGAGAAAGTAAAGAACAACCCTACTTGCAAGCACCCATTCGTGAGGCTGATCAATGCACTTCTCAGAGACAATGAGGAAGTCAACTCTTCCTTAAAGGAAGATGAGCTGATAGTGGTAGCCAAGGAGAAGCAGCTAACCGCCTCGTTCTTCAACAAATACACAGAGTATGAGAACAAGCGAAGGCTGTAGAAGGGTCTTCCACCGGTTTCCCTTGACAAAGTTGCTAAGCCACTACCGATCATAGTGACTCGCTTCAACATGGAAGCTTATGACGCGGCCAGCAGAACCTTCAAGAAGGCCTCTGCAAAGTTTGATGAACAAGTTGCCATGTCCCTCCATCAAAAAGCCAAAGATCTGGCTGATGAGGCAGAGCAGCTGCTGAGAGCCAAACAGAAAGGCAAAGGCAAGAAGACAAGGCCAGAAGATGCAGTTCCAACTGAAGAGGAGCAGGCCAGGTGGATTCGAAAGGAGATGAAGGAAGGCCAAAAAGACAAGAGTCCAACCAACCCAATTCCATCACCTTCACCAGCCCAACATTCACCAGCCCAGCCATCCTCTCAAACTCATCCAACCTCTTCTTCTCAGCCTTCTTCAAAAACCAAACGACCACAATCACTCTCACATGTACCCTCACCTCAACCAAAATGAAGGAGACTTCGAAAAACACATGCCGACCAACCACCAGCAGACACTCCTGCCTCTACCACTGAAGCAGCTGAGTCTCCCATTCAGCCGCTAAGAAAGAAAAGGAGGTCTGCCAGTACCAACCAACTACCGACGCCCAACCCTCTACCGACGCCCAACCATCTACCAACAGCCAACCATCTACCGCCACACCTAGCCAACCTATTCCCCCTGAGTCATCTACTCAGAGGAATTCACCACCTCCGGAGGAGTCTATCCCTCAGGAGGAGCCTCATACACAGGAGGAGCCTACCCGAACCCCTACTCCTCCTCCTCCTTCACCATTCAACTACTCTCCTGACCCATCCACACCTACCTCACCTCACCAAACCCAAACCACCTCTTCAACACCAACAAAACCATCCAAACCAATAGACTCTGCTGCTGCCAAGTTCCTTTTTGAACTTTCGTCAGTAGCAGAGCTCTTCTCCCCTGGCCAACAACCACCTCAACCTACCCTACGCAAACCCAAAAGCCTTTTCTATCCTGCCCCATCTTTCTGGTTCTCCACCGACCCCTTACCCGAATCCTCCCTTGTCAGTGAAAATTCTGACACTGACATTGAGATCGATTCCCCACCAACCCCTCCTCCCCCTCCACCTCAAACCATATCTTCATCTACCAACACCATACCAACCCAGGACTCTTCCTCTTCCGACTCCATCACTCCTCCACTCCAACAGCCCTTCCGGCCAGTGTCTCCTGAAGCCTCTACCTTTGCCGGTACCGCTCCCTTTCACATTGGCCAGGCAACCTCTTCTTTTCAGCCGGCCAATGCTGAAGTTTTATCAAGGCTGGACGTCATATATGAACGACTAGGCGCTCTCACTAGCATCACTACCGCTACCGCTGAGATAGCCACTGCTGCGGCCAAGGTCAACGATCGAACTACAGCTCTTCTACGACAGTTTCAAGAGGATGTCTGGACTCGTTTTGGACAGATACGACACGATTTCACAGACGTCAAGATCAACATTGAAGCTCAACGAGACGAATGTGTACGTATCTGCTCCTCCCTCTTCTACGAGCTTTTCCATGCCATCACTCTACATCTCGGCAATGGCCACCCTCCTGTTCTAGAGCTCAACAACCTCGCTCGAGACTCTACTCACAATGTTATGAATGACCATCGTGATCATGATCTGGCCATCACGGAGGAGAAGCAAATGAGATCTATCAACCGTATGCTGATGGAAGAGAACAGTCGTCTTCGTGAAGAACTCGACTATCGATCTCGTTCCACCAGACCTCCTACTGATGCCGATGACGAGTACGAACGTAGAATGGAAGAGCTAGAGAGAGAACGAAGGGAAAAAGAAGCTGTAGACAAAGGCAAAGGGAAAAGACCTTGGTAGATGTGTAATCTTTTCTTCCCTTCACCTTCGTATCTATCTTGTTTTTGAAAAACTCTGTAATCTGTAAACATCTTGTTTATAATACAGAAGGTTATCTTCTTTTCAAAAATTATCTCTTGTTTAAATTCCTGTTATTTCATTTTCTATATCTTCTTAGAATTTAAACACTCAGTTTAAATTTATATTTGAACTGTTTTTGCTACTGATCTATATGTTATTCTATGATTTCCTTATCCATGTAAGCACTTAGATTAGTCTTTACACTTGAGGTGCTCTTGTGTTTAATAGAGGCATGTCTTCCGCTACTATATATATAAATCTCTTAGACATGCTATTATCTTTTACATAGTCGGTTATAGCCCTCATTTGTAGTAATGATGACCAGATATAAATAGGAGGGGATGGTTGATTCTTATGTTAGATTTATATCTGTTCAGTTCATTACCCTAGTTTTATACTTCAGTGGCTAATCGGGCTGCGTATCGATTAGCGTGGCAACTGTGTATAGAACTTTGCCAAGTATAGTTTTTAATAGGACTTCACAGGTTCAGCGGTAGACCTCTTCACAGCTTCACCGGAAGACCTGCTCAAAGCTTACAAACGGCAGACCTTGTGTCCACCTGGTCAATCATGACGTGTCCTATATATCCAGCAATGACTCAATGGATTAATTCAAATTTATCTTCATCACTGTTTGAATTTATCTAAGACATTCCCTGACACATCAAGCCCGCCAAAAGCAGCTTTCCGAAAAGCAGGAAGACTTTTCGCAAACTGAACAGTGAAAGCAGGAAAGCAGACTGTCACCTACTGTCTGTAACAACTCTCAGATCTGACACCCAGATTGCCCAAGTTTTAGAAGATCTCATAAATCATTCCCTGCTCTAGATATCTGTGAAGACGAAATTCCTGACTGACAGCCCCATGCATTTAATGCATTTTACCTTACAAAGTTGTTACAGTCTTCATCTTCTCCAACGGATCTTTTTGAGTGCAACTGCTATAAATGCTGCCATTGAAGACTAGACAAAAAAGAGAAGACAATACATCGAACACTTAAAGGATTGCTCTGAAACTCTACAACTCCAAGTCTTACTACTCAGTGCATTCAAGAGATCCTCAACAGATCTAGAAGTCCTCGTCAACAACAAGAAGCCGTGCATCAACATTTATTTCTCTACTTCTTGTTGTTATTCATTCATTAACTATACTTCTGCACGAATTAAATATCTTGTTTATACAGATATTTAATTCCTTAGACCCCAAACACAAGTCAATATTTTGTACACGATCCATTAGGAATATTCTTTGTAATAGATCTAGTGGAAAACATAGTGCACTATTTAAATCCAAGGTTGACTGCCTTGGTGGTGGACGTAGCACTCTTTATAGTGTGAACCATCCCAAATTACTTGTGTTCTTTCTTTACTGTTTGTCTACTGTTTAAACTGTTTATTGCTTTAGTCATCTTTATCCTTTATACAGCAGAACTTAAGTAAACTGTCAAAGGTCTACCGGTAGTCCTTAACGGCAGACTTGAAACAACTACTTTGAAAGTCTTCCGCTACTTCAATCTTTTCAATAGATTATAAGTATCTTTCAAAGAACTTGCTCAAAAGTTTTTAAGTGTATAATAAGCTATTCAACCCCCCCCCCTTCTAGCTTATTATTGTGCCCGTTGGGACCCACAGAGTCTATGAATAACGAGAATGACGGAAGAAAGTGAATGATGAAATAATATATTGAATATAATCTAAATTTCATTTTTTTGGAGTAATGCATTTTTTTGGCCTTTGAATTTAAAATGAGACAAAGTATAACTATTGAAATAATTATTTATTATTTTAATTAAAATATATTTTAAATATCAAATGACAAACTAAATTATGAAAATATAATCAAATCTCACTTTGCGTCACAAGTAAAATATGACCAAAATAATCCTAACATGTATGATTTTCTATTACTATTTTTAACACCCATGAACGGGAGAGGACAAAGTAGGACAAATATAAAAATTATGTATGAAAGTGAGACATCATAGGTTGAGAAAGACATTATTAGAGGTATATAAAAAAATGTAACTATAATAATACATTTGTTGGTGAGTATCAAGATAGTAGGCACTTATGAAGCATGTTTAATAATTACTTGTGAATAATCTAAGAAAATGTGTTAAAGTAAGGTGATATAATGTCAAGAAGATTTAACAACATGGAGAACTTCGCTGACAAATCTTAATGTTTTGTTTGAGAAGAACACTAGAATCTATAGGAGATACGTTTGAAGAAAGCAGTTCGATTTAATGGAAGCTAAATATATTTTATTTTTCCATTTTAGTAAGGTAAGGTGAACATATTTATTGGTGGTGGTGATACCGGAGCTAGTAGTTGCAGGGATACTGGTGGTGCTAAGAGGTAGGTACCAATTTACCATCTTTCAAACTTTTTTCTCTCTAGAACGGTTTTGCTAACCCTAGGGTTTTGAGGCTCCTGCATGGCAGCTGCTCAGGCAGCGGCGCCACCTGTCCCGCCGGATAATCCTGCTCCGGTGAACCCTTCTAATGCGGCATCTCCCGATGGTGCCCCTACAGTTCGCTCGTATGCTAATGTTACTGGTCAACCCAAGCAATTCGTAGGTAAGATTGGGCCCGTTCTTCAAGCGCTACCTTTGGTTCCTCGACAAGTTACTAGTTTCAATGGAGAACCCGGCTGTATTTTTTCTCCCATGGAAGTTGAAGCCTCGGATAGACAGTTTGCTAACACTATCATCTTCAAATTCTCGGCGGGGCGGCCTTCAGTGTATGCTATTCAAGAGGAAATAGCAAAATCTTGGAAACTCAATGGGTCCTTTGTGGTTGGTCTTTTAGATCCGAGGCACGTTATGGTTCACCTCTGTTCTGCGGAAGATCTTGTCCTTGCGTTATCCAAGGAGTCTCACATGATGCAATCTTGTATGTACCGATCCTTTCGTTGGTCTCCGGACTTTGCATTCAAGAAGGATAGTACGTTGGTGGCAGTATGGGTACGATTACATCAGTTACCTTTGACATATTTCAATCCCTCCTTTTTACAATGCATTGGTAATTCGATGGGACGATTTCTTAGAGCAGATGATAAAACATTAGCGCTTTCTCGCCCAATGTTTGCTAGGATTTGTGTGGAGATTGATGTTTCAAAGCCATTACCTACTCGTTTCTGGATTGGAACGTCCAAGGATTGTGGTTTTTGGCAGGCTTTGGAGTTTGAAGGTAACATACATTATTGTGTGGGGTGTGGACTTTTGGGCCATACGAAGGATAGATGTCGTAAAGCTTCACGGCGCCCAGTTCAAGCTCCGTCTGTTGCCAAGGATAATGAGACTACCCATACGGTTAATAAGGCTTTGAATCCAGCTTCAAAGGCCCCTAGGAACATTAACAAGGTGCAATGGGTTCCTGTAGCAAACCCTAAAGAAGCTACTGTTCCACTATCCAATATGGCTAAGAATGTCGATGGTGCTTCAGTTTCTATGGCTAAGAATGTCGATAGTCCTTCAGTTTCTATGGCTAAGGAGAGCTTTGGTCACCACAAGGATTCAGAAGGGATCACTATGGAACCAGAGGGTATTGATTTTGCTCAGCCGAGGCCTAATCCTAGAGTTGGTGATAAGGGGAAAGGGGTTTGTACTGTTGAGGATGGTAGTGATTCCCATACAGTTCAGACGAAATCAATTCATCTTAGTAACTCTTTCGGTGCTCTAGTGGATTTGTCGGATGAAGAGGAGTTTAATGATTTGGATCCAGATCCAGTGCAGTGCAAGGAATGTCCACAAATGAACAAGGCAGAATTGCTTTCTTCTCCTAAAGGCGGAATGTCCACAAGGGATGTCCCAGGGTTCAATAATCTCAATAATCAGAATACTTTGTTTAGTCATCTGTGGCAGGATGTCATGCATTTGAAACTTCGCGCGCACGGAAAAGCCCATTCGACGGGTGGGGATTATGAAGATACTGTGAAGGACGGAGAGGTTCATTATACAGATTTGGATGCTCATAGGATTCAACTTCGTGACTCATTCCGGAAATATTGCAGTGATCGGGCTAAGGAATTTAAGGTGAAGCAATCCCGATTGAATAATACTCGTGTTACTAGGGCAAAGGCTAAAGCCCGTAATCGTTCTTCTCATTAATGTTTCCCTATGTCGATTCTCATTTGGAATGCTAGAGGGATTGGTAACAAATCTACTAGGCGATATCTTCGTCAACTTATTAGACAGAATAAACCGTTTCTTTGTGTTATTTTGGAACCAAAAATTAATGGGGAAAGGATAAAGGCTATTTGTAAAAAGCTCCGTTATGACTCTTGTATGCAGTTGAATCCTTCTAACAATCATATTTGGTTATTTTGGAGGAATGATGTTATTGTTGATTTGGTGGGTAGTTCAAACCAATTCATTACAGTCTCAGTTCAAAAGGATACCACTTTCAAGTCCATAGCCACTTTTGTTTATGCTAAGTGTTCCATTGAGGAGCGAAGAGTATTATGGTCTGATCTTAAGGATTTTTCTGATAATTGCAGCGAGCCTTGGGTTGTAGGAGGAGATTTCAATGTCATAGCACAGACCAACGAGAAATTGGGAGGTGCTCCTTGTAGTTTTCCGGAGATGGATGATTTTAATGATTTTATTTTTCAAGAGGGTCTCGAAGATGCAGGCTTTGTGGGTAGTCGCTTCACTTGGTGTAATAATCAGGATGGTGGGCGAAGAATTTGGAAGCGGTTGGATAGGATTCTTTTCAATAGCAATTTTAAAGTCTTGTTTCCGAGAATTCGGGTTCGGCACTTGGTTACGTCGGAATCTGATCATGCTCCTCTTCTTATTGATTTGCAAACTGATCGCAAGCCGGCTGGTGTTTTCAGGTTCCAGCGTATGTGGCTGGACCATCCTGATTTTTTAAAGTTTGTTCAAGATCAATGGGCAGTTTCTATTTGCAGTCCGCCTATGGATGTTCTTTTCAGGAAGCTTCAACTTCTTCGAAAGGCTCTTAAAACTTGGAATTGGAGTGATTTTGGGCATATTCAGCGGAACATTGAGAAGGTGCAGGATGATATTTTGCGTTATGATTATAATATGCAGCAAGGTGGCGATCAGACTGTGGTCGATTGCTTAGAGAAGTCTCGAAGGGAGCTAAAGCAATTGCTTAAATGGGAGGATGAACTAGCTGCTTCTAAAGCTCGGCAACTGTGGCTTAAAGACAATGATAGGAATTCTGCTTATTTCCATGCAAGCATTAAAGATAGAATTAAACAAAACCGTGTCATCATTCCCATGGCTGATGGGTCTGTTAGTAGTGATCCCAAACGCATTGGTCCCTTGGCAGTGGACTACTTCTCTAATCTATTTATGTCCTCGAATGCTGTGATTAATGACACGGAATCAGATAATTCTTTCCTCAATGCAGCTCCCTCGAATGAGGAGATATGGGCAGCCATCAAAGGCCTTAACCCTGACAGTGCTCCGGGTTCTGATGGCTTTACTGGGTGGTTTTTTCAGGGTTGTTGGGATATTATCAAGAATGATGTTATTGCTGCAGTGCTTGACTTCTTTGCTGGAAGACCTTTACATAGAGGTATCTCATCTACAACCTTGGTGCTCATTCCTAAGGTTGCCACCCCGGATGGATTTGGTGATCTAAGACCTATAAGTCTTTGTAATTTTGTATGTAAAATTATTTCTCGTATCTTGGCTACCCGGATGTATCGATTTCTGCCTCGTCTGATATCTAAGGAGTAGTCTGGTTTTGTGAAAGGTAGAAGTATCCAGGAAAACGTTCTTTTGGCGCATGAAATGGTTCATAGAATCGACAAAAAGGTTCGGGGAGGCAATGTGGTTTTTAAACTGGATATGTCTAAGGCTTATGATCGTCTTGACTGGAATTTTCTTCTTCGGGCTTTATCTGCTCATGGCTTTAGTAGTGAGAATTGTGAGCTTATCAGGAACCTCATAAATAATATCTGGTATTCTCTTCGTATCAATGGAGAGGTGTGTGGCTTTTTCAAATCTTCTCGTGGCATGCGACATGGAGACCCTCTTTCTCCTTTGTTATTCATTTTAGCTCAGGAGGTTCTTTCTCATAATATTAATAAGGCTATTGGGGATAGGAAAGTTCAGTATTATGATTATGGCTGTGGGGGCCCTATGATCTCTCATCTGTTGTATGCTGATGATATGCTCCTCTTCTGTAACGCTGGAAAGTCTTAAATTCTTGGTTTGCGCAAAGTTTTAGCCTCATATGAGCAGAGTTCTGGGCAACTTATTAACATGCAGAAGAGTGGTTTTTATGTTTCCAAACATTGTTCGAGTCGTAAGGCTTCCCAAATTGCTTTGTGGTCGGGGTGCACCCAACGATTTTGGCCTATGAAATATCTTGGTCCCCCCTTTTTAAAGGTCGTATGAAACGAGTTTATTTTGAGGACCTTGAATTTCGAGTGTCTAATCGCATTAATAGATGGAGGGCAAAATTATTATCGTTTGGGGCAAAAATAACTCTTATTAAATCTATTCTTTGTAGCATCCCGGTGCATTCTTTGGCGGCTCTCCCGTTCCCCTCTTCTATCATTCGCCGCATCGAAATGAAGATGGCTGATTTTCTTTGGGGTTCTAATGGGGAACCTAGAATCCATTGGCTTGCTTGGAATAAAGTTTGAAGCCTTTCGAGGAAGGCGGTCTGGGTATTCGTTCTCTTACGGAGGTTATGGACTCCTTGCATGCAAAGCTTGCTTGGAGTGCTTTGCAAGGAGAAAGCCTTTGGGCTCGTTTTTGTTGGCATAAATATGGGGGAGACATTGGATTTATTGACACTCAGACTGCCTCTCGCCCTTGGAAGGCCATTATGAATCAAATATGGCGTGTTCGGCAATGTAGCCAATGGACAGTTGGGCAAGGCAATATTTCTTTCTGGGACACAAACTGGTGTGGGGCGCGTTTGGGTGGCCCCCTTCCTTTGGATAGGATGCTTTCGGTTTGTAACGCCCTCAAGGATTTTGATGATTTTGCTCACCTGATCGATCCTGCTCATCATGAGAATATTCGGAGAGTTAAATGCATTGAAGGTTTGCCGGACAAGCTGGTTTGCACTATCACAGCCTCGGGTGTCTTCAGCTTTGCTTCTTTCTGGAATCACTTTCGGCTTAAACATCCTACTGTTCGATGGGCAAAGAAGATATGGCAGCCCTGGATTCCTTTCAAAATGAGTTGCTTTGTATGGAAGCTTTTTAATAATGCTATTCCGGTAGATATGAACCTTCAATCCAGACATGTTCCTGTGGTTTCTAAATGTGTTAGCTGTTTTAGTTTCCCTTGCCAGGAATCTGTCCAACACCTTTTGCAGTCGAGGTTGCGCAAGCCCTCTGGAACCGGCTTGCTTCAATATTCAAGTTAGGCTATGGTGTCATCTCTCTTCAACAACTTTTTATACGCTGGTCTAGGGGTTCTCTTCGTCGGCAGATTACGGCTTGCAAATTGGGTATTTTTGTATTCACTTGCTGGGAGATTTGGAGAGCTAGATGCTCAGCATTCTTTGAAGGGACTCCTATGAAAGTGGACAGTATTTTCATGCCAATAATGGGTGATCTTCGTGATATGGTTTCTTTGTATAGACCGAAGGCTGTGAGCGGTACTCGTGAGACTATGCACATGCTGGCTGCTTCTATTCCTGTCCAGAGTCCTTGTGTTCGGCCTGGTCGTTGGCTGAAGTGGGGTCTCCCTATGCATGGTAGATTTAAGTTGAACACAGATGGCTCGGCTAGGAATGGCATCTGCACGGGTGGCGGAGTTATTCGTGATTCTTTTGGTTTGCCTCTTCGGGCCTTCTCGAATTTTTACAACTGGGGCACAAATATGAAGGCTGAGATTTGGGCTCTCCGTGATGGACTTGCTTTATGTGACTCTCTGGGTTTGTTTAATGTTGATGTGGAGACAGACTCTCTTGTGGCTGTGAATGTTATTATGAATAATCATCATGCTCCTTGGAAATATGTGTATGAGCTGCACGATTGCAGTGTTTTAGCTCGTCAGTACAGAGTTTCTCATGTTTTTAGGGAACAGAATCGGGTGGCGGATTGTCTTGCAAGTATTGCTCATGATCATAAATCACACCGTATTTTTTCCTCTGTAGTGGAAATTCCTAGAGGGATCAAGCATCTGATAGACATAGATAGGTTTGGATTTCATTCTTTTCGGCCTGGCTGATTTTAGTATGTTGTTGAGTGTCCTTTTATTTTCGTTTTTAAAATTAAAAAGCAGTTGTAATTTCCTTTTCGAGGTCAGACTCCTCCGTCCTCCCATTTATAAGGGCAAGGCTGGTTGTCCCCCTCAAGTTTATATCCTTTTCTTTTTATTAATAAAATCTGCGAGGTGCCGCCTTTCTATATATATATATATATATATATATATATATACTGGTGGTGGTGGTTAGGGGTAGTGGTGGGGCGATTGTAACCATGGCAATGGTGGTTTAGGTGTGGAATACGATATTATTAGATTTCCAAATAATCAAATTTTCAAATCTTCATAAGAGTTTGAGTTTCAATCATCAAATTTAAAAAAATCAAAAAATTGAATTTATGTTTCTATATAGTGAAATTTAAGGTTCTGGTGGTGGTGGGTCTATAAATGATGACTTTTGCATATGTGTTAATTTGAACGAAGGAGTAAGAAATTAGACAAAGAAATAAAATTTAAAAAAAAAAGATTTTTGGGTTAATGATGTTATTTGAGGTGGTAGTGGTAATGGTGGTGGGTCTATGAGAAATAAGGTTGATGGAAAAAAATGAAGGATAACAAAATAAATTAAATAACTTCTAAATTTCATTTCTCGAGAGTAATGCATTTTTTAACTTTAAATATAAATATGATAAAAATTATAATTACAATATTTCTAGCCTTATAACTGATTTTATAACTTTCCTTACAACTACTAAGTCTTGTAAGGATAGTATTTTCCTTATAATTATACCAAATTACAATCCCTCCCCCAAAAGTATCCACCAAATTACATAGTACACCTCAACCTAAGGTTTGTCCCATAATGAAATCTGACGTTATATTTTTTCATATTTTCCACCCTAGTCGCGACAACGGTTAGAAAAGTCACGTTAAATAACACGTGGTCTTCCACAATGTTAACTCGAGGGAAATATTAGGAATTCGATGTAAACTTTGGGGTACTTAAAGTTCAAATGTTAAAATGGAGTGGGGTCCACAATTCCATTTTCCTAATGAAAGAAAATCTAAAGAAAAGACCAACCATTTTTTCCGATCTTCACTTTCCACAACAAAAATTAACCCAGAAACCCGATCTTGGTTTTGTCCACTCCCTCCAAATTTTCTCTTAAATTTATCTCTTAACCCAGATGATAGATGTGTATTTTTCCATTTCATTGTCAATTTTCTTATCTTGATAATGAAAACAAAGTAAACGAAAGATATGAAAAATACAACTCTTACCCATAGTTACATGTCTCCATCTTCAATTTCATGTATGAAATTGGATCTACGTACCAACCTTCTCTGGTGAAACCCATCCACCACCCAAATCAATCAATTTCTAATTCCCCTTCATCCTTTAAATGACTTTCCCTTTACTTTATCTCTCATAATTTTTTAAATAAACCAACCTGACTGCCATGACAACTTCTATGAGGTCAAAATCATCTAAAGTCATAGCTTCTTCAACATCTTGTCAATTTTGATACTTTGTTTTAAACTATATGCATATCGGTCACATGCCCAATTTTCTCCCGCAAAATTGAAGAGTATTTCAATAAAACCCATAACTATTTCTCTTTATTCAAGCCCGTCTCTCTCTCTCTCTTTGATGAACTCGTCAATAAGGTTTTTGGGTTTTATGTTAATTGCATGTTTTTTTAAGGGTTTTTAGTAAGTATACTCTATAGCCTTTGATTTCTACTTTAAGCACGACTTTTGCATGGGAGAGAATGAGGGAGATCGGAGATGGGTCTTGGCTAGAATCGAAGGAGGAGGACGCTAGAGTTATGATAGGCGTGACCAGAGTGGGAAGGGCTTGGGCAGGATCTGAGAACTTGCACCCAGAGATGGCGGTGGCTATGGTGGGGCTAACTGGAGACTGCGGCTATTACGGTGGATCCGGAGATGAGAACTTACACCGGGAGAAGAGAGAAGGAGAGTGTGTGCGATTAGGGTTTGTACTTTTAATACATTTACTCATTAACCAGATAAGAGACATGACATTTTTGCCCCGTACGTGGAAGACCACGTGCTATTTAACACGAATTTCTAACGTCCGTCAGTGGTAGGGTTGAAAATGGAGGGGGGGAGTAAAGTCAGATACCATTATGAGACAAACTTTACATAGGGGTAAACTATATTGGGAGCTAATTAGAATTGGTCGTGAGGATAACATGCGTGCGGTTTATCTTTCAAAGATGGCCGAAGATGAAATTCAATTTCTGCATCCCGGGGTCATGATCGAATACTTGGAGATACCGGCGATAGAGAAAGGAGTTTTTCCTGAGGATAAATCGGAAGCACGGACCATTTAGAAGCGAGCATGTCGGTATATTATTTTGGACAGAGTTCTTTACAGGCGATCATATACCCGGCCTTTGCTTAGGTGTGTGCGGCCAGAGATGACTGAGGGAGTGCTGGAAGAAATTCATGAAGGAAAATGTGGCAGCCACCCAGGTCAACGGTCACTGGCAGATAAGGTCTTGGCAGCGGGTTTCTATTGGATTACTTTGAGACGGGATGCAAAAGCGTATGTTCGGCGGT
This sequence comes from Codonopsis lanceolata, assembly GCA_013146195.2. NCBI lineage: Eukaryota > Viridiplantae > Streptophyta > Magnoliopsida > Asterales > Campanulaceae > Codonopsis > Codonopsis lanceolata. Next base: position 79,968,225 of record CM028378.1, on the reverse strand, counting down.
GTGATAAGTGTCAAAAGTCCATTTTTTAAGAAAAATAAAGTTTCATTCGCATGTTTGCATCTTTTATTTGCATCCTTTTACTGCATCTTATCAGGACTTTTGCCGCATCAACCCTTGGAAAAGTATAAATGTTCTATTAGCATCTCGCCAAGGACCACCTCCTAAAGATCCTTAGCAGCATCATCAAAACCTACACAAGCCGATCATTGATAGCATTCCACCACAACGCTTCATAATCATCGCTTCTCCTATGATGGGATAAACACATTTAAAAAAAAATTGTTGTATCACTCTTCCTTTGTTGGGATAAGTACACCAAAAAAATCGCATCGCTTTTCCTATTCTGGGTAAAGCGCATTTTCGAAACGCAGCATCGCTTTACCTTTGCTAGGAAAAGCCCATTCTAAAAACACTTCTTTCCTATTCTGGCGGAAACTTTTTTAAAAAAATCGCATCGCTTTTCCTAGTCTAGGGGAAACACGTTTTAAAAGTTGAATCGTTTTCCCTATTCTGGGGGAAATACGTTTTAAAAATTGCATCGGTTTCCCTATTCTAGGGAAGAGAATTTTAGAGTTGCATCGTTTTCCCTATTCTGGGAGAAATGCGCTTTTAAAAGATGAATCGTTTTCCCTATTTTGGGGAAACGTGTTTTAAAAGTCGCATCATTTTCCCTATTATGGGGGAAACGCATTTTAATAGTGGCATCGTTTTTCCTATTCTGAGGGAAACGTGTTCTAAAAGTTTCATCGGTTTCCCTACTCTGGGGAAGAGCATTTTTGAGTTGCATCGTTTTTCCTATTCTGGGGGAAACGCGTTTTAAAAGTTGCATCGTTTTCCCTATTATGGGGGAAATGCGTTTTAAAAGTGGCATCGTTTTCCCTAATATGGGGGAAACGTGTTTTAAAAGTTGCATCGTTTTCCTTATTATGGGGGAAACACGCTTTAAAAGTGGCATCGTTTTTCCTATTCTTGGGGAAACGCTCTTTAAAAGTGGCATCGTTTTCCCTATTCTGGGGGAAACGCGTTTTAAAAGTTGCATCGGTTTCCCTATTCTGGGACAGAGCATTTTAGAGTTGCATCGTTTTCACTATTCTGGGGGAAACGCGTTTTAAAAGTGGCATTGTTTTCCCTATTATGGGGGAAACGCGTTTTAAAAGTTGCATAGTTTTCCCAATTCCGGGGTAAACGCGTTTTAAAAGTTGCATCGGTTTCCCTATTAGGGGGAAGAGTATTTTCGAGTTGTATCGTTTTCCATATTCTGGCAGAAACACGTTTTAAAAGTTTTATCGTTTCCCCTATTCTGGGGGCAACTCAATTTTAAAAGTGGCATCGTTTTCCATATTATGGGGGAAACGCGTTTTAAAAGTTGCATTGTTTTCCCCATTCTGGGGGAAACACGTTTTAAAAGTTGCATCGGTTTCCCTATTATGGGGAATAACATTTTAGAGTTGCTTCATTTTCCCTATTCTGGGGGAAACGCGTTTTAGAGTTGCATCGTTTTCCCGGGGAAAACGCATTTTAAAAGTGGCATCGTTTTCCCTATTCTCGGGGAAACACGTTTTAAAAGTTGAATTGTTTTCCATATTCGGGGAAATGCATTTTAAAAGTGGCGGCGTTTTCCTATTCGGGGAAAGCGCTTTTAAATGTTGCATCGATTTCCTTATTCTGGGGAAGAGCATTTTAGAGTTGTATCGTTTTCCCTATTCGGGGGAAACATATTTTAAGAAGTTGTATCGGTTTCCCTATTCTAGGGAATAGCATTTTAGAAGTTCCACCTGTTTTGCCTGTGTTGGGCGAAACGCACCCGACTCCCACTTGTTTTGCCTATGCTGGGCGAAACGCACCATCTATCCCACCCAATGCTTGTTATTGCTTGTCGACTTGAACCGAACTACGTTTGGTCTGATTCCTGAGAAAGAGATACGTAGGTAGCCTACTTAGTAGGAACGACCATCAGAGCACTTCACTTGCATATCTGCTCTAAAAACCAACGATGACCAACTAAAACCAACTAAAAATGTTTAGGGTATATGAGATTTGAACTGCTTCATCCAAAACTATTGCATCATAAAATGTTGCATATTGCATTCATCCCCATTATAATTTCCACGAAATTTGGTAGTCTATTTCTTATCAACGATGTTCGTTTACTTGGTAAGTTTCGGTTTACCGTAAACTCCATCGTTGATGGGCTCAGATACAACCCAATTTCGTACCCCTATTGTATGACATGCCATAAAATATCAAAACCTGTTAAAAGGATTAACGGATGTCAAGTTACAGGGTTTAGAATACAAAAGATGCAAAAGAAAAGAAGAATGCATAAATAGTGAATTGAAGGGGGCCAAAGTGTCACAATTGCAAAGGAAAAAAGGGACTGGGCGCAGCCCCAACCCATTCTAGGCGTCGCGCCCACTTTACCCCCTTGCACTGTAGCTTTTGCCTTTTGGTGCAATTCTCTCAGCACGCGGTACAAGATACTCAGGCACGATGAATGATACTTCATAGCGAAGGAATCCCCAATCCTCGGCTATAAATAATGCCTCCTGCTTTCAGAATTTCGGACACTTCACGCAGCAGTTTGTGAAAGTTCTCCCGAGAGAACGTCGAGGTTATTTCCTCTCCAGCCTCGAAGCTCTGTCAAATCTCCCCTAAACACTAAAACTCTTCGCCCAAAGTGAACCCTAGTTATCCTGCTAGGTTTCCACCCTATTTCACTGGTTCCAAAATCTCAAAAGGAGCAGTTGTCTTGCCCGAATCTAGATGTCAAATCCAGCCAAAGCAAGCAGTTGTTCTGCCCGATTCAACACGCAATATCAAGAAAAAACAAGTAGTTGCTCTGCTCAAATCCAGACATCGAAATCAAGCAAAAGCAAGCAGTTGTTCCGCCCGATTTCAGACTTGGCAAGCACTTGAAGAAAGCAAGCAAACAAGCAAAAGCAAGCGCCGCCTGATCCCGAAAAGCAACTAAACGAAGCGCCATGCCGAAATCCAAAGAACAACAAAACAAAAAAAAAAAAAAGACTTCCTTTCTCAAAAGGACAGAGGAAGCACATGTAGATCGTCTAATGGGCTTAAGCCCAGGCATATCGGATTTAGACACTCACGTTCCAGGAGGTAAGTTCTGTCACCGTAGTTATTTATTATAATCTATAACTTAAATATAAATATCTAATTAAGTTTTATGTCAGTTTATACTTTAATGTAATAACACTTATATTTCCTTTCTATTTAATTAGTTTCTTTTCTGTATTTTCTTTAAATGTAATAATAATACATATATTTTTATTTTATTTTAATTAGTTTCTTTTCTGTAAATACATTAAATATAGAAACGGTTATTGTTTCTTATTAGTTAATAAGTTTCTTTCCGCTTTGACGTTTAATGTAAATAAAGTTTGTTATTATTATAAATGTTTTATCTTTAAAATAGCTTATAAAAATGTTGTAATTATTTTTTAAGGTGTATTATTCCTGTTGTAATTGTACTTTCTTTTCTTTAGTAAGTGTAAAGTTATTTCTCTTTATTTCTTTCTGTCGTATATAAATATATTATTCTGAGCCAAAATATATAAAATAAAACAAGCATATTGATAAACTCATTGTGAGACCGAAAGGACGAGTTAGGTGCCTAAGTCCTTCCTAACTCGTAACTTAGCCCCCGAACTTATATAATCTTGTAATTTTTGTTTTTCTCTGTTTAACCATAAAATAGAGGTAGCGACTCTGTTATACATATTTTGAGTCCACAATTGAGGTCAAGCATATTCTATGCGGTTTAAAATTTCGAAACCACACCGTCTTTCAGTGGCACAAATCTGATTAAAAATTAGACACTCTCAATGGCCGAGGGTAAGTGTTGCCGAGGGCGGGGCCGAAGTAGCTAAGACATAGGGTAGCATGACAAAACATCCAAGTATAGTTAGTGTACAAGTTCACCATGCCAAAGGTTTACTTACAAGTTACAAGATACTTCAATTTTATAGTAATATACTTTCGAATGCAATAGCCTTATAAAGAAAATAACAAAGTCTATACGTTTGGTTATCATTATGAGGCGATTTAAGACTAGGAGGAGGTTTTGAAATGTAATAATTTTATGTTTTGATTGAAAAACATTTAAAACATATATTACTAGAAATAGTCATATTATGATTTTTCAAAAGTCAATTACTCAACTTGACTTTATCCAATGTTTTGTTTTATTATACTCCTCCGTCCTTAAATAATCGTCCTAGTTAACCCGACGTATAGTTTAAGAAAAAACAATTGACTTGATTATTTATATTGGTTTAATGTGTAGTTTCTTTTAAAGTCCATGTGTATGTGACTCATAATTAAAGTAAAGTGAAAAAGTAAGGGTAAAGTGGTAAAAGTGATGTTCTAAAAAGGTAAGTTTCAAACTGGATAATTATTTTTGGACGAACGAAAAAAGAAAGGATGACGATAATTTAGAGACGGAGGGAGTAGTTTAGTTTAGAATTAATATATATTTTGGTCCCTATACATTTCCAAAAAGATTAGTTTGGTCCTTGGGTCTTAATACATATTCATGTGGTTCCTTAATTCATTTTTTTTTTGGATCAATTTCTTCATTCCACCGTTACAGTTATATTTTCCATCCAATATTATTTCAAATATCAAAAATACCCTTATTAAATTACCCTTACTAACTTACAAAGGGGGTTTTTTAAAGTTCAAAATACAAAGGGTCCTTAATTTTATTAAGTCAAATATAGAGACCACAATTACTCGATCTAATCCTATTTCAGTTTACTTCTCCCTCTCTTTCTTTTTTTGTTTGTGGGTTCTTTTTCTTTACATGTAAAGTGAAGAATCACGTCGTCGTTTTTCTATAATAATTATGAATCACGCACATGCTTAGTTGAACAATTTCGTTCGAATAATTGTCTGTTGGGGTAGGAGTTTTAATAATAACACTTGCTGGAATCATAGTTAGATTCTAAACCTCTTCCATTTTTATTTTATTTTTGTCAATATTTTCTTGGCATAAAAACGCAGCTTTTTTCAAAACGCAAAGATTTTTAAACGTAATTTTTTCAGAATGCAACATATTTTTAAAACACTTAAAATTTGAGTGTTTTAAAACGCAGCACATTTTTAAAACGTTGCGCTTTAACGCTACATTGAAACAATATTAAAAAGAAAACGTTGCGTTTTTTTACCAAAGTTTTGGTCAAAACGCTCCACTAAACAAACACTTATTTAATGTACCCAAAAGATATTTGGGGGTAAAATGGGTACAGAGGTGTTGTGTGCCCAAGATGTCAACCGGAAAGTGCAAATCCAGCTAGAACAGAGGAGGCTGTCACCGGAGCCAGCGGTAACGAGTTCTTTAGTTGAAGTCGAACGATGGCTACGAAGGCGACGAACTGAACTGTCAAGACTTTCAAACCAAGACAGAGAAAGCTCAATCAATCAATAAGGATCATTTTAGTGCAATTCCTTAACGGAATAACTCCCCAACGACACAAAGGAAGCTACGGCGGGGCATTTTCGGGGACTAGCCCGCTGCCCATTTGTCAAGAAGGCCATTCCTCACTCCATTTGGAATTGCAATTAACTGCCTTTGCCACTTGGAGAGGGTGAATTCTAGATCTTGGTTTAGATCTTTCAAGATCTGGGTTTTGATCTTTCTAGATCCGAATTTGAGAAATTGATGAGAAATTGAAATTTTCTGGGTTGGGTTTAAAGACCACAAACCCTCACAGTAATGAAGTGCCGGGTCAAATTTATCTTTGGAAAATCTTTATTCCGTTGTCAAAACACCTAAATGTAATACCAAAATCTCTAAACGTAACACCATTTAAAAGGTAAATTACTTCACTACCCCTCTTCACATTTAAATTATATTACCCTTCCCTCCCTCCCCCTTCACGTAATTTTGATTACGTATCATTGTTGATTTGATTTCCATTGTTAATTTCCATGATATCGCATGTGAATTAGATTGATTTTGATTCGGTTTATTTTTTCTTTACAATTACAAACAAAAAACCGATTATTTGTATTTTTTTTATTTCGGACAAAACAACCGCTATAAACTAGCGGATGTTTTATAAAACATCCGCTAGTGTGTACCAAAAGTGAGTATCTATTAAATGTTAAAAAAAGTATTTAGGTCATTTTATACATTAAATGGTGTTTGATTTGGATGGAGAGTAGAGTCGTGGAAAGAGAGATAATTATGAGTTGATTTAGATTTTGATTTGATTTGAGTTTTAGATTTTTAAAAGGTCGAAGATGAAGATGATTAAATTATTGAATTGATAACTAACAATTTCTATTTTGTATTTCTTAAAAAGTGAACCATAAGAAACTTTTTAGTAGGGGTAATTTAGTCATTATAAAAAAATGGACAGGAAATGTAATGGTGGGAGGGGGGAATTTATCCAAAAAACAAAATAAGGGACCACATGAATATATTTTACAACCTGGTGACCTAACTAAACTTTTTACAAATATCTAGGGACCAAAATATATATTAATCATTTAGTTTATGGCATTACGAAGAGATAGTTCTAGCTCTTAATTTCAATCACTTAACCTTAACAAAATAACCAATGGTTGGAAGAGTTTGGTGAATCTAACAAGAAATTCCTTAATATAGCAAAAAAACCTCCTAATATAAATTCAATTCAAACCATTTGAGGACACATAAATAAAAAAAGAAGTTGTTTGTTTGTCTTTAATTCTTTGCAAACACACAAGTAAGCTGGTTTTCTCTGTTAGTGAATTTTTGGCTATTGTTATCCTAGCTAGCTAATATGGGTAAATCAGCTAGGATTACTGCTTTCGTTTGCTTAACAACGCTTGTTCTGTTGTCGGTTATGATGGAAGAAAAAGTTGTTGATGCGAGAGTAATGGAACCAATTGATTATTCGGCATTGGCAAAGAGTAAAATCCCATGTTCATCGCCTAATCCTAAAGATTGTCAGCCTTTGCCTCATGAGAAGAGAGGTTGTTTGCTAATCAACCGCTGCCAGAGACACTAATCATCCATGATCATCAACGAAAGGGGGATCACATCATCAGAGACACTAGTAGTTTGCTATCTATTTTACAAGATCGAGTTGCTAAAGATAAGCACCTCACACCTAGGGGCGGATCCACATGAGTTTCAGGGGTGTCCATGGACACCGCCCAATAAAAAAAAATTAGGAGTAAGTTTGTGATATTTGACAATTGACCCCTCCAAAAAAAATTATTGGACCCCTCCCAAATTCTTTGTAAAAAATATTGTCAAGACGTATTTACGAAATCGAATGTCCGATCAATTTTTAAATGATTCTCTTGTATGTTATATCGAAAAAGACATGTTAATGAATGTTGGTGATGATATAATTACGCGTTTTCAACGTATGAAAACGCGTAAAGGACAACTTGTAATTTCTAATTTTTTTTTATGTAAGGGCAAGTCCAATGGTAAGGGTCAAAACCAAATTTTGATACCTATGTAAGAGTATTAGACTCTCTAATGGTTAAAGTAAAAGATATCAAAATTAAGTGTGGTACTAAGGAAGGTATCAAATTTGATACCCCTCTTAGTACCACACCTAATTTTAATACCCTTCATTTTGATACCTATGGTTAGAGATGATCATTTGATATCAATGAATAATAACCAATAGGTATCAAATTTTGGTTTTGATACTTATAGGTAAGTACCACAATTGGACTTGCCATAATACTCTCTCCGTTCCAAAATATATGACGTCTTGGGATAATTTTTTTGTTCTAAAATAGATGACATTTTGTAATTTTCAAGGAACTTTTTCCCTTTTTTCTCAAATTCTCCAATATTTATTGACTTCGTAACCCGTGTTTGGCTCTTTGGGCAAGAATATCAAGACACCTAATTAATGTCTGAATAGGGGCAGTTTAGTATTTACAATATGTTTCCTTGGTCTATGTGAAAAGCCCTAAAACGTTATATATTTTGGGACGGAGGGAGTAGTTAAAATTTTGGACACCGGTCAACAATATTCCTGGATCCGCCACTAGACTCACACCTCTATTTATAATTAAAACATCTAATCTGTAAGATTAATTGTATTAATAATTTATTTGCAATATCCATAAATATTTTCTATTTACAGATATATTATTTTTTTCTTGATTAAAATTAAATGTATAATTATTTCTTTGAGTAATGGATACATGGTTTGTGTTCTTTTAGAAAATGACGATGAAAGTGATATTAAACAAGTACTGCATTCAATTCAATGGTTTACTTATTATGGAAAAAAAAATTAAGAAATAAATAACTACCTTGTTTGTAGAGAATAAAAAACTAATTTAGAAATAAAACATATTACTACTATACATTTCAAATAGCAAGTATATATATAGGTGTATATATTTATATATATAGAAATAATTACTCAAAGAAACATATTAGAGGTTCAATATTTGCCGGTACTAAATTCACCAAGAAATCAAAGATAGTAACAAATGGATAATAAAGATGATCAAATCAACGTCAGCACAAAACATGCAAACAACCGAATTACCATTTATTAGTACATATTTCAAACAACAATCCAATCAAAAATGTCGAAGACATCTAATAATCATGTTTAAGTGAGAGACGTAATAAGACGCCATAAAATAAAAATAATAGAAACCACAATGGTTATAGGGAAACCTACCTCAAAAGAAATTCATGCCTTCGTTCATCAAGGCTACTGCAACACGAGGTGTCCACCTTCAGTAACAATTTTCGGATATTAGTATCCTTCATTCTATCCAATCTCCAAGCTACCGACAACTATCTAAAACTTAGCTCGTAACGGGCCGCACTCGCAGGTACCAATGTTGCATGGAAAAATTGCGGGTCAGTCTCCTTTTCCAAATTTTCAACAATTTTACGCCCTCCCATATTGTTTCATAGTCGTAAAAAGGCACTTCATACATCGCGATTCACAAAATCATGTATCGTGATGTATCATTTGTACATCATGATGCATGAAAGTGTCTTATTGTCTGTATCGTGATGCATGATTTTGTGCATCGAAATGCATGATGTGACTTTTTTTGGTTGGGAGAAAAATATATAAGGCTGTAAAGTGATTGAAAAAAATCGAGAGGGGACGGGAAAGTTTTGATTCCCGCCCTAAGCTTATATAGAAATAAAATTCTATTTCGTGTCAAAAAAAAAACCCACTTCTCGGTTCACTTGGGATTATGCATTTTCGATAAAAATATCAATAAGAGGTTGATTTAAAAAATACATGCCCTCATTTGACCATCATTTTTTAAATGAAAGTTGACTCATTATACATAGTGTTTTATCAGTTTTCTAAAGTTTTCAAGAATTGTTATTACTTCATTGCGAGTAATCTTTTTGATGCACCATTTTCTTTTCTTACAAATGTGGTTCGCAGAACTATTGGGAATATTCACGTTTCGATATAATATATTTCTCTTCGTGCATTTAAAGATTTGCTTGTAACCATTATTTATCTTAGGTTAGATTAGAGGTGTCAATCCGAGTTGACAAACCACCAAGTCGAGTCGAACCAAGTCGAATCATGCGATTTGGTTTGGTTTTGGGTACTATACGGTTCGGCTTGGTTTGAGATTTTGGGAAGTGGAACGGTTTGGTTTGGTTTGAGGCTTGACATGCTGAGTTGAGTCAAACCAAATCGAACCGAACTATTTAACCAAGTCGAACTACTGAGTCAAACAACAAATTCTTTAAAATTATTAACCTTTATACTTTAGTACTCTTATACTATTAATATTTGTATACTATATGAACTATTAGGCTAATATTCTAGTCCATATTTAGGAATTTGTATTTAGACTTTTTGAATTTACATAAACGTTTTAAATATCATGTACGTAATTGTATTTTTATTATATTAGATTCAATTTATTGATTATTAGAATTAAAAACGTTAATCTTTTTATTTGAAAGTTTGTACAATTCTTTTTAAAGTGAATTTATGAATATAATTGTATTATATTTAATTTTGAATGATTAGAACTCTTTCTAAGTTCAAATCGAACCACGAAACTGAACCATGAAACCAAACGAGCTTTAAGCAGTGTTCTAAAACTCCCCACCTAACTCCGCCTAGGCCCCGCTTAGGCATTAGGCCCCTCTCTACCGCCGCGACTTTCTTAGTCGCCGCCTAATCAACCAAGTCGGTGTCTACGCTAAAGTTCGCCGACCTTAATTTATTTTTATAATTTTGATTTTGTGGCATACGGTGACCGGAGAAGGAAGGAGGGGTGAACTGGAGAAGGAAGTGGGAGTGGTCATGGTGAGGCAGAGAGGGAGGTAATGGGGGGCGAACTGGAGTAATATTTTTTTTTGTTTTTTGTTCTAAACTTGACTAGTTTATTGCTTTGAGGTTGTTGAGAATTGAGATTAATAATAGGTTTGTATATTTTTGTTTATTTTACAAATATAGATAAGTGTTTGATAAAATGACAAACATAAAAAATATATATATTCAATGTGTTTGATCTTTGATGCAAATTATCAAAAATATGGTAATTATGCCTTAATTTTAGGTCCCGCCTAAGCTCCGATTACACCCTGACTAGTCATCTAGATGCTAAACGTTATTGTACCGTCTAACAGCCACCTAACGATTTTTAGAACATTGGCTTTGAGTAACTACCGGAGAGGACATTTCACTTGAACTATCAAGCGGCTGCTGATTTCACAAATTGTCAATATATCGAGGACATATCTTTTTGGATATCAACATTACATTACTTAAGTGATGTGACAACTTCAAGTTTGAGTCTCCGACAAGCGTTCCAGTTAAGGCAAAACTTCTACCACTGCCTCGTTCCCGCAAATCAAGAACATTGTTAGCTCAAAATCAAGAATCTGGATCCTCTATTTCAAAATTGTATTTTATTTTTTATTTTATCGTCGGATTTTTATAACGCGTCAATAAGAAATCTTTACAAAAGGAAATATTAAGCTAGATTTCACTGATTTTTATTGTTATGGAAATACAATCAACTTAGTAATTGATTTTGTTTATTTCTTATTGACACGTGGCAAGAATCCGACGATGGAATAGGAGATGAAATATAATTTTGGAATAGAAGATCCAGACTCCAAGATCAAGATCTACAAGTCTGAGTGACCGCTTCGTACATTCTACTGCTACCGAAAAATGGGAGGTTTTAAAATTGAATGCGTTTGATCTCAAATTATGGACTTAAAAATATTAACATAGTCACTATTTCTATTTTAAAGAATAAACAAAGAAAAATTAAATATACTAAAATATATGAGTTCAGAGGCTAAATTACGAATTAGAAAAATGTTAGGCACTCAACTCACCCTTTTAGTCTCAGAATAAGCTTTTAAACTAAATATACTATTTTTATATATTTAATCTTAATAAACCGTTTATATATATATATATATATATATATATATATAATGATATTATTATTATAATGATAAAATTATATAAAATAAGTTATTATGCTGGTAAAATATTTATCATAAATAGTTATAAAATAAATCGTTACTATAGTCTATTTTATATCCTCTTTTATGGCAACTTTAAAATGCAGCTGTTGGAAGTTATATATATATATATATTAAATAAAAATAACTTTTATGGTACCTACCTCTTGAAGCGTGAGGGTTTATACTGTTGGGTTCGCTAGATTGCGGGGCTAATCGCAGCGAAAATTTTAAAAATTTTAAAATATGTATACAATATACAAAAGATAGCCCCAAAAACCTTATAACGATTTAACGATCGCGCGTATCGTGCAAGTATAAAAAGGAGTTTTTAGGTCTTACCGAAAACCGCTTCCAAAAGCTTCCGGTTGATGATGATGTAGAGACAATCAATTGTCGGCTCGTACACCAAATTACTCGTAGAGGTCCACACGTCCCTCCTCCAAAGTAAGTCCACACAAATGGATAAAATCACCGAATCAAAAATTTCACTAGCAATTTTTGATCCGTTTTGTTCAACCCAAAAACAAAGAAAAATTTCTAGTTTTTCCTATTGAGAGAGTAGTAGAAAAGAAAAGTCTAGGAAAACTTTCTTGATTTCCTAGCTTTTTAATCAAGTAACCAAAAGGATACTCCAATGTGAGTTTTTGAAGAGAAACGGCCGAAATCAGTTCTCCAAGAATTGATGATACGTTTTTAATAACGTATCGTTAACTATCCTACTAAATGACCAAAACCTTAATGTGTTATACAATCTAATTTGTACACAATAGTGTCTAGGTTCATTAGTAAGAAAATATGGTATTATAATTAATACCATCTAATGTCATATTAAAATAATTTTTATCTAATATTAGCAATGTAACCCCTCCTACTCATTTCTTTAAAATTAACTCGATGGACTCCACTAACGAGCCTAATTAAATATTGAGTTGGACTTTTAAAAATAAATAAATAAATAAAAATCCCATCCCATTAATCAATTAATCGAATTAATTGACCAAGCCCAAATTTAAATTTAATTAAATTGATCAAATCAATTTCATCCATCAATTAATCTCTACTAGTCATCTGCGTCCAACAATTTGAATCAATTCTTTTATTGAACAAATGAATCCTTACATTCTTAGTGTGTGACCCTTTAGGTTCACAACTAATGCTAGTTGTAGGCGAATAACAATTTATTCTATTAAATAATTCCATTAGTTAATATACTTGAAATTAACTCATTAATTTCAAAAACCTACAAATCGTGGGAACACCTAGCAAGTAGCACGAATACCTAGCAATAGGTGAAATAGCGAGTAAACCTATTTCAATTACGAGTGCATACATGTACTGTCCTTTCGACATCTAATTTCCCGATCCAATCTAGGATATGGATTATAAGTCAAAATCCAATTGATTTAATAACTGTGATTCCATTTCAAGTACCAATGATTCCTTTATGAATCAAATTCATCATGCCTTGGCCAAGGTCTTCGAATCATGAACTATGAAAAACACAGGAAATTCTCTTATCATCTGACAAGTGTCGAATTCTATGTTAGCCACTGATTAACCTCCGTGCACACCAATGCAACACTCAAAATACCCCTTTGCGATTGTCAAGCAATCAGAAAGTAAATCAAAGTGTTACATGATGTACACAAGCTTACTATCGTGCCTCAAGTCCGAAGACTAATCATGTATTATCGCAACGTGAAAAATTCTTAATTTGACAAATAAAATTTCCATTTAAGAATTCTCAACGGGTCATGTTCATTGAACTTGTTCTCTAACAAGCACCTGCAATATATATACTTGCGTCACAACGCTGATGCAAATGAAATGCAACATCCTCGTCATACGAGCATACATCATACGCATAAATCTTACAAGGCTATTCAATGTCCTTGTCTTGAAAATCCAACTGACTTAGAACCAATTTAAGACCAAAGCACTAGAAACATATTTCATGATTACCATCAAATGCGCAACCATGTTCCATAACTAAAATTGGTCTAAGGACTTTATCATATATTTATAAACAATTAATAATATAAACATAAGATAAATAAATGCCTTTATTTAAATATAAATTCCAATAATATTGTTTTACAAGTAGAATAAAAATCCAATTTAATTGGAACGTCGGGCATTATACTCTAACATATGCCCTGAACCACTTTACTTAGATAGGCTTTGGGGTGTGTTCGCTCTGTCGTCTCCTCGAAAGAGAAAGTCTTTTTGTTGTTATCGAAATTTGGGCAGTGTAGCCGCTTGTATTGTTTCTTTTCATGCCGATTTTTGAGTGGCGTGACGGTTGTGTTTGTAGCTTTCCACTTCTCAATTCCAACATAGCAACTTCTTGTATTTGTTGATTTTACGTTGATGTTGTGTCTGAAATTGGGCTAAGTAACGGTTGTGTTTATGGTTTTTTGGAACTGGGTTTAAGCTGAGAACTTAATCGGGTAACTAGGTTTATCTTTGAATGGTGGGTAAAATTGTATATGAAGGAAGGATTTTGGCAGCTTAACAACACTCAGAAAATTCTCACTATAAACTCTCTATTGATTTCTCCGCCTAAAAAAATTGCCTCTTTTTGCACTAGGCGGAGGCTTGTATTTATAGGCTGAGGAATCTTAACCGCGAAGGTAAGCAGCAGATATTTTGTGTTTGTGTTTCAATTTGTTGTACCCTGCACTGAAAAGGTTTTACCAAAGAAGGAAAAATTAGACGGAAAAAAAAAATGGGTGCTGCCTAATACATTTTTGGACGCAGCGTCTAAAACTGCTATAGGCGGCGCCCAAAATATTAATGGGCTGCGCCATTTTTTGTGTCCTACCTTGGGAATTTTCACTTTCCCACCTGCTGTTCAATGTTTGTCTTTTTCCTTTTTGATTTCTTCCTTTTGTCGTTTTGAACCCCCTGAGAGTTTTACGTTCATTAGTGTTGATGACTGGATTTAACATTTATGGAATGTTACAAATAAGGGTATGAAATTGGAGTGTCTACATAATCCTCAACGATGGAGTTTATGGGTAAATCGAAATTTTCTAGTAAACGAACATCGTTGATAAGTATAAACTCCCTAATTTTGAGAAAATCATAATTAGGAAGAAAACAAACACAACAGTTTATGATGCAACAGGTGATGATGCAACATATCAAGTGATCATGCTCTTATACTATGGTGGTCAGACCTATCAGGGATAGGCTGCCTACGTATCCTTATACAAGGAATCAGACCCGATCGTTGCTTATCACTGGGGATATGTGGTAAAAATCGTATTTCGAGGGCAAGGTCCTTACAGAAACACGATGGTCGGACTATCTAGTAAAAAATCGTACTTCTAGGGCAAGGCCCTTACAGAAGCATGATGGTGGGACTATCTGGTAAAAACCGTACTTCTAGGGCAATGCCCTTACAGAAACACGATGGTGGGTCTATCTATGGGGGCATGTAAATGTGCATGATTGGGGCATTTCTGATGCAACATTTAGATGCAATAGTCCATGCTAGGAAATTTAGCATGTTTATGATGAAAACATCTCATGCTGTGAATAAATCATGATGCCTCAATCCATGCAGGGGAATTCAATGCAATGCACTTTATTTTGTGTCACGACGGTCGTGCCTACTTTGATAGGTTGTCTACGCATCTTTATAAAAGGAATCAAACCGAACGTAGCTCGAATATGCTGGGGAAATATGTAAATGCAACAATGCATACAAAATGAGGTTTGATGCGTGAATCACATTCCTAGGGCACCTAACAAAGCATGATGATAAAAACATTTGATATAAGTATTTTTCATATGCAAGCAAGCATGTATTTGTGCTATGATTTTGCTGGGAAAATACTCACGATGTAACCTAACATTTCGGTATGCAAACATGCAGTCATTTGTACTCTGGTCCTGCAAGGGGATAAAGTAAGTGTGATGCACATAAACGTGATGTGACGGTCGTGCCTACCGAAGTAGGTGGCCTACGTATCCCTTTTAGGAATAAGACTGGATCGTAGTTCGGCCTTAAGCCGAAACAAGGTAAGTGTAGATGCTGATGGGAACATGGTTAATTCTTAAGACTCATGATTTGCATCTCTCGTGAGAATGGTTAAAAGGTGGGAGAAGTATGCAAACATTTGTTATGAAAGCATGGAAACATGTAAGTAATTGTGTTGTGATGGTCGTGCCTACCGGAATAGGCTACCTACGTATCCATTTCGGGAATTAGACCAAATATAGTTCGGCCCAAAACCGAACAATGTTGTGATGATGGGAACTTTTAGTTGTGTCACCTAGAATAGGAAAAGTGATGGGACTTTCAAGTGTCCTCCACCCAGAAAGAATAGGTAAAGCAGATGGGATTCTCAGATGCGTCTTGCCTAGAAAATGGATGCAACCTTTAAAATATGTTTTCCCCTTAATAGGGAAAATGATGTAATGTCTAAAATGTATCTTCCCTCAGAATAGGGAAAGTGATGCAACTTCTAAAATGTGTCTTCCCCCAGAATAGGGAAAATGATGCAATTCTAAAATGCTCGTCCCCCAGAATAGTGAAAGTGATGCAATTCTAAAATGTGCTTAACCCAGCAAAGGAAAAGTTATGCAACTTCTAAAATGTGTTTCCCCATAATAGGGAAAATGATGCAATTTTTTAAAAAGATACGCTGATATAGAAAATAAGAATTTTATAATGCGATGCAACAGAGAATTAGAATGCGATGCAGGGTCAGAAAAAATCAACGTTTTTGCAAACTCAAGATGCATGCAAACATTTAAAGATACTGATACTCTGTTATCGCTTTTCTGACTACGTTGTGTAGGAAATGATGTTGTGCTGTCAGGCAGTGGGTTGCAAGTAGCAACTCTGTTTTGGGAACATCAATCTCTGCTATGTCAGGATTGATTTTGGAGAGACCAATCTGCAAACTTCATATTCTGGGGTTCAGCTATTGGTTTCAAACTTTAGAGGGCTTGATTTGCAAATCTCTTCTACATTATGGTTATAAACATGTGACTGCTACAGAGCTCCATTATCTCCTACATGTATCAAAATTAAGGAAAAACACAAGTAGCTCTCGCACCGTGTGGCAATATCGATGATTCTTATGTCAGGGATGACGATGAGGTCAGTAATATAGGCAGGCAATGTTTCCAAACCAAAGGCGGTGGGATCAGTGTGAGTGGCATGACACGACGATGCTGAGTTTTTTTTATTTTTTATTTTTATTTTTTTTATTTTTATTATTTTATTTTTATTTATTTTTTATTTTCAATTATTGTTAGTTTATATGCAGACACTTCTTAATAGTAACTGTACATGATTGACTCTTTTAAGAAAAAAACTAATTATCTTTTATAAATGCACTTTACTTCTCGACTGGTGAGTGAAAAGGTTGAGGTTGTCGCTTTGTTGGGTATCGGTTGTTTGGCTTCGGGTATCTGGTAGGGTTTTTAAAATAAGAAATTTAATGAAGGTCTTCTGTTTCTCTTTTGGACTTGATAACAAAATATCATGGTTTTTCGGCAAAGAAAGCAAGGAGGGGCTTCAAAAACCGGGCCCATCGGACGAGACAACATAGCGGTTAAACAGCAAAGTTTGGTAGAACCTAGAGAAACTGGCGTGACGCCAAAGCAAAAAATACCCAAGTGAGGCTCCCAAATTTTGGTATCCTGGACAGAAACTGGTAGACGATCAATCTGGCACCAAAAAGGAAGGTAGGGGCAAAACGTATCCAAAACAATCTACCAGGCTTGCAGCAATGAGGAGGGGCCCTGTAGTAGTGTACCAATTCTGTAATAGGTTATCTGTGATAACCTTGGACTCAGATGGGGGTTAGGCATAGTAACTGTTCCTATCAACCAATTCTAGGAAGTCCTTGCCAAATAAGGCCAAGTCAGAAACTTTCTCGGTCGATAGTGTATGCGTTTTCAAAATGTCTCCACCTTATACAAAGTCCAAGAATAACTTTTTCTATCTTTCTTGTAGCGAGACTTATATTTTCAAAGATTTCCCAACCAGAGCAACTTTCGTTGTTATCGACAATTCATGACTCTGGGAACATGGGATAGGTGATTGTATGGACATAGCTCAGGAGTTTTGTGAGAGAAGCCCCAGGGTGACTCAATCAACAAATTCTTCAAGATGGGATAAAAAATCCCCTGGTAGACTCAATCGACACATTCTTATGGACATGAATGGAAAACAAACCTAGAAAGAAGTGAATGGACAGACAGCCCCAAGCAGACTCAATCGACACGTTCTTATGGACATGAATGGAGAACAAACCCCAGAAAGAAGTGAATGGAGGGACAGCCCCAGGTATACTTTATTTGAAGAGAAAATAAAAGGGAAAGGATATGAGGATGACTCTTGTTGACCCTCACAGGTTCTAGATTTGTTTGAGTCATATTTTGATTCAATTTCACAGTGGCTAATAGGTCTGCGTACAGGTTAGTGTGGCAACTATCTTAGAATTAATGGTGTAATAGAATAGTTTAGTGTTAGTTTCTCCAAGGTGCGAACCAGCAGGCTTCAACAGCAGCCTTGAAAGCACGTTTCATCAGCAGACTTTGAAGTCTGCTCAGTTTAAAATTGAAGCTCAGCCAAACACGTGGATTTAGGTCACATATTATTTGATCTAGATATTTTTAATATCTAGTCAAATAATATTCAAAATATCTTCATTAGATTTCCCCCCAAAGAAGTTAACCATGTCATTATCTGACTTCAGACAAACTGCACAGACAACTGTGCAACCTGTCGTCTGAATCATGAAGACTGAAGACATTACCTCTTTTGGCTAAGAAGACTTTCAAGTTGTAACACTTGGAAGCTGAAAACTTTACTCTGTTTGGGAATGTATGCCTCTACATCACTGCATGTTTGATGTCTGTCTTGCTGCACTCATTTTACAAACCACCGAAATGCATTCAATCTATTATAACGTTGGATTCAACCTCTCCACTTTCAGTCTAACGGTCCTGAAGATCTCCCTTGGTATATATTCAAGTCTTGAAGATCAGATCAATATACATCTCTTGTGCATTCAATACTCAAGCTTCATCTTCAATACTCAAGCATTCAAGAGATTAAGGGACAAGAACTAACACTTCACCAAACTTCCTGAAGCTGCAGATTTGTCAGTCATTACTTTCTTTCAGCTTCTTCTGGTTTGAAATTAACTTTTCTTTACTTTAGCACTTGAGAGAACAATTATTTATTGATTGTTTCTCACATCATTAAACACTTGGTTTAAAACTATTTTTGTACACGATCCATTAGAGATCTAACTTTATCACCTAGTGGATAAACAAGTGCACCTTTCAAAATCCAAAGCTAACCACTTTGGTAATGGACGTAGTACTATTCATAGTACAAACCACTTCTAAATCATCGCGTACTGTTTTGTTTGAACTGTCTCTGCTTACCTTTCCTTTAATTTTAACTTCTAGTGTTCTTAACTGCTTAATTGCATCAGTTTCATCATCTCTATTTCTGTTGCCCTAACCCTTCTTAAGAGTTAGTTATTTTCAAAAGAAGAAGAACACTTTGAAATGTTTTTAAAGTAATTTTAAAAACAGAACTAGTCTATTCAACCCCCCCCCCCCACTTCTAGCCTAGATTGAGCCTATTTGGGACCAACAATTGGTATCAGAGCTTGATTCTTTGAATAGTTGTTTTTCCAAGACTAACCTCTTGAGAATATATCCTATGGCTCACTATATGCTGCCTACCTCGAATACAAGTCACGTCCTAGTATTGGACGAAGACCATTTCGATGTATGGAAAGACAAGGTTATGAGATATATGAATTTAATTGACAATCGCTTATGGAAATGTGTTCAAACAGGTCCTCACATATCAATGAAGCCAAATCTTCTTGTCGAAGTAGCAAGCGGACCACCTGAGGTACCCAAGTCCATAAATGAATGGACTGATGAAGAGAGAAAGCTTGTTGAACTCGACAGCAAGGCTATACACATAATATCGAGCTCTATTGACACAAGCACTTACCAGCAGATAATCAGGTGCAAAACAACTAAACAAATGTGGGAAGCACTTGTGGAATATCTGGAAGGAGACCTGTCCACAAGAGACAATAGAAAGTATAACTATATTTAACAGTTTGACTCTTTCAGAAAAGACCCAAAGGAGACACTCCGTCAAGCCTACAACAGATTCTGTGAGATATGCTTCATGGATGCTACAAGCTTAGAAACGAAAGACGTATGGTATTTGGACAGTGGCTGCTAAAGACACATGACCGGAGATTCATGTCTTCTTTCAAATATCACTAAAGTAGAAGGACCTCCAGTCATTGTTGGCGAAAATGCAAAGGAAGAACCATTGGATATGGATCCATTATTCGGGGAAATCTCTCTATAGGGAAGGTTTCTCTAGTAAAAGGTTTGAAGCACAACCTATTGAGCATCTCTCAATTCTGCGACAAAGGTCTCGTATGCCAATTTTCTTCAAACAGATGTGATATAAAGGATCTAGAATCATGCTCAACTCTGGTAACTGGACATAGACAAGGGAACGTCTATGTGATAGATTTGAATGCCTATGGAAAGGTTGCTAATCTGTGTCTTGTGGCAAACTCTGCTCAGGACAAAAGTTGGTTGTGGCACAAGCGTCTCAGCCATCCGAACTTCAAATACTTATCAAAGCTATCCAAAGAAGGGTTGGTGAGAGGAATGCCAAAAGTTTCTGCTGATCATGATCATGTATGCAAATCTTGTCAGCTAGGAAAGCTTTCAAAAGCATCATTCAAGAGCAAACCAGGACTTGCGATAACAATGCCTTTACAACTTCTTCACATGGATCTCTTCGGGCCTATGACTACTATCAGCCTTGGTGGTCACAGATACACTCTAGTCGTAGTAGATGATTATACAAGATATACTTGGACAGAGATGATGTCTTCTAAAGATCACACATTTGACATCCTTACATCTATGTTTAGAAGACTACAGACACAAAAGCTCGATGACATCAGTGATGTTCGGTCAGACATTGGAAATGAATTCACTAACAATGGAATAGCAAAGTATTGTGATGATCATGGCAACGGTCATAACTTCTCTATTGTTAAAACTCCACAGCAGAACAGTGTAGCAGAAAGGAAAAACATAACACTTATCGAAGCTGCTAAGACTATGCTCACCGAAGCAAAGATGCCCAAACATTTTTGGGTAGAAGCTGTCAATACAACATGCTTTACTTAGAACAGGTCCCTGATCAACAAATTTCATGGTAAAACACCATATGAAATTTGGAGAGGTAAAGCCCCAAATATTGGATTTTTCAAAATTTTCGGCTGCAAATGCTTTGTAGTTTATAATGGTAATGATTACAGAAGCAAATTTGATAATAAGGTCGATGAAGGTGTCTTTCTGGGCCATGCCTTACACTCTAAAGCTTATAGTGTCTTCAATAAAAAGATCTTTAAAAATTATTGAATCTATATATGTTTCATTTGATGAATTTGATTTATTAGAGCCACATGTGGCTCTAAATGTTGCTGATGACTTTGTTAATGTTAAGATAGGTACCTCCCAAGCATCAACCTCCCAAACACCAAATCCCTCTCCAGAAACTCACTCAAATATTCCTGACCATCTCTTCTCAAATGAATCACAAGAAAACCTCAACCTTGTTCATGAAAATACTAATCCAGAGCCCATAACTTCTGAACCTCTAAATCTTATCCTTCAACTTACTTATGAACCCAGTTCTAAACAGCACACCCATAAAAAAAAACAACTGACTTTCCTCCTAGTCCTCCTCCTGAACCTCATCATGGAGAACTAGTAGTGAATCACATTCCTGCTATTACAAGAGCATGTAAAAGATCACCAAATTTCTCAAATCATTGCTGACATTCATGCAGGAGTACGGACTAGAAGATCTTCTAGAAATGAATACATGTTCTGTGTTGCATTTGTCTCAAAAGATGAACCGAAGAAGATTGATGATGCGTTACAAGACCCAAGTTGGCTAGAAGCTATGCTAGAGGAACTTCAACAATTTGAAAGATGTCTATTATGGAAGCTAGTCCCAAGACCAGCTGATCACACCATCATTGGCACAAAATGGGTATTTAGAAATAAGAAGGATGAAGATGGAAACATCATAAGAAACAAGCTAGACTCGTTGCACAAGGATATCGACAAGAAGAAGGAATCGACTACGATGAAACCTTTGCTCTAGCAGCAAGGTTAGAGGCTATCAGAATCTTCTTAACCTATGCTACATAAAGGGACTTTGTGCTATATCAAATAGATCTCAAGAGTGCTTTCCTCAATAGTGATTTTCAAGAAACAGTCTATGTCACTCAACCTCCAGGTTTCGTGGAAAAAGGGAAAGAGACACATGTCAACAAGCTTAAGAAAGCCCTCTATGGTCTTTAGCAAGCACCATGTGCCTGCTACGAAACACTATCCAAGTTCTTAATAGAACAAGGATTTGTGTGAGGAAAGATCGACACTACTCTCTTCATTCTCAAGCATAAAGGTCATTCGCTATTGGTGCAAATATACGTCGATGATATCATCTTTGGCTCTACAAATGATTACTTATCTTAGGTTAGATTAGGGGTGTCAATCTGATTCGCCAAACCACCAAGTCGAGTCAAACCAAGTCGAATCATACAGTTTGGTTTGGTTTTGGGTGCTATACGGTTAGACTCGGTTTGAAATTTTGGAAAGTGGAACGGTTTGGTTTGGTTTGGTTTGCGGCTTGACATGCCGAGTCAAGTCAAACCGAACTAAACCAAAACATTTTGAGCTGAACCACCAAGTCGCACCATCGAACCAAATCACCAAGTCGAACCACCGAGCCAAACAAAAAATTCTTTAAAATTCCTAACCTTTATACTTTAGTAGTCTTATACTATTAATATTTTTATACTATATTAACTATTAGGCTAATATTATACTCCATATTTAGGAATTTGCCTTTAGATTTTTTGAATTTACATAAACGTTTTAAATATCATGTACGTTATTGTATTTTTATTATATTTTTAAATATTAACATAGACTACTTTTACCACTGCCTCGTTCCCGCAAATCAAGAACATTGTTAGATCAAGATCAAGATCTACAAGTGTGAGTGCCCCGTTTCGCACCTTCTACCTCTACTGAAAAGTGGGAGGTTTCAAAACTTAAAGCGCATGGAATACTGTGGGTTCCCGGGATGCGTGCTCCCGCGCCCCGCGCGCCCTTGGATAGGGGTGCGCGTACGTGTGGATGCGGTGACATCCACTGCTCTCGTTCCACCCTCCCTTTTCTAGGGGAAGACGAAATCAAAAGTGCGAGAGGAGTGCTGTCAGAATAGCGCGTTGGAATGCGCCTCGGTTGCCTTTAGTGGATTTTGATCCAATATGGGAGCTTTGGATTTTCTAAGTCAAGTTATCCCTTTTTTAGGGGATACCAGGATATAGGAATGCATCACCCTTCTATTCTCATTCTCCCTTTTTTAGGGGAAAACGTGAAAGTGCAAGGAAGGAATGTTGCAGCGCCCCTACTATGGATTTTATGAAAATAGCCTTATGGCCTATCTCGGATCAGTATGGGTGCTTTGGGTTTTCTACGTCAAGTAATCCCTTTTTTAGGGGATACCAGGACATATGAATACATCACCTTTCCATTCCCATTCTCCCTTTTTTAGGGGAGAACGGAAAAGTGCAAAGAAAGATGTTGCGAGGCCCCACTGGATCCAAAATGTTTTAGAGTCGCCATCTTTATTTTAAGGAATAAATAAAGAAAAACCAAAAAAAGAAAACCAGAGATAATAAAAACGGGTTCGGAGGCTAAGTTACGAGTTGGGAAGGTGCTAGGCACCCAACTCGCCCTTTCGGTCTCAAAACAGTTTTTGGCTAAAGTATGCTTTTTGTTATATTTATTTAACAGATAAATAAAGCATTAACTGCCTACAAATACATCCATTTGTCTACATTATTTACAGACTTGCAACTGTCTCTTTACAAATAATTACAGATATACTTGAAAATATTTGGCCATAATAACGACTCTATTACATAATATTTCCTAATCTAATCCGGGCAGCACAACGGCTTATATTGACTACATTGGGCCGGATTTTAAATACAACTTTAAATAATAAATGAGCGGAAAAGTAAATGGATAAATAAAATAACGCCCTTAAAGGTTTTTACCTTTTAGAGCGGGGTGTGCTCGCTCTGTCCTTCTCGGGAGAGGGAGACTTTTATTGCTGCTGCTGATGTGATTTGGGCAGAGTGACGGCTTATATATGGTGTTTTTGGCTCACTCACTCGGGCAGAATGATGGCTTAGTTTTTGTGGTTTTGGCTTATTTGGTTGGGCGGAATAACGGCTTATATGGGTTGATTTTCAGCCTATTACTCGGGGCAGAGTAACGACTTACTTTATGGTTTTTGGGCCGGGAAATAGGGTGGATACCTAGCTGGGGGGCTAAGGCTCACTTCTACCGGTTGGTTTTGTGTTTGGAGGAGATTTGGCAGAGTTTCGAGGTTTTTTGAGGTGATCGCTCGTTATCTCACTTCTCTCTCTATTTCTCCAGCGAAGCGAGAACGCAGAGAATTTTTATCAATGAAAAGGTGTCCTGAATGAAGAGCCGGGAGCCTGTATTTATAGGCTGAACTGAGGACACGCTGGGAATTTAAATTCCTTCTTCATGCATTGAGCAGCTTGTACACAACGCAAAGGAAGTTGCATTTTACGGCAAATGAAGAGGAAAAATGGGCGCAGCGCAGAAGAAAATTGGGCGCAACCCATGGAATTGAGCGCCACACCCAATTTCCATGGTGGCCATGCCCAATTTCAAACTTTGCCCTTTTTGTGCACTCTGGTCCCTGCAGTTCGTCCTTTTGCGCATCATGCTTTGTCCTTTTGCACTTTTGACCCTGTAACTTGACATTTGTTAATGTTTTAACAGGTCTTGATATTTTATGTCATGTCACATACCAGGGGTACGAAATTGGGGTGTCTACAGAGCCCTTCAACGATGGAGTCTACGGGTAACCCGTAGCTTACTGAGTAGACGAACATCGTTGATAAGAATAGACTCTCCAATTTCGTTTAATTACAAAACGAGGGAGAAAGATGCAATAGGTGGCAGTTATAATGCAACAATTTATAATGTGAAACAAACCTCCATATCCTAGACATTTTTAGTCGGTTATAGCAGGTTATCGCAGTTTTTAAGCAGATATGCAAATTAAGTGCTCTGATGGTCGGACCTACTAATGTAGGCTGCCTACGTATCCCTTAATAAAAGGAATCAGACCAAACGTAGTTCGGCCAAAACCTAAACCATCATTCATGCAACGGTCGTGCCTACGTATCCTTATACAAGGAATCAGACCGAGACGTAGTTCATTCAGCTGGGGACCAAATGCTGCGGTGCAAGTGTTGCGGTGGTGCAAGTGCGGCAATGCTAAATGAGCAAGTGCATGCAAAGCTTTATCAAATGAGTGCTGCAAAGGTAAATAACGTCTTTGTGTTTGGTCGCATCTACCGAGATAGACTGCCTACGTATCCTTAGCCAAGGAATCAGACCAATCGTAGCTCGCCTGTGGGCTATGCGGAGTGAATTGTTTCCTAGGAACTCAGCCTCTACTGGAGAACAAGACCTTTCCCTATAAATCCGGGGCTGCGTACCCCTTAAAGGAAAGTTTCCCACACAGCCAATGAATGGAATGCATTGCCTCCTCAGGAACTCAGCCTTCAACGGAGAACAAGACCTTTCCCTATTAATCCGGGGCTGCGTACCCCTTAAAGGAAAGTTTCCAAACATTAATCAAATGCACTGCTAAAAAGGAAAATACCTTCCTTTCCTTTACCTTTGTCGTGTTCATGCAACAAATTACTGATGTTGTTGCTTTGCTGCTGCTTGCTGCTTTACGCTGTTCTTCGCTGTACTTTGCTGGGGATTTTTCTTTTCATCACTGTTCCAGCCTTCGCTGGAAAATCTCTTCCCCTGTCTCGCTATGTTTTCGGCTTTAACTGGAAAATTTTCTTGATGCTGCTGCATTTTCTTTACTGTTCCCTCTAACCTTGGTCAGAAGCTTCTTTTTCTTGCTACAGCATTTCTTGGTACCAGCTGAAATCATCTTTTCTTTGCTGTTGTTTTCTTTTCGCTCCATTTTCTAGCTTCAGCTGAAAATTTCTTCTTCTGCCGCCGCATTTTTTCTTGTTGCATGCATTCATAAATTTTTCCTTTCTTTTCTCGTACATGCATTTTCCCCTCTCCCGATTTTTTTTGTTTTTTGTTTGTTTTTTTTTTTTCCTTCTTTTTTTTTTCTGCATGCCTGCCACTTTTCTTTATTTGCATGCTTATTACCTCTTTTTCTCTTTTTTTTCTTTATTCTGCATGCTCACCATTTTTCTTTATTTGCATGCTTATTACCTCTTTTTTTTTCTTCTTTATTGGTCTGCCTGGATATACTTCTGATCTGCTAGATGTTGGACACTTTTGAAGCATTCCTGACTTTATTAATGATGCTTATGCATGTCCTATTTATGCCTAAATGATGCAATTAAGTAATGATGCATGCAATTTATTTTTACGATGCATGATTAAACTAGTGGTCACTATTTGACCCTACCATGCATGATTTATACTATAAATGCAAATGGGGCTATATGATGCATGCTTATGCTGTAGGGACATAGTGAATGCCATAAAAATATTTATTTTTCTGATTGGTGGCATTTTATTTTCTTTTTTAGCGCAACCATAATGCAGCTTATTGGATGATAAATGCAAATGATGGATGCATGTACTACTTTATTTAATGCAAATGTGATGTCTAAAAATTATGAGATGTTTATTAACATGATGCATCAGTATTATATATTCTATCGTGCATGCAATAATGCAAAATGCAGTACATATTTTTAAGATGCAAAATGTATTTTTTATAATGCCTAAAATGCAAAAATGTTTATCTATATGCAAAACAATACAAAAAAAAAAAAAATTGTTGTTTTTTTTTTTAAAAGAACCTGTACAAACATTTACAATGCAATCTAATTTTATATGATGCAAAATAAATAATTAAAAAATACACATGCAGACTCAAAACGCACGCACAAAGCAAAGCTATACCGCCCTAACAAGTAATGGCACGTTGTATTTCTAAAACGGATTTTAAAGGAATATACCTTCGGGTTCGAACAGGCTTCCCTCTTTCTTCTCTTTTTTTTTTTGTGATATGCGGGGAAAGGAAAACGCAGATATCTCCTCTTGTTCTCGGTCATACCATTGTTGCAGGGCTATACATGGCATAAGGCTATTCTCATAGCCCCTGTATTTCTCTTCACAATCAGACAGGGCCGCCGTGAATGATCGGAATCCAAGTCGTTTGGCTGTTTCGGGACAATGGCAACGCAGATGATGAATAGGACGAGGACACTTCTGGTGCTTCTCATTCTGATGAGACTGAGCCTTTTCAGTGCCTTGCAAAAGAAGTATATTGGCCCGGCTGGGCGGACGCCGCGGGTACTGATGGACCACCTTGGGGCTTAAGCTGCAAAAGAAGGGATAGTTTCTGGGGGAAACAAAGGGGGTATAGGCAATAATAGATATGTACAGGAAATTAATGTATAATCTAAATTTCTTTAGCAATTATTCCTAAGTTGCACCTTAGGACCTGTAATATTATATTTTAGTGTTTTATTGCGAGCTTCCTATCGTGGTTTTTCTTTTTCTTTTGTCAGTCGAGCCCACTTGCACGCCGAAGACTGGAGGTAGGATGCTGAGGTTTCAAAGAGTGCCTTCCCTCTCCTTATTCTCCTGATATATATATTTTATTTGGCTCTAACTTTTGCCTAGGCTGCCCTTTCGGGTTTTCAACCTAGCGAGCTCTTATTTCTCCTTCTTTTTCATCATTTTTTTTTTGCTCTAACTTTTGTCTAGGCTGCCCTTTCGGGTTTTCAGCCTAGCGAGCTGGAGAGGGAAGCACTTGTCTGATAAGGTGGTTCGAGCATAATACCTTTGAAGCTCGTTGAGATTGGATGCCTGAACAAGGTCTTTTCTTTCCTGGCTTGTGAGGAGTACAGCATCTCCTGACCGGATCTTTTTGACAATATACGGCAAATCGTGGAAGAGAGTGGTAGCAGCCTTTTGATGAGTAGCCCCAGCATTTTTAGCCCAGACGGCATGACATGATAGCAGTAGGTCTTCCAAGGGGTAGTGAATGAGGTCTTTTCTTGGTCTCATGCTGCCTTTGATTTGATTGTAGCTCAGCATGCTGTCGACGGAGGATCTGACTTTGCGAGTAGCAACGACGTCTACCACAATATTGGTATTGGGTAGAGGGAAATTATCTTTGGGCGACGCCTTGTTGAGGTCGCGGAAGTTTACGTAGATCCAGACCTTCCTGTTAGGCTTGGGAACGGTCACTCTATTGGATAGCCAGATCGGGGTTTTTTTTTTTTTACTCTCTTTTCTTTTATTTCCTTCCCTTTTTTTTTTGTGCCTTTTTTTTTTTACCCGAATGAAGTTGACGTGCGGCTATTTCATGCTTTCCTTTTTTTTTTTTTTAACTTGTAGTGACCATTCTGGCTTGATGCGATGGAGCTTTTGCTTGATTGGCTGAGCATCCGGACATGTGGGGATCTGGTGTTTGACTATGGTTGGGTCTACCCCCGACACATCTTCATAGGACCAGGTAAACATGTCCACGAACTCTTTGAGGAGATCCATGAGTGTTATCTTTGCAGGTAGTTGCCGATTTTGACTCTTTTGATTTCATTGTCCAGCCCCAGATTGATAGTGGATCAGTTTTCAGTTGTTGTTGATGAATGATGCTGTCCCTGGTGCTCGACTGACTTTACAAGCTCAAGCAAATAATTCTTTTTTTTTTCTGTTCGGGTCCTATTAAATGACTCATCATTGTAATTATTTAATGCGTCTTTTAATATAGGTGCAACTAAGAAATAAGCAATGACATTTATATTATTATTAAAAGCAAACCGTACAGGGTTTATTACATTATTGAGGACCTGGAGTTTGAGATCCTCAATTTTAGGGAGCGGATCGGTAGATGACCAATCCGTAAAGCTAGGGAAAGGAATAGGGGTAATATATCTGGAGTGGTCCACTAGTTCTGCGGGTGTTAAAAGCGGGTCGGGCATAGTGTATTAGTTCTATAGAGGCTTATTAGAAACAAACTCAAACTCAGCAGGGAGCTTTTTTTTTTTTTTTAATAAGTGTCTTCATCCATCATACCCAGAAAGTTGTCCCCCAAATTTTCATTAGAAATTTCTGGGTTTATAATTTTAAGCATCATGGTTTTCAAATTTTCGATGTCAGCCTCCATTTTGGCGGGCGGGAGAGTTGAGTTTTGGTATATGCCGGTAGGATTAGGGAAGGCTGGGTTGTTTCCCGGCTGTGGTGTCTGGTAAGGATTTTGGGCAGGATAAGGATATTGGGCTGGATATGGATATTGGGCTGGATATGGATATTGGGCTGGATATGGATTTTGGGCTGGATATGGATTTTGGGCTGGATGGGGATATTGAGCAGGATAAGGAGGGTATGATGAAAAAGGGTTAAAATTTTGGTAATAATAGGTATTTGGTGGGTTGGTGTTTGGCTGGGAAATTGGATTTGGAAGAACATGAAGGGTTGATGCTTCTTGGGGGATTGCTCACTTTCTGTTGTCATACTGCTCGGATCTGTATTTTGTGTACTGATTCTGCCCTTGTCTGATCTGATACTGATACCCTCTGGTCTGATTTCTGCACTAATTTCTTGTATCAACCGGCCAGTACTATTTTTTTTTTTTTTTGCCTTTCCAAATTCGGGCCAGATTTATGAGGAAAATGGGTTTTGGATGTATCAGAAGGCTGGCTGAAGGCTTTCTGGGCTTGGAGTACAGCGTGCCTTTATTAGTATATTTTATTATTATTATTATTATCTCTACAAATTGACCGGATAAGCACCTGCTTAATTTTGACAGTCTCAGGACTTTTCCTGGAACAATGGATTCTTTCTCTAGAGTATAGGACCAACGTATTCCACCTGCCTTTCGACTCCCTGAGATCGGACTGATCCCAAGCAAAGGGCCTATACTCTTTTTGGGATCCACCATTCGAAATGGTCTAGGTCGAGCATTAGAAAATAATAAATCAGCCACAGTGTGTTATTTTTTTTTGACTTGCACATTTTTTTTGACTTGTTCAGATTGTTTTTTTTTTTTGACTTGCACGCATTTTTTTTGACTTGCACACAATTTTTTTTTTGACTGGGGCTGACCCACAATTTAAAATGCAAAAACCGATCGGTCTTTGAAGTGTCCTGAGAATCTATATGCAGTCTAACGTTGGTTTATGCAAGGGGTAGGCTGGCCATGGTGTAGGGTAGCGGTTCAGAATATATTTATATGCATGTGCGTGTGTGTGTGGTATCTAAAAAGCAAAAAAAAAAAATTTTTAGATATAAAAGCAGAAAATAAAACAGTTATGGTCTGTCTTGCTGTTATTTATGGATTTTCTCGGCTTTTTGGTTTAAGTGCGAGCAAGCAAGCATACCATCAAGAAATAGAAAGAAAACTGGGGAATCTATCTATTCCTATTAATTACAAATTTGCCCTATATCCCCAAAATAAAATAACAGAATGAATATATATATATATATATATTGTGCGAAATGAAAATTAAACAGAATAAAATAATAAATAGGGCCGAAAATGAAGCGATATTAAAAATAAAGCCCCGACCCTTTTGTTGTGCTGCCCGGAAATTATTGCACATAAAATATTGCATATATATATATATTATTATTTTCTTTTTTTTGCAATATTTTTTTGAAAAAAATAAAATACGAATATTTTCAAGTATATCCGTAACAGTGTTTGAAATGAAACTGGTGCAAGATGGAAGATCATATCCACAAATATAGACACGGATATTAAAGGAACGCAATATTCAACTGTTTAAATTAATATAACAAGCATACTTTAGCCAGAAACAAAAGAAAAAAAAGTTTTGGTTACTGAGTCTAGCCCTCCATTTTTATTTACTAAAATAAAAACGATCTCCCCAGCAGAGTCGCCACTGCGGGTTCCCGAGATGCGTGCTCCCGCGCCCCGCGCGCCTTTGGATAGGGGTGCGCGTACGTGCGGATGCGGTGACATCCACTGCTCTCGTTCCACCTTCCCTTTTCTAGGGGAAGACGAAATCAAAAGTGCGAGAAGAATGCTGTCAGAATAGCGCGTTGGAATGCGCCTCGGTTGCCTTTAGTGGATTTTGATCCAATATGTGAGCTTTGGGTTTTCTATGTCAAGTTATCCCTTTTTTAGGGGATATCAGGATATAGGAATGCATCACCCTTCTATTCTCATTCTCCCTTTTTTAGGGGAAAACGTAAAAGTGCAAGGAAGGAATGTTGCAGCGCCCCTACTATGAATTTTGTGAAAATAGCCTTATGGCATATCTCGGATCACTATGGGTGCTTTGGGTTTTCTACGTCAAGTTATCATTTTTTTAGGGGATACCAGGACATAAGAATACATCACCTTTCCATTCTCATTCTCCCTTTTTTAGGGGAGAACGGAAAAGTGCAAAGAAAGATGTTGCGAGGCCCCACTGGATCCAAAATGTTTTAGAGTCACCATATTTATTTTAAGGAATAAATAAAGCAAAACCTAAAAAAGAAAACCAGAGATAATAAAAACGGGTTCGGAGGCTAAGTTACGAGTTGGGAAGGTGCTAGGCACCCAACTCGCCCTTTCGGTCACAAAATAGTTTTTGGCTAAAATATGCCTTTTGTTATATTTATTTAATAGATAAATAAAGCATTAACTGCCTACAAATACATCCATTTGTCTACATTATTTACAGACTTGCAACTGTCTCTTTACAAATAATTACAGATATACTTGAAAATATTTGGCCATAATAACGACTCTATTACATAATATTTCCTAATCTAATCTGCGTAGCACAACGGCTTATATTGACTACATTGGGCCGGATTTTAAATACAACTTTAAATAATAAATGAGTGGAAAAGTAAATGGATAAATAAAATAACGCCCTTAAATGTTTTTACCTTTTAGAGCGGGGTGTGCTCGCTCTGTCCTTCTCGGGAGAGGGAGACTTTTATTGTTGCTGCTGATGTGATTTGGGCTGAGTGACGGCTTATATATGGTGTTTTTGGCTCACTCACTCGGGCAGAATGACGGCTTAGTTTTTGTGGTTTTGGCTTATTTGGTTGGGCGAAATAACGGCTTATATGGGTTGATTTTCAGCCTATTACTCGGGCAGAGTAACGACTTACTTTATGGTTTTTGGGCCTGGGAAATAGGGTGGATACCTAGCTGGGGGGCTAAGGCTCACTTCTACCGGTTGGTTTTGTGTTTGGAGGAGATTTGACAGAGTTTCGAGGCTTTTTGAGGTGATCGCTCGCTATCTCACTTCTCTCTATTTCTCAGTAATGCGAAGCGCGGAGAATTTTTATCGATGAAAAGGTGTCTTTAATGAAGAGCCGGGAGCCTGTATTTATAGGCTGAACTGAGGACACACTGGGAATTTAAATTCCTTCTTCATGCATTGAGCAGCTTGTACACAGCGCAGAGAAAGTTGCATTTTACGACAAATGAAGAGGAAAAATGGGCGCAGCGCAGAAGAAAATTGGGCGCAACCCATGGAATTGGGCGCCACACCCAATTTCCATGGTGGCCATGCCCAATTTCAAACTTTTCCCTTTTTGTGCACTCTGGTCCCTGCAGTTCGTCCTTTTGCGCATCCTGCTTTGTCCTTTTGCACTTTTGACCCTGCAACTTGACATTTGTTAATGTTTTAACAGGTCTTGATATTTTATGTCATGTCACATACCAGGGGTACGAAATTGGGGTGTCTACAAATACGCCCGACCTCAAATTGTGGACTCGAAAATATTAACTTGGTCACCACCTTAATTTTAAGGAATAAACAAAGAAAAACTAAATATACCAGAATGTAGGGGTTCGGAGGCTAAGTTACGAGTTATGAAGAAGTTAGGCATCCAACTCACCCTTTCGGTCTCAGAATGGGTTTTTAAACTAAATATGTTATTTATATATATATTTATTTATTTATATAATTTACAACAGCTACATTTTAAAGTTGTCATAAAAGCTGATATAAAATAGACTATAGTAACGACTTATTTTATATAATTTTATCATTATAATAATACCATTTTAGACAAAAAAATAAAAATAACTTTTAGGGTACCTACTTCTTGAAGCGTGAGAGTTTATACCCGTGACTACTTTACTTAGACAGGCTTTGGGGTGTGCTTGCTCTGTCGTCTCCTCGAAAGAGAAAGTATTTTTGTTGTTGTCGAAATTTGGGCTGCGTAACCGCTTGTATTTGTTTCTTTTCACGCCGATATTTGGGTGGCGTGACAGTTGTATTTGTTGCTTTCCACCTCTCAATCCGGACAGAGCAACTGCTTGTATTTGTTGATTTTGCCTTGATGTCGCGTCTGAAATTGGGCTGAGTAACGGTTGTGTTTGAAGCATTTTGGAACTGGGTTTAAGGTGAGAACTTAATCGGGTAACTAGGTTTATCTTTGAATGATGGGCATAATTGTATATAAAGGAAGGATTTTGGCAGCTTAACAACACTCATAAAATTCTCACTATAAACTCTTTGCTGATTTCTCTGCCTAAAAAAAATTGCCTCTTTTTGGACCAGGCGGAGGCTTGTATTTATAGGCTGAGGAATCTTAACCGTGAAAGTAAGCAGCAGATATTTTGTGTTTGTGTTTGAATTTGTTGTACCCTGCGCTGAAAAGGTTTTACCAAAGAAGGAAAAATTACACGGAAAAAACAGAAATAGGCGCTACCTAATACAATTTTGCACAAGCCTTCAAGCGCATAATACAAGATGGTGAAGCACAATAAGAAAATCACAAATGCCAGCGGTGTCCCTCCTCTCACCTATAAATAGAGGTGTCCGACTTCACTTTTAGGGACAACAAAAAATACTCACTGAAACGTTTTGCGTTTGTTTTACGCAGTGATAGAGAGCGTTCGTGAGATAGTAAGTTCCCCCTCCTATAAAGCCTCGAAGCTCTGCCAAATCTCCTCCAAACACAAAACCAACCGGTCAAAGTGAGCCTTAGCCCCCTACCTAGATTTTCACCTTATTCCACTGGTCCAAAAATCCCAAAAAGAGCAGTTGCTCTGCTGGAATCCAAAGACCAAATCCGCCAGAAGCAAGCAGTTGCTCTGCCTGATTTCCGCCAGCAACAAGCAAACAACAACAAAAAAACAAGCAGTTGCTCCGCCCGTTTGACGGTGCTCAGAAGCAACATTCGGAAGCAGTTATTCTGTCCGAACCGCAGTAGCAGCAAAAAGACTCTCTCTCTCGAAAGGACAGAGTGAGCCCACCAACGCTCTTAAGGGTGAACCTTTAAGGGTTTTATTTATAAAAAAAGTTATTTTCATTCGACCCAATGTAAAAAATATAAGCTGTTATGCTGCCCGGATCTATGTAGAAAATAACATTAAAAAGAGCCATTATTATGACCAAATATTTTTAAATGTATTTGTAATTATTGGAAGGAGACGGCTGCAAGTCTGTAAATAATGTAAATACAAGATATATCTGCTTTTTAGCCAAAAACTGTTTTGAGACCGAAAGGGCGAGGTGGGTGCCCAACCCCTTCCCACCTCGTAACTTAGCCTCCTTTTTCTACAAACTCTGGTTTATTTTTGATTTTTCTTTATTTCTCCTTAAAATAAAGTTGGCGGCTATTAAAACATTTTGGATAAAAGTGAGGCTCGCAACATCATTTCTTGCAGTTTTCCGCTTTCCCCTAAACAAGGGAGAATGAGAATGAAAGGGTGATGCATTTCCTGTATTTTGTTTTCCCCTAAAAATGGAGGATGAGATACGGGGAAACCCAAAGCACTCATGGCGATCTAAAATAAGCCTAAGGTCAGGGTGCGGCTTGCAACATCTTTTTTTTTGCACTTTCTTGTTTTTCCCTAAACAAGGGACGATGGGAATGAAAAGGGTGGTGCATTTTCTGTGCCTTGTCTTCGCCTAAACAAGGGAGGGTGAGATACGGAAAAACCCCAGACACTTATAATGATCTAAAGCGATTTTCGAAAAGTCCATAGTGAGTTGGGGCGCGTTCCCATGCGCTCTCGCAACATCCTTTTTTTGCACTTTTCTGTTTTCCCCTAAAAAAGGGACAACGAGAATGAAAAGGGTGATGCATTTTCTGTATCTTATTTTTCCCTAAACAATGGAGGGTGAGATACGGAGAAATCCAAAGCTCTCATATTGGACCAAAAAGCTCACTCAGGTGACCGAGACATATTCAACGGGCTATTCGCAACATTCTTTTTGTACTTTTAATTTCGTCTTCCCCTACACATGGGATGATGGAATGGAAAGAGTGATGCTCCTTCCGCATGTCGTGTTCCCCTAAAAAAGGGAGCGCGGGGCGGGGGAGACGACCTTCCGGGGCACCCACAGGCACATAATGGACATATTAAACAAGTATAGAAGACATGTTATACAAGTAGGTTTTGGGTTCAAACACGTGAAAAGCTCATAATTTGGGCCTAAAAAATGCCCTCAAACAACCACAACATCAAAGAGGTTGATCTTACCTCTCTAAATACAACCGAAACACAAGCGAACCATGTCCGGATCGAAGGTAAACAAGGGTCGAAAGGTGAGACAAACAACCAACGAGCATCAACCGTTCAAACACGAACTATCCTAAGATAACACAAGCATGACAACATGTTCCTGATCATGTCAAGGCTTAGTTTACTAGACCTAAAATTCAATTCAACATCTCATAAGTCTTAAAGACAAATTATAATGTAAAGGAGAGCGTACAAGCACTCCTAAGTTCCTAAAAGATCGAACAAGGCATTCACGAGTGAAATCTTATAACTAAGCATTAAATGACTAAGACAAGTTCCAAAACTTATAGTGATAGGATATTGGCCTCTACTAAGCCTTCCCACTCTTGACGAGGCTCTCACAATGAATCGAACAAGTAACACAATAGAGATTCGGTAAGCAAAACAAGAAAGTCAAATACATGCACATTTGGGGTCTTACATCACACTTTGACCATGACGCCCTAAAGCTCACTACTAAGACTAGGAGGAGGTTTTGAAATGTAATAATTTTATGATATCGTTGAAAAACATTTTAAACATATATTACTTTAAATAGTCATATTTTTACTTTTCAAAAGTCAACTACACAACTTGACTTTATCCAATGTTTTCTTTTGTTATACTTTAGTTTAGAATTAATATATATTTTGGTCCCTGGACAATTCTAAAAAGAATAGTTTGGTCCACGGGTTTTAAAACATTTTCATGTGGTCCCTTAATTCATTTTTTTGGATCAATTTCCCATCCCACTGTTACCGTTACACTTTCCATCCAATATAATTTCAAATGCCAAAAATACCCTTACTAAATTACCCTTACTAACTTACAAGGGGGTTTTTTAAAAGTTCAAAATACAAGGGGTTCTTAATTTTATTAAGTCAAATATAGAGGACACAATTACACGATACAATCCTATTTTGTTTCTGGGTTCTTTTTCTTTTCATGTGAAGTGAAGAATCACGTCGTCGTTTTTTTTTTTTAATTTCGTTCGAACAATTGTTTGTTGGGGTAGGAGTTTAGAGATTTTGTTAGGTTTTTGTTCGAACAATTTCGTTCGAACAATCAATGAAGCTAAGAGCTGATGTTTCCAGCATAACACTTGCATGAATCATTGTTAGATTCTAAACCTCTTCCATTTTTATTTTATTTTTGTCAATATTTTCTTGTTTAATGTACCCTCAAAAAATATTTTGGCGTAAAATGAGTACAGAGGTGTTGCGTCCCCAAGATGGCAACCGGAAAGTGCAGATCCATCTAGAACAGAGGAGGCTATCACCGGAGCCAGCGGTAACGAGTTCTTTACTCGAACGATGGCTACGAAGGCAACGAACTGAACTGTCAAGGCTTTCAAACCAAGACTGAGAAAGCTCAATCAATCAATAAGGATCATTTTAGTGGAATTCATTAACAAAGTAACTCCCCAATGACACAAAGGAAGCTACGGTGGGGCATTTTCGGGGACTAACCCGCTGCCCATTTGTCAAAAAGGCCACTTGGAGTGGGTGGACTCTAGATCATGGTTTTGATCTTTCAAGATCTGGGTTTTGATCTTTCTAGATCCGAATTTGAGAAATTGGAATTTTCTGGGTTGGGTTTTAAGACCACAAAGCCTCACAGTAATGAAGTGCCGGGTCAAATTTAGCTTTGGAAAATATTTATTTTGTTGTTGGTGTAATTGTTTATAGAATCTAATACCGTTTGATTTGGATGGAGTGTGGAGTTGTGGATAGAGAGAGATAATTAGGACTTGATTTAAAGTTAGTTCCTACACAACTAATCCTTTTTAATTTGTTCATCATTAAAAAGTCAGTCACAAGAAATTTTTTATTAGGGGTAATTTGGTCATATTAAAAAAAAGTTGGACAAGAAATGTAACTGTGTGAAGGGGAAATTGATAAAAAAAAAAAAAAACAAATAAGGGACCATATCAGTGGTGACAAATTATGCTCACGCCCATATGCCCGTCCAGACCGCTTACTAAAATATGAGGATGGGTACACTTAAATTTTAATTTGGACATAAATGGACATATTCATTTAGATCATTAAATTTTATGAAGATAAAATGAAGACAAATAAACACCCACATTTTTAACGCTTGCATCGGCATCGTCACAGTCACGGTCTTTTTCTTTTCTCAAATAGGTATCCCCAGTACCTTAGGGAAGTACATGTAGGTGCCTAAAAGATATGAAATTTTCGGGTCACTCATAGAGTGACATACCTGCTATTGACCTATGCCGAGTTTCAAATGTATATGGAACTTGAATTTGGACATTTCGCAATGTGTGGCTATGCATCAATTTTCTTATTGATAATTATATATATATATATATATATATATATATATAGTTAGCTGTAATTTTTGATAATTTTTTGTAGAAAAAAATTATTTTTTTGTAATTTTTGTATTTATTTGATAAATGTATGTTAATGAGAAAATGGACGTCCATGCACATTTAGTGCGCGCCTATATATGCACATATTATTAAATCGACACTTACTTGACCGCTCATTTGAACCCGTCGCCCATTTGGACCCGTCTATACCCGCTTATTTGTCACCTCTAAACCACATGAATATGTTTTACAACTACTGGACCAAACTAATCATTTTACAAAAGTCCAGGAACCAAAAAATAGATTAATCCTTTAGTTCATGGCATTACGAAGAGATAGCTCTAGCTCTCAATTTCAATCACTTAACCTTAACAAAATAACCAATGGTCGGAAGAGTTTGGTGAATCTAACAAGAAATTGCTTAATATAGCAACAACAAAAAAAACTCCTAATATAAATTCAATTTAAACCATTTGAGGACAAATAAATAAAAAAGAAGTTGTTTGTTTGCCTTTAATTCCTTGTAAACAAACAAGTAAGCTGGTCTCTGTTAGTGAATTTTTCGCCATTGTGATCCTAGCTAGCTAATATGGATAAATCAACTAGGATCACTACTTTCGTTTGCTTAACCGCGCTTGTTGTGTTGTCGGTTATGATGGAAGAAAAAGTTGTTGATGCGAGAGTAATGGAACCAATTGATTATTCGACATTGGTAAAGAGTAAAATCCCATGTTCATCGTCTAATCCTAAGGATTGCCAGCCTCTGCCTCATGAGAAGAGAGATTGTTTGCTAATCCACCGTTGCCGACATTAATTACGTACGCAAAGGCAAATACTTCTGTCAAGTGTGAAGTGAAGATATAATCATTCATGATCATCAACGGAAAGGGGGATCACATCATCAGAGACACTAGTAGTTTGCTATCTATTTTACAAGATCGAGTTGCTAAACATAAGCACCTTACACCTCTATTTATACTTAAAACATCTAATCTGTAAGATTAATTTTATTAATAATTTATTTGTAATATACATAAATGTTTACTATTTACAGATTTATTATTTTTTCTTGATTGAAATTAATTGCTTAGTTATTTCTTTGAGTAATGGATACATGGTTTGTGTTCTTTTAGAAAATGATGATGAAAGTGATATTAAACAAGTACCGCATTCAATTCATTGGTGTACTTATTATGAAAAAAATAAAATAAGAAATAGATAACTACCTTGTTTGTAGAGAATAAAAAACTAATTTAGAAATAAAACATATTACTACTATACATTTCATTTCAAATAACAAGTATATATATACATATATATATATATATATATATATATATATATATATATATATATATATATATATATATATATATATATATATATATATATATATATATATATACATATATACATATACATATATATTTCAAAGAGATTGAGATTCTGCTAGAATTTAGAGGTTCAAAATTCGCCAAGGAATCCAAGGTACTAACAAATGGATAATAAAGATGATCAAATCATCGTCGGTATAAAACATGCAAACGATCGAATTACCATTTATTAGTACATATTTCAAACAACAATCCAATAAAAAAATGTTGAAGACATCTAATAATCATGTTTAAGTGAGGGACGTAATAAGACGACATAAAATAAAAATAATAGAAACCCACAAAGGTTATAGGGAAACCTTCATCAAAAGAAATGTCATGAACAATGATCTCGTCCTCTACAATGTGAGAATTCCCATTACACGTAGTGCTACGCTATGTCAAAATGGAACGAGAAGCCAACAAAAAATAAAGTGTCGGTTTCTACACACAGAACTTGATATAATGAGTCAAAAATCACAAGAGAAACTAAAAAAGAGTTCAAAAAGTTCTCATGACAAACAAGTAAATTGAATGCTGTCAATTTTTGCAAAACGGTCATATTGTTATTTCTAACATAGATCCCTCGAAAAATAAATCAAATATACCCTTTAAATAAAAACGAAGAGGATGCAATAAAAAAATGTTCATAGAAGGACTGTCAAGGGAGTCCTTTGGATGGGGACTTATGTTTCAAAAAACTACTCTTTTGGTCTTAATTAATGGCAAATGATTTATTATATTTATCGTTATTTTTTTTCAATCATTATTGTTTGGCATGGTAAATTTATGTGTATTGTCCTTAACAAAACACACAAATTTATCAAATGGTTCTTCATTTTTGTTCATCTTCTTGACATTA
This sequence comes from Codonopsis lanceolata, assembly GCA_013146195.2. NCBI lineage: Eukaryota > Viridiplantae > Streptophyta > Magnoliopsida > Asterales > Campanulaceae > Codonopsis > Codonopsis lanceolata. Next base: position 79,928,538 of record CM028378.1, on the reverse strand, counting down.
TGACACATTTTCTTAACTCATTTATCTTATTTTATTCATGGGTAAAAACTAAACATGCTACAAATTTACTTAATATCTCGATACTCACTGACAATTCTATTATTATAGATATAATTTTTCATATAAATCTAATAATGTCTTTCCCGAACATATTTTAGAAAATAAAACCATATTATTTTTAGTTTCGAATAAAGTTTTAATGATTTACTGAGTAAGGGTATTTTTGTCATTTTAGAAAGTATTGAGCACCATTTGTAATGATAATGGTAGGTGGGAGAAACTGAGAAGAAAATCAATATACAAGATGAAATGAATATAATTATAAAATGTAGAACTTAACTTTAAAATAGGTACAAATCAAGGGATCAAACTATTATGTAATTATTCATAAAATTAATTAGCCTCTGATAAATTTAGTCTTTTGGCCTTAATTAATGGTGAGTGATTTATTATATTTATGACTTTTTCCAATCATTATTGTTTGGTATGGTAAATTTACGTGTATTGTCTTTAATTAAATGATGGATGATGTATTAAGTTAAGGGGTAGGTTTGTCCTAACATTAAGTTCTAAGAGATAACCTAGACTTTTATAGGTAGTTAGATTAGATTAGATTAGATTAGATTAATTATCATTTTTGAATCATTCAATTTAAACCTATAATCATCAATTTATGATTATCGCAAAGACAAGTTAATTTCTAGATTTTCTGTTATAACCCATTCTACACATCTATCTTCTAAATTCGATCATTAATTACTCACAACTCGAAGGGAGGTGATTCTTACTTAATTTGAAACTAAACTCTTAAAAATATATTTTAGATTTTAAAATTTTTCGATTAGGACTTGTATTCATCAAAATACACCCCCTCCAAGTTCATGTTAAAAATCTGATTTTCTGTTGTGACTTATTCTGCATGTCTATCATACAAAATTCACCAAAATTTTCTCATTGATCCAAATGACACATATTTTACAGAGCATTTCTTAACATACACATGTACACCATATAATATTTTTTGACAATTCCATGTAGCAGAGTATTTTTCGAATTTGGCTCAAAACTGAGATTTTTCTGATTTTGAATGTCATGTTTCTAACACACCCATTCCAACCCATTTCCTTCTACCTCATTTCAATAAACCTAACAACGCATCCAAATCAGATTTCAGCTTGTTCATACATCATTCTATAACATTCAAGACATAGAAATCAAAGCAAGCTCATGTATTTAGAGATGAAACTCCCTATATAGATTGTGATTCATTCATGTGACATGTCATAGCATTCAAGTCATAAAAATCATAGTATTATCATGTATTTTGGGTTCTTCCAAGGATTAGCATATTTTCAAGCCTTAGAACATAACATGGGGGTTTAGAATGCGTACCTTCTAACCAAGAACAAATAGGAACGAAATAATACCCTGGAGGATGTGCTTTACAAGATTCTAGCTTCACAACCGTGGCTTTAGCTTAAAGAAATCATGCTAGGGTTATTGGAGAAGAGAGCACCCACGGTTTACTCACAAGGTCTCACCCTCATTTCCTCTAAGCAAGACTCACAAAGGTCTAATTCTTGGAATAAATACAAAATAAGGATTAAGAGGTTGATGAAGAGAAAACAGCCACAAAGAGCCTCAACTCCAAGCTCTTATCTTTAAGTTTCGGGTGACAAGAGTTGTTGTAACAAGGCTTAACTTCCAAGCATAACCATGGCTTCCAAGAGTCTCCCAACTTCAGTCACACAAGAAGGAAGGGGCTGGAAGAAAAATGAAATTAAAAGAGAGGATGGAGGTTGGAGAATAGAGTCTTTAGTCATTAAGAACACTTACCAAAATCGGGGGAAGAAAGGTGTGCTAACAATGGCCAAGCTAACAAGCATTACCAAGAACACCAAGAACTCATCCTTTCTGGACACAAGGGGAGAAGAGACTAGCAATTTTTGTAGGGTGGAAGGGCTGGGGCTTGTGGTAGTGAAAGGCGTAAAAGGTGGGGGCTCAAGTTCACAAGGAATGACATTGGAAAGTTGAATTTTTGTGGCACTCAAAAGCATGTCAATCATGTTGTCCCCTCCCAACTTCCCAAGGCTGCCCACTGAATTCAAATAGCTCTCTAGGACAAAAATTAGGTGAATGGGACTGGTTGGGGGTTTAATAAAGGTTAGGTGTGTATTTGGTAAAAAATAAAGTCAGACAAACAAAGATTGTTCAACTAAAGGAGACCAGAATTTGGGTCAACTTACATTTATGAAGAAAACAAAAAAATATTATGTGTATATAACTAGGTTGTTTACTTTGGATTTCAATCATTATGAGGCGATTTAATACTTCAAACTTTGTACATAACTATCCATTCTCAATAGTTTGATCAAGTCCTCACATGTGACTACCTGACCCGAATTTTAATATGAAATCCAAAAGTTGTGTCACTGGAACTAACATAAGAAGAGGATAAACTCTTGTTAAATAGTAGTGTAAGTCGAACAGTCGAGCTAACAATTTTTAAACATAAACATAAAGTCGTACTAAAATACGAGTTTACAAAAATCGAATACGTGGAAGTGAAAAAGAAATAAAGTCCCGAACTATAAAGCTCGAAACCAAAGCTAAAGAAACCAAGAACCAACCTGATATAACAATTACCCAACAGCTAAAGCATACCGGGGTTAACTAACAATTATAACAATTAGAATAAAGAAAAGCCCCAAAGCTACTGCATGCCCGGGAGACAACTGAAATAAATACTAAAACCATGAATAACAGCACGACACAACATGTCATCCCTAGAAAGAACCAATACAAATACCCAAATATTTGTAGAAACTAATAATGTTTAGGAATAACGACATTGACCTTCTATTTATTGAATCATCTATTTATAGGGAGAGATACAATTAGGGTTACACTTGGAGTAGGGTACAAGAAACTTATACAAGGAAGGTAACATAATAAGGAAATAACTATACAAGGTAATTACCACTAATTAATAATTACAAATAAACAATAATAATAAATATATTATTCTCTAATATTCCCCCGCAAGATGGACCACGAGTAGAGAAACCAATCTTGTGAAGTAATTGATGAAACCGCTGGCGACCAAGAGGCTTGGTCAAGGCATCGGCCAACTAATCGGTCGAGGAGACATGACAAACTCGCATAAGGCCATCCTAAACTTGTTGCCGAATGAAATGAAAGTCCAAGGCCACATTCTTCTTATGAGTATGAAACACTGGGTTCGAGCAGAGAATTGTGGCACCCACATTGTCACAGTAAATGGTTGGTTGAGGCAAGGAGGTTAGACTGAGTTTGCTAAGAAGAGACACAATCCACCTGACTTCAGCCGCAGTGGCAGCCACTGCCCGGTATTCAGCTTCAGGCGAGGAGCGAGCAACAATGCATTATTTCTTGGAGCTCCAAGAAATTGGGTTGCTTCCAAGATAGATAATGTAGGCACTGGTGGATGTGTAGTCATCCTTGTTGCCAGCATAGTCAGCATCAATGAAGGCATGGAGAGCGGGAGGAGACTGGCAATGAAGGAGGATGCCCGCATTAATAGAACCACAGAGATACCAAAGAGCTCACTTGACCGCATTCCAGTGCTCGGTGGTCGGCCTATGCATGAACTGACAAAGTTTGTTAACAGCGAAGGCAACATCAGGCTGAGTAAGAGACATATATTGAAGACTCCCAACCATTGCTTGAAATTATGTTGGATCTATGAGAGCAGTGCCCGTATGAAGAGTTAAGGTGAGCGAGGTAGCAAGGGGCGTAGCTACTAGGCAAGCATCGGTCATGCCTGTGCAAGCAAGGAGATCAGCTATGTACGCACGTTGGAAGAGAAGAAGACCACTTGAGCGCTTAACAACTTCAACCCCAAGAAAATAGTGAAGATCACCAAGGTCTTTGAGCAAGAAGCGATAAGTGAGCATATATATGAAAGTTCGAACTGCAGTGGGTTGGTTCCTAGTGACGATGATATCATCCACATAGATAAGGAGATAGATGATGTTGCCCGCAGTACGAAGGATGAACTGTGATGTGTCAGCCAACGAAGTTTTTGAAGCCGGAGGCAAGTAGAAACTAATGCAACTCATTATACCATGCTTAAAGAGCCTACTTGAGACCATAAATAGCCTTGTGAAACCGACACACATGTTGAGGTTTGTCCTTGTCGGTAAAACCAGGTGTTTGAGCCATGAATACCTCATCGGACAAATTGCCTTGAAGAAAGTCATTGTTCACATCTAGTTGTCGAAGACCCCATCCTTGACAAATGACCAGCGAGAGAATAAGATGAGCAGTGGTCGGTTTAACCACCGGCTTGAAAGTCTCGTGATAGTCAACCCTTGGTCGCTGGTGAAATACCTTGGCCACTAGGCGAAGCTTTGTAGCGATCAATAGTGCCATCAGCATGTCGTTTGATGCGGTAGATCCACTTACAACCAACAATATTGCGAGCATCTGCCAAAGGGACTAGATCCAGGGTTCCATTGCGAGCTAGTGCATCAAACTCCTCAGACATGTCTGACGCCATTTCTCATCTTTTAGAGCCTAAGTGACACATGTTGGTTCATTGTCCTCTATTAGTTGAGACGAAAGACTTAATTTGGTGATGTGTTTGTAGATATTGTTCTTAGAGCGAGTCATTATCGATGAAGTTCCAGAAGCAACGAGCACAAGGAAAGAGTCAGCGGACACGGGCATAAGCACATGACCAGAGTCAGCGGGCACAGGAGCTGGGTTAGCGAGCACGAGGAATGTGGGCATAGTGCTATCCTCGGGCATGGAGATGGTTACCAATGAGGGTTGAGCAACCAACACAGGACTAGTAACGGGTAGTGTTGAGGGTGGTTAAGGCTAGTGTATGGGTGAGCTGAGATGAACCACATTCTGATTAGTGCAAGAAGAAACTGGTGGGGAGGCACTAGAGTGACCAATCGACGGTGTGTATGAGTGGTCAAGAAATTCATGAGGAGGTAGCCTAGAGACACTAACGTACGTATATGGGCGATCAGGGTGAGTGCTTGGGGTGGACATTGGAAAGGTAGACTCGACAAATCGAACACGATGCGAAATGTATAGCTTGGTCGTGCTCGGATCATAACAAAGGTAGGAACTTTGAGTGAGCGAGTAACCAAGGAAGACCAGCGAGTTAGTGAGCGGAGTAAGGGCGGAGCCAAGAGTAGCAAAGACAACCTAAGGCACGAAGTTTGGAGTAGTTTGGCGGAGAGCCAAAAAGTTTATGGTAGAGAGACTGGTAATTAGAAAGGCAGCGGAAGAGATGCACGAGAGAGGAGGGAGAGACCAGTTTCAACAATGTGGCGATGGCGACGTTTCGAGAACCCATTGTGTTCGGGGTGTGAGGCGGGCGAGGTGAGGTGAGAGATGCAATGGGCAGACAGGTAGGCGGCCAAGCCAAAATCTCAGGTAAGCCCCATGTACTCGCCTCCATTGTCCGAGTAAAAAGTGACAATAGTTGTTTTAAAATAGTTTTTGACCAAGACTTTAAACTTGGGAAAGATGGTGGCGTCCTCAGATTTGAGTCTAAGCGGATAAAGCCAAACGTAATGGGTATAGTGATCAACTAAGATCACATAGTATTTGAACTCATCAATAGAGGGAAGGGGGGAGGTCCAAACATCAGTATAAATAGTTTGTAAATGGAGAGTAGACACAATAGTATTTTGATGAAAAGGAAGTTTATGACTTTTATTAGAAAAACAATCATTACAATGAATATGAGTGTGAGCAGTGTCTAATGCTAAACCTAAGCTAGAGAGTATCAGACTTTGGACGGGGCCAGACGGATGGCCAAGGTGATGAGAGGGAGCTATGGTCGGCCATGCATACACACCATCCTTAGATTGTCCAGTCAGCAGTATTCTCCCGGTCAGTAGATACTTCACATGAAAAGAAGATGGTAAGAACTCAATGGACTTGTTATTGGATATGCAGAATTGAGATATGGATATGCGATTACGTTTCATGCTAGGAATAAACAGGACATTTTGTAACGTAAAGGTGTGTGCAGGTGTGGGAGGATAAAAGAACCAGTTTTGGAGATATATAGGCCTGTACCATCACCAATGACCATGTCATCCGTGTTCGATTAGTTGGAGTGAAGATGGTGGTTGCCAAGATCATTGGTAACATGGTGAGTAACACCACTGTCGAGAAGCCAGCCCAGAGTCACGATGTTCGTTGTGGTCGCAAGGTGTGCCCGTGGGTGCCTTGTGTAGTTACTGGCTTAGTTGGAGTCAACGGGCAAAGATGTAGTGGTGACTAATTCAAAGTTGGGGCAGCGAGCAACCGTATGTCCCTGTTTGCGACAACCCTGACACTTACCAAGATAAGATAGTTATTGGCGAGGAGTCGAAGCCGAGGACTGCTGGGAAGGTTGCTAAGGTTGAGCGGGAGCTGCCCGAGCCTGCGAGGAGGAGTGCCGAGCATGCGGGTTGTGGTTCCTCGAGGTAGCAACACTGGTAGAAACAGAATGCGAGAAGGACACGTGTTGTGACTATTTCAGAAGCAGTTCACGATTGATGACCTTTTCATGGAGCTCATCAAACGATATGGGAGTGTCCCAGCCTTCCACCACATCCACAATGTGGCGGTAGTCATCATCCAAATCACCAAGGATGGTCTCAATAAGATCCTCGTGGTCAAGCGGTTTGCCTAGAGCCACGAGTTCATCTACCTGACTTTTGACAAACTTCATGTAGTCGAAGACCGACTGAGTGTGCTTGAATGCCTGTGTGAGGTAGTCTTTAATCTTCTTGATGTGGCTGCGAGTCGGGTGAGCATAGGTGTGAGCCTGAGTTTCCCATGCTTCTCTAGTAGTGGCAGCCTACTGGATCATAGGAACCAGGGGAGCAGAGAGGAAACCAACAAGAGCTCCAAATAGGAGTTTTTCTAGCCGGATCCAGGGTTGGTAGTATGGGTTTGGGACGGGAACATCCTTGGATGATTGAGCATTCTTCGCTAGGACAGTGGGAGGCGGGCATGGGTTTGAGCTGTTTACAAACTTGTAGAGGTCATAGCCAATGAGGGTGGCCTCAACTTGGAGCAAAGCTGGTGAGGGTGTAAGTTGTTTGTGTGGGGTCAAGGGGGTTTTTAATGGTGACGGTGTAATTTCCGTTAGGCATGGCGGAGGGTGGTAGGGTCGGCGGCTAGAGGAAGAAGATGAGGGATTTAGGAGCAAAGCTCTGATACCATGTAGAAACTAATAAAGTTTAGGAATAACGACATTTCCTTTCCATTGATTGAATCACCTATTTAAAGGGAGAGTTACAATTAGGGTTACACTTGGAGTAGGGTACAAGAAACCTATACAAGGAAGGTAACATAATAAGGAAAAACTATACAAGGTAATAACCACTAATTAATAATTACAAATAAATAAGAATAATAATAAATATATTATTCTCTAATAGTATCTACCAGACCGTAAAGTCTAAATAACTTTACAAGATATCAATCTCACAAGAATAGTATAGTACAAATACAAATGACGATGCTAAAAACAAACATGGACTTTACAAGCTACTACTTGAGGAAATCGACCGCTACTAGCACGAACCTCACGATCTAATCTCAATCTACCGATAAGCTGCACTCTGCTACAGTCACGATCTATTCGGCCTCAACGCGGCTACCAATTTACTGCAACAAGAAAACAAAGTACGGGATGAGTCATAATGAACCTATACGCTACTACAAGAAATATGTAACACATAATTATGCAACATAAAAATATTCATGGTGTCATTTTACAAATGACTGAAAACCCGCGAAGAGGTGTCGTATCATTTCGATACTCCACAAGATAAACACTTCTTTCCATTTATAAGTCATCCAAACGAACCAGGGTGGAATTCCCTGCTCATAACAAATCAAATCCATTAGAATAAACTTTCATAAACATCCTCATCTACAAGTACACATAAGAATGTATAATTATATATACACATCAACTACTTAATATAATCCTCATATATAAGTATTTATATTTCTATATATACATATCAAATCTCCCACATAATTGTCATGTATAAGTGTGCATATCTGTATATATACACATTAATTCTCTCAAAAACATTATTCAAAACAAACATGGTAAATAGGATCTCATGTTCAACTAACATTTTGTTATCACATAAGTGCCCATAGTAAGCCACATAAGGGATAAAGAAGATACCAAATCACTGTTGTCGTATTGCTCCTACAATCACAACTGTTAATAATATCATGCCACGGATACCCCAAATAGTATCACCTCAAGCGCAACCCTTTCCTGGTCATATAGTTCTAGTCAATGCGCCCTCTGGTTACAGGTGTGGACTAGGGGACTACCTCCCCAATGCGGCCCACAGTGAAGGGGTGTGTGAACCGCATCCGATACGGCGATGCATAGCAATCACAAATCCCATAATTCGTGGAAACAATGCAGCGTCCCACCTTCAACGTAAAACTCAACAAATGCCAGCTAGACTTATATGCAATGAACAAATAGATGTTTACTTGCCATGAAAACAAATAGGGACCGAGCTAACTCGTCCAATGTCAAGTAGGTGTATTACCCCACTATATACTCTTGATTATTCACATAATTATAATAATCATTGAAATCACGTTTGAAGCTCAATTGAATCTCAAAAGCACAAGTGTCAAGTCATCCACACGAATCAAATGAAGTTCCAAAAATGAGTAATCTAGTCAAATGGAATCTAGCTAACATAGGATCTCACCACTATCCTCGTAAGGTCCAATTGTTCCTTAACTTGACTCCGTTGAGTCCTTACTACAGTTTCCTCCAAAAAGGGTATAAATGCTATATGCATTTCTAACCTGTTTCTTTGTTCACGTTCGAGGCATAGCTAGGTTCTTGTTCCATTTAGGAACCCTAGTTCAAAAATCACTAAGTCAAGTATAAAAGGGAAGCCTACGTTAATTAATGTCAAATCAAGCTTAGTTCAATTTCAATTCATAATTTCACTTAGTAGTAGAACCTAAGTTCAGCATAAATTGATAACTGCAGAATAGATCACGCATGAAGGCAAGAACACTCAATATGCTTGTAAGTAATATTATTAAATCACATAGAAGAACCAATTTTTGACCAATTAAAAATCATGCTTTTAGTCATCTATATATATATAAAAAGAGAGGTGCGATTTTTGGAAAGTTCCCGCCAAAATGCACTTTCCAAAAATGACAACACTTCTACATTGTATATGTGTCATTATTGCATTGGGAAATGAAACGAACTTGTAATCAAAATTAATTAGATAAATAAATCTGCAAACTTTTGACATTCTTTCTTTGACTTGAGACAATTGAGAACCATATATACCAAACTATTTCAACCTCATTCACATCCGGTAATATAAAAATAGTTATGATTTTTTAACTATATTGAAATTTCAATGAGCTAATAAATAATTATTTATTTCAATTATTGAATTTAATAATCACTTATCAATTGAATGATAAATGAATAAATTATCAAAAACAATTACATGAATTATCATTGAAGATTAATTTCTTCGGTTGTAATTGGACGCCTAAGGGAGTTAGATAGTTCCTTAGCTTTTCTCTTCTCGAGCAGTTTTCAAAGATAAAACCACTATAAATTTGTTACAATTTTGTTTGTTGAATATCATTGCTAAAAACAACTGAGGATAACACACAAATATAGAAGAAATCTATATAAAATGCCTACCTCTCTCATTTGGCTCAGAGACATCAGCCAGACCAAGGGTAAGCCTAGATAACTCAATGGTTTTTCATGTAAAATGTATATTTTTCAATGTAAAGGTATTTTTCCAACCTATAATACTTACGGTATTCTTTTTATTTTATTGCTTAGGATTTCATGTACTTGGTCCTCTTTTTTTGCTAGAGATCATGGAGCTACAATAAACTGAAAACAACTATATATGCGAAATTATTAAATTCTTAGGGTACCTTTGTAATCAATAAATAGCTTAAACATATGCAATGCCAAGGATGAAAGATGTAGGAAATAAATTACGATAATTTAATAAACTTCATGTTCAAGTGGATGTGCTAAATTTAATACAATTTAATGATCTTCAAACTGATACAGATTTATTGGTAACCAATATATATTTATATTTATTTATTAATATGCACTGTGACTACAAATTTCTCAATTTTGGTTTTATCAAATCAGAATAATGAATATTTATAAATAGAATCTAATTAAATCAAATGAATTTGAAATGTAGATACGAAAAACAAATAAATTAGTGACTACAAGGAGACTAATTTTGAAGTGAACAACTACATTAGATACAAGTGATTTAAAATAGATGTATTTTAATTATTAAAATGTTAAAAAAATAGATCTTCAAAATACAAATCTAAAAATTCAAAATCTATATTTTTTTTCTATACTCAAATTATAAAAAATTCGGGTATAACGTTAAATACTAAAAATATAAAAAAGTCTCAACTTATTTAAACCGTATTTAAAAAAATAATTAGGTAAAGAAGCATAAATACTTGGATCTTATTATAAGCCTTTTTTTTCCAGTTCACTAAGTAAAACTATGCTCTAAGATTTTAAAAAAATTGAAATACAAAATTGAATACTTTATAAAAAAAATATAACGCACCTTGCTACGAAATGGTTTGATCTGATTCTATTTTGGTTGGGGAAAGTCGGCAGATGAATTTTTGAAACGAATGGTTTGAAGAGATGAAGAGTCATTGTCTCATGTTCACCGGAGGAATTTCCTAGGTTTAATGCTATAAAAATAAGAAAGGTGACCTTTTAGACGACTTAATTGAGTAAGAGTGAGAGTGAGGCGATGTGTATATATGTTAGAGCAAGTGGGGGTGGGGTTTTTAGGTTATAGAGTGAGAAACTATTTATCTATATGACAAGTGCTTGAGATTTTTTTTTTAACCAGATTGGTTATAATTGGAGTAATATTTGTTGTTCATTAAAGTAATAAAAATTTGGATGAAATCAATTGAGAAATTTGGGTAACGTGAAATCTTGAGTATTTTTAGTCCTTTTTGTTGTTTATTTTAGCGAGAAATTCGGGTCCGTTCACTATGTAAATTTTTCAACCGCTATAGTTTTTTATTTTTTTTTAACTCAAAAGGACACTTTTAGAGCGAAAAGACTACGACTCTTAATGAACCGAAGACGCGCTACGGATCACTTAATCAATTCATCAATTTAAATCACATAATCTAATTTATGCATCGCACCTTAAATCATAATGTACCAAACCTTCATCTCTTTTCTTTCATGTACACAATCAACATATGATTCAAAATTAATGCATCTTACCTACATCCCACATCTAAGTCGATGCAACACAATTTACAAATGATACATTGTGATTCAAAATTGATGCATCGAGTTTCAAAAAGGGTATTTAAAAACGAACAAATTTCTATTTAGACCTTTCATCAAACGATATATGCACAGTAGCACAAACACAAAAGTAAATTTATTTTGAATCATACACACAAACACAAAATGAAGAAGAAGAAAGAACGATGTATGAAGAAGGAAGAGAATGTGAGGACATAAAATGTATTTTTATATGTTTATATTTTCAATAACCAACGTTTTTTTTATAGCTACTACATTAGTACGAAATATCGAAAACTATTATCTCTATCAATTTTTTCCATTTAGAGACACATGTCTATTATCAATTGTTGACTTAACGAATAACGAAGATTGTTGAATTCCATCCAATCCTTCCTTTGTGAATAAGGAAATAAATCTAAATAAATTTATAATTACTTTTTCAAATTTATGTGATCTATCTTTAATTTTACTTTTTATTAATTTTTTTTAGTTTTTCATATTAAACTTTTTAATTGTATATTCTTCAACTTTAATTGAGTATATAATTTTATACCAATGTACAAACCGTGCAACGCACGGGAGCATCACTAGTAATATCAAATATACATAGTATTCCATACTCAATTATAAAACCAAGCTAAGTCATAACTTAACCATCAATCAATAATATATTGTCTAAGACTACTTTGTTAGTCCAAAATCATTAAGCCCTTTAGTTGTAAACACTAAACTCTTCCTAGAATAATAATTCATTCTATAACCCGAAACCCAACCTTAATCAAACGCCACATGATTACTTACGACCATCACAAGTTATTAGTAAATACTTAAGCGACTCTAGTGAGTCTCATACAATATTTCATACTCGGGTCGTTCTCGACCTATGCCCTAAACTCACTTCCCATGCAACCAAGACAGCGTCCAATCACCAACCGTCACAATTCAACTCAATCAAGCCTATGTTAAACGTGACCTCAAACCATAACCCAAGACCAATAATTAGTCTCTAATTGCTAATTATCCGTGGGATACATTATAACAAGCGGAATAGAACATTCAACAAAATATGTTTCCAAAACCTTATCTTAATACTCAAGGGTCGCATTACGACCCTCTAACGAATCAATGCACTAACGTGCATAATTCAAAACTCCTAACGAGTCAACATACTCAATTGTGTACCCGGACTTATGAAATCCGATAACAAGCAATGCGATCGCACCAAAATCATCTAAGAACATCCATTGGAGTCCAAAACTAAACAAAAGTAATTGAGATTCGACGAAAAAAAGTAATTATAGGTATTTATCCAGAACCTCAAAATAACAACTTCTATATTTAATTGACTCCATTTGGATCAAATTACAAAGTCCCAATTTCTAGGTCAAGGCATAAATTTGGGATTCCCAATTTATCCGGGTTTCTAAACCCAACAACAATTAATCTTAAACCAAAACAACTCCAATATACCCAATTAACCAATTTGGGTTCAAACCCTCACTAATAAAATTTAATAACCAACAAAAACATATCATTTCGACATGCATAACAATGACAAATCAAGAGGAAGAAGTCTTTAGCAACCTAACATCAAAATCGACCTAGATAGAGAAACTAGAGTTTAAGTAACGTACATAATTCATGCAACCAATCTATTCGGGTCGAAGATTTAATCGGAGGAAAGTGTGCTACTCTGGCGATCCGAAAAACACCATTGAAGCTCCCTCTCTTCCCCTCTCTCTAGAACTCAAACTTGGAAGTCAAAAATGGTGAGGGAGGAGGCTGAATCAGATCTTTAGAGGGTGGGGAAGGACCATCCTACCTTTCAAGGTTATGGACAAGGCAAGGAAGAGGGGTTAAATTTGGGGTATGATAGGTATTTCACGCCCAAAAACCACAAAAATAGAAAAACTACTCGTAGTTGCACCAGAGGGGATACGACCACATGGTCCTAATACCATGTGACCGCATGGTCACCATAACTCTTTTCCCATAAATCTCTGCCCAACTTGCGAGGGCAAGCCCAAACCACCATGCGACCGCAAGGTCTGCAGGTCTAAAAAGCTTATAATTTGGGTGTAAAAATTCCCCCAAACAACCATAACATCAAAGAGGTTGATCTTACCTCTGTAAACACAACCGAAACACAAACGTACCAAGTCTGGAAGGAAAGTAAACAAAGGCCGAAAGGCGAGACGAATAACCAACGAACATCATGTGGGTTCCCGGGAGTGCGCCCGCGCCCCGCGCGCCCTTGGATAGGGGTGCAAGTACGTGCGGATGCAAGACATCCACTACTCTCGTTCCACCCTCCCTTGTTTAGGGAAAGACGAAATCAAAAGTGCGAGAGGAGTGCTGTCTAAGATAGCGCGTTGGAATGCGCCTCGGTTGCCTTTAGTAGATTTTTGATCCAATATGGGAACTTTGGGTTTCCCGCATCAAGTTATCCCTTGTTTGGGGGATACCAGGATATGTGAATGCATCATCATTTCATTCCCATTTTTCATTTTTTAGGGGAAAACGGAAAAGTGCAAAAAAGGATGTTGCGACGCCCCCACTATGGATTTTATAAAAATAGCCTTATGGCCCATTTCGGATCTCTTTTAGGAGCTTTGGGTTTCCCGCCTCAAGTTATCCCTTGTTTAGGAAATACCAGGATATGGGAATACATCACCCTTCCATTCTCATTCTCCCTTTTTTAGGGAAAAACGTAAAAGTGCAAAGAAGTAGTGTTGCGAGGCCCCACTGGATCCAAAAAGTTTTAGAGTCGCCATCTTTATTTTAAGACAAAATAAAGCAAAACCAAAAAAGAAAAAAAGAAAAAAGAAAACCAGAGATAGAAAACGGGTTCGGAGGCTAAGTTACGAGTTGGGAATGTGCTTGCCACCCAACTCGCCCTTTCGGTCTCAAAATAGTTTTTGGCTAAAGTATGCTTATTGTTATATTTATTTAGCAGATAAATAAAGCATTAGAAGACAGGAAAATAAAACAAATACATCCGTGGCTACATTATTTACGGACTTGCAGCCATTTCCTTACAATAATTACAAATGTATTTAAAAATATTTGGCCATTATAACGGCTCTTTTACATAATATTTCCTACTCTAATCCGGGCACCGCAACGACTTATATTGACTACATTGGGCTGGATTTAAATAATAACTTTATAAATAATAAAGAAAAAGACGCCCTTAAAGGCTATTACCTTTTAGAGCGGAGTGTGCTCGCTCTGTCCTTCTCGGGAGAGGGAGACTTTTATTGTTGTTGCCGGTGTGATTTGGGCAGAGTGACGGCTTATTTGTGGTAGTTTTGGCTCACTCACTCGGGCAGAATGACGACTTAATTTTGGTGGTTTTGGCCTTTTTGGTTGGGCGGAATAACGGCTTATTTCGGGTGATTTCAGCCTATTTACTCGGGCAGAGTAACAGCTTACTTTATGGTGTTTGGGCTGGGGAAACAAGGTGGATATCTAACTAAAGGGCTAGGGATCATTTTAATCGATTGGATTTGTGTTTGGAGGAGGTTTGGCAGGGTTTTGAGGCTCTATGAGAGGAGGGGATCGCACACTGCGAAAAAATTACGCAGAGTTTTCTTGGGCTTCAAGCCTTTGTCGAAAATTCTGTCTCAAAGCGTAGCTGGGGACCTCTATTTATAGTTGGATTTGTGCTTCATCGGCTTGTACCGCACGCTTGCCATTTTGTACAATGCGTTAACGAAGTGGGCACTATTCAGGACCTTGGCGCGGCCAAACAGCCAGTTAGGCGCGGCGCCAAGGGGCAAACTTCCTCAATTTTTTGACACTTTCCCCCTGCAGTTCACTATTCATGCATCCTACTTTCTCCTTTTGCATTTTCAACCCTGTAACTTGACATTTTGTTAAGTTTAAACAGTTCTTGATATCACATGCCATAGTTACATATCAGGGGTACGAAATTGGGGTGTCTATAGAGCCCCTCAATGATGGATTCTACGGGTAACCCAAGGCTTACTAAGTAGACGAACATCGTTGACAAACAATAGACTCTCCAATTTCGTTCAATTATAAAACGGGGAAAAGCTGCAACAGGTAGTAGTTATAATGCAATAGTTTATAACGCAAACCAAACCTCACATATCCTAGACATATTTAGTCGGTTATAGCAAGTTATCGTAGTTTTTAAGCAGATATGCAATAAAATGCTCTAATGGTCGGACCTACTAGTGTAGACTACCTACGTATCCTTTAATAAAGGAAATCAGACCAGACGTAGTTCGACCAAAACCTAAACTATCATTCGTGCAATGGTCGCGCCTACCGAAATAGGCTGCCTACGTATCCTTATTCAAGGAATCAGACCGAGACGTAGTTCACTCAATCAGGGATCAAATGCTGCGGTGCAAGTGCGGAAATACTAAATGAGCAAGTACAGCAAAGCTTTATCAAGTGAGTGCTGCAAGGGTAAATATCGTGTTGTGATGGTCGCGTCTACCGAGATAGACTGCCTACGTATCCTTAGCCAAAGAATCAGACCAATCGTAGTTCGCCATGCGGCTATGCGGCATGAATTGTCTCCTTAGGAACTCAGCCTTCGTCGGAGGACAAGACCTTTCCTAATGAATTCGGGGTTGCATGCCCCTTAAAAGAAAGTTTTCCAACACAGCAAAAAATGCATGGAATGCATTGCCTCCTCAGGAACTCAGCCTTCACCGGAGAACAAGACCTTTCCCTCTGAATCCGGGGCTGCATGCCCCTTAAAGGAAAGTTTCCAAACATCATACAAATGCACTGCAAAAAAAGGAAAATACCTTCCTTTTCTTACCCTTGCTGTGCCCATGCGACAAATTGCTGCTGCTGTTGCTTTGCTGCTTCTTGTTGCTTTACGATGTTCTTTACTGGGGATTTTTCTTTTGTCACCGTTCCAGCCTTTGCCGGAAAATCTTTTCCCCTGTCCCGCTATGTTTTCGCTTCACTGAAATTTTTTTGATGTCGCAGATTTTTTTATCGCTCCATCTAATCTTGGTTAGAAACTTCCTTTTTCTTGCTGCAGCATCTCTTGGTAGCAGCTAAAATCATCTTTTCTTTGCTGTTGTTTTCTTTTCACTCCATTTTCTAGCTTTAGCCGAAAATTTCTTCTTCTGTTGCCGCATTTCCTTTTTTTGTTGCATGCACTTATAATTTTTTTTCTTTTCTTGTACATGCATTTTCCCCTCTCCCGATTTTTTTGTTTTTTTTTCTTTTCTCTCTCATTTTTTTCTTTTTCACTTTCTTTATTCTCTCTTTTTTTCTTGTTTTTCAATATTCCTCTTTTTTTTGGTTTTGTTTTTTTTGGATCTGCCTGGATATACTTCAGATCTGCTGGATTTTTGCACTATTTGGCGCTTTTAAAGCATTCCTGACTTTATTAATAATGCTTATGCATGTCCTATCTATGCCTAAATGATGCAATTAGGTAATGATGTATGAAATTTATGCAGTTTATTCTTACGATGCATGACTGAACTAGTGGTCACTATTTGACCCTACTATGCATGATTTATACTATAAATGCAAATGGGGCTATATGATGCATGTTCTAGTGCTAAAATGTATTTTTGCATGCTATGTGTTCACGAAACGGACTTTTCAGAGTACCATTCATTTTTTCCTGAACACATTTTCGGGCATATTCTCAGATAAATATGGGACAAAACTTGTATATTTTATGCCATAAAATTTATTTTTCATGCATGCTGATGCTGCAGGGACATAGTAAATGCCATGAGAATATTTATTTTCATGATTGGTGGCATTTTATTTTCTTTTTAACGCACCCCTGATGCAACTTATTGGATAATAAATGCAAATGCTGGATGCATGTACTACTTCATTTGATGTACATGTGATGCCTAAAAATTACAGGATGCTTATTAACATGATGCATGGGCATTCTTTATTCTATCAGGCATGCAATAATGCAAAATGTAGTACATATCTTTAAAATGCAAAACACACTTTTATGATGCCTAAAATACAAAAAACGTTTATTTAGATGCAAAACAATACATATACTTTTTTTTTTGTTTTGTTTTGTTTTTGTTTTTTGTTTTTGGTTAAAACATGTACAAACATTTACAATGCAATATAATTTTATATGATGCAAAATAAATAAATAAATAACATGCAGACGCAAGACACACGCACAAAGCAAAGCTATACAGATATCTAATAGGTAATGGCACGCTGTATCTCCAAAACAGATTTTAAAGGAATATACCTTCGGGCTCGAACATGCTTTTCTTTCTTTTTCTCTCTTTTTTTAATGATATGTGGGGAGAGGAAAAGGCAGTCACCCCCTCCTGTTCTCGGCCATATAATTGTTGCAGGGCTACACTTGGCATAAGGCTATTCTCATAACCCCTGCATTTTCCTTCACAATAAGACAGGGCAGCAGTGAATGATCGGAATCCAAGTCGTCTGGTTGTTTCAGGATAATGGCAGTGCGGATAATGAATAGGACAGGGACACTTCTGGTGCTTCTCATTCTGATGAGACTAAGCCTTTTCTGTGCTTTGCAGAAGAAGTATATGGGCCCGGCCGGGCGGACGTCGCAGACATTGATGGACCACCTTGGGGCTTAGGCTGCAAAAGAGGGGATAGTTTTTTTTTTTTTTGGGAAACAAGGGGGTACAGGCAGTATATATAGATATGTACAATGCAATCAATGTATAATTTAAACGTCTTAATAAATATTCCTAAGTTGCACCTTAGGACCCATAATATTATTTTTTAGTGTTTTAATGTGAGCCTCTGTCATGGTTTTTCTTTTTCTTCTGTTAGTCGAGCCCCTTGCATGATGAAGACTGGCGGTAGGATGCCGAGGTTTCAAAGAGTGTCTTCCCACCCCTTTTTCTCCTGATATATATATATATATATATATATATATATATATATATATATATATATATATATATATATATATATTATTTGGCTCTAACTTTTGCCTGGGCCGCCATTTCGGGTTTTCAACCTAGCGAGCCCCTTACTTCTCCTTTTTATTTATTTTTTTATTTGTTTATTTTTTATTTGCTCTAATTTTTTCCTAGGCCGCCCTTTCGGGTTTTCAGCCTAGCGAGCCCTTATTTCTCATTTTTTATTATTTTTTATTTTTTTATTTGCTCTAATTTTTACCTAGGCCGTCCCTTTCGGGTTTTCAGCCTAGCGAGCTGAGAGGGAAGGACTTCCCAGATAGGGTGGCTCAAGCATAATACCTTTTAAGCTCGTTGAGATTGGAGGGTTGAACAAGGTTTTGTTTTTCCTGGTTTGTGAGGAGTATGACACCTCCTGACCAGATCGATCTCTTTGACAATATATGGCACATCGTGGAAGAGAGTATAGGCATCCTTTTGATAAGTAGCCCCCCGGTATTTTCAACCCAAACGGCATGACATGATAGTAGTAGGTCCCCCAAGGGGTGATGAATGAGGTCTTTTCTTGGTCCTCTGCTGCCATTTTGATTTGACTATAGCCCAGCATACCGTCGACGAAGGATCTGATTTTTTGAGCAGCAACGGCGTCTACCACAATATCAATATGGGGTAGAGGGATATTATCTTAGGGTGACTCCTTGTTGACGTCGCGGAAGTCTACGCAGATCTGGACTTTCCCATTGGGCTTGGGAATGGTCACTATATTGGACAGACAGATCGGGTATTTTACTACCCGAATGAAATTGACGTGCAGCTGCTTCATGATTTCTTTTTTAACTTGTAGTGACCATTCCGGCTTAATCCGACGAAGCTTTTTTCTTGATCGGCCGAGCATCCGGATATATGGGGATCCGGTGTTTGACTATGGCTGGATCTAGCCCCGACACATCTTCATAGGACCAGGCAAATATGTCCATGAACTCTTTGAGGAGATCCATGAGTGTTACCCTTTCGTAACCTCGTAGCCGATTTTGATTTCTTTGATTTCATTGTCCAGACCCAGATTGATAGTGGATCAGTCTTCAGTTGCTGTTGATGAATGATGTTGTCCCTGGTACTCTACTGACTTTACAAGCTCAAGCAACTAACTTTTATCTTTTGGGTCCTTTTCATTAAACGACTCATCGTTATAATTATTTAATGCGTCTTTTAATGTAGGTGCAATTAAGGAATAAGCAAAGACAATTACATTATCATTAAAAGCAAACCGTACAGGGTTTATTACATTATTGAGGACCTGGGGTTTGAGATCCTCAATTTTATGGAGCGAATTGGTAGATGACCAATCCATAAAGCTAGGGGAAAGGAATAGGATAATATATCCGGCGGTCCACCAGATCTGCGGCCAAAAGCGGCCGGTCGTAGTATACTAGTTCTGTAGAGGCTTATTAGAAATAGACTCAAACTCAGCAGGGAGCTTCTCATAATCAGTGCTTCTATCTATCATGCCTAGGAAGCTGTCGCTTGGTCCTTGTCAGAGTGGTCACCTCTTTTCGGGTTTGGTTGGTAGGCTCAACCAGATCGGGTAAGGTGGCTAATATCTCCACCGACCCAAGTGGCTTTTTCAATATTACAAGTACTTTGGCTACCCAGGATAGTGTCCCAAGAGAGCATATTGAAGCTAGGCTCTTTTATGGATGAGGATGGAAAGAAAGGAACAACGATATATGGTAATGGGTGTTTATTTGTTTCGAACTCGGCGGGTACACAAAAATTTTCATCAACCTCAATCATGTTGATTTGAGGTAGAGGGTTATTGACTATATTTGGTTTGGGAGGAGGCTTTTCAATAGCCTTATCATCTATAAGATCATGGATAACATCTCTGAGTATATAACATTTATCGGTGAGGTGACCACTGCAGCGATGATATTCACAGTACTGGGCATGATTCCAGGTCCTGGGCAGGGGGTTTGGTTGCTTATAATTTTCCATAGGCTTTAACACTCTTTGTGCCATTAGCCCCTCGCAGATTCACTGCATCGGGAGGCTTGTAGCTCATCATAATGTCGGCTTCGATTTAAATTTTTGTTCGGGCCATTATTCCTCCGATCGTGTTGACAGACTGCCCGCTCCATAGACCATGGAATAGTGCCATAACTTTGGGTAGGAAAAGTGGTTGATGCATTTCCTACAATATTGACGATCGGTGTCGTGTGGCTGGCTTGCCTTTCCTTTAGAGTAACGAAAGAGCTAGAGACGTATTGACTTGTAATTGCCCTGGCCAAGATATCTTCATCAATACGAGCTCCTATATCCACTATTTCATTAAAATTGGTGTAAGGGAGATACCGCATGTGTTCCGTAAATGGGCCGGAGGTTTTGATGAACATTCTCGCACCTCCTACTGATCGCTTCCAAAGGTCCGAGCCAACTTTCTTTCCATCCGACATTTAACTTAGCAAAGGTTTCTTTTCTCCTTATCATTGGGTGCAAGGCTCAAGGCCCCTTCTATTTTCAAAGCGGTGTTGTCTTTGTACCTTTCCAGAATGCTTCAAATTATCCGTCCCACGTATTCATGATGCTTATCGACAACATTAGCCATTGTTTGGCGTACCTATTAGGGTGAGGTGAAAATTGGAAGCCATAGCCTCAAAGCTAGCTCCCCTTGATCGCATACCTGGAATAAGATTTTAAGTGGATATAGGCATCCATTCCATCAAATTTTTCTATGTCGAGCATTTTGAATTTTAAAGGCACATCGCCAGCAGTTGTAATGTCAATGACCGCGAGAAAATTCCCTTTGTTGAGAAGTTTGAGTACCATGGCTTTTATATTTTCCAGCCTCGCCTCCATTTTGGTGGCTGGGGAGTTGGCTTGGTATACCTACCCCATTGATTAGGAAGGTCGGGTTAATTTACGGTTATGTATCCGTAAGGATTTTGGGTCGGATATGAATTTTGGGTCGATAAGGATTCTCGGTTGGATAAGGATCTCGGTTGGTGGAACTTTGGTAGGATAAGGATTTTGGGTGTGGAACTTGGGTAGGATATGGATTTTGGGTCGGTGGATTTTGGGTAGGTGGATTTTGGGGTTGGTGGATTTTGATGGTTTCTACCATGCGCCGTCGTGATCATTATAAGGTAAATAAGTGGTAACTTGGCCTAGCGGGTTATAACTTTGTGGG
This sequence comes from Codonopsis lanceolata, assembly GCA_013146195.2. Lineage (NCBI taxonomy): Eukaryota > Viridiplantae > Streptophyta > Magnoliopsida > Asterales > Campanulaceae > Codonopsis > Codonopsis lanceolata. Next base: position 79,907,102 of record CM028378.1, on the reverse strand, counting down.
TCCATATGTGGGTCTGCTTAGAGTGGGTTGGTTATGGGAAAAGGGAGGTCATTTGGGCTTTGGGAGTTTTGGTGTTTGGGGAGAGGATATGGAGGATAGGACGGTAAGGGCCGATATTTGGGTAGTAGGACTTGGTGGAGGATTGAGATTTGGGTAATGGCCATATTTGGTGGGTTAGTGTTTGGTCGGGGAGTTGGTTTGGAGGCACATGAGGGGTTGATGCTTCCTGGGACCGCAGGAGAAGAGTTCACCTCACAACCGGATTTTGGACCATGTATAAGACTTGCTACTGGCTTAGCAAGTTTATCATGTCGCATCCGATTTTGGTCTAGCCACCGCCGCATTGCCGAGTTGAGCGCACTCGGAGCCCCTATATCTGCACCATATCTGACCTGCTTCATCCGCCGCCATACCGCTTCTGACCGCTTTCTCGAACCGATTCTCGCCTCTTATCCGATCTCGACATCGATATCCTCTAGTCTCGATTTTTGTACTAATTTCCGTATCAACCTGGCCAAGCATTATCTCTCGCTTTTCCAACTTTAAATGCCGTTTCGAGGAAAATGGGTTATGGAGGAGGTATCGAAGGTCGGGTCAAGGCTTTGGGTGGAGTACAACGTGCCTTTATTAGTATATTTTATTATTATTTATTTTTGTTCCCTACAAATGACCTGATAAGCACCGCTTTGTTTTGACGGCCTCGTGCTTTTCTTGGAACAAGAGATTCTTTCTCCGCAGTATAGACCAACGATTCCACCTAACTTTCGACTCCCCGAGATTGACCGATCCCAAAGCGAAGGGCCTATACTCTTTCCAGGATCCACCATTCGAAATGGTCTAGGTTGAGCATCAAAGAATAACAAATCAGCCCCTGTTTATTTATTTATTATTATATTTTTTTTGTTGCGCAATTTATTTTCATCATTTTTTAAAACTTGCGCGTTTTTCTTCCTTCTTTTTTTATATTTTTACATATATATATTTTTTTGACTTTTTCTTCTTTTTTTCTTATTATTATTTTTTTGACAGGGGCCGACTCTACAATTCAGAAACAAAACCGGCGGTCTATGAAGTGCCATGAGAATATATATGCATTCTAGCGTTGGCTTATGCAGGTAGGCTAGCCATGGTGTAGGTAATAGTTCTAATATACCTATATGCGTGTGTGCGGTATCTAAAAAGCAGTAAAACCTTTATTCATTTACATATATATATATATATATATATATATATATATATATATATATATATATATATATATATAAAACAGATATGACCTGTCTTACTGTTACGTGTGGATTTTCTTGGCTCTTTAGTTTGAGCGCAAGCAAGAAAGCACAACACATTTATGAAATAGAAAGAAAAGTGGGGAATCTATCTATCCCTATTAATTACAAATTTGTCCTATGTCCCCAAAATAAAATGACAGAATGAATGCAAATATATACAAATTGAGCAGAATAATAAAAAGAAGTAATAAACAGAAAGAAATAATAATATTGAATCGAAAATAAAGCAATATTGAAATAAAACCCCAGCCCTTTTATTGTGCTGCCCGGAATTTTTATTTGTAACATAGATAATTTTATTTTTTTAATTATTTTTTATTTTTGCGAATTTTTTTTATTTTTGATTTTATTTTGCTTTTCTTTTTAAAAAATAAAAAAATATTTTTAAATACACTTGTAACAGTTATCAGAACGAAACTGCTGTAAGATGGAGGATCATATCCACAAATATAGACACGGATGAATAGGAACGCAATATTCAAATGCATAAATTAATATAACAAGCATACTTTAGCCAGAAACAAAGAAAAACAAAAAAAAAATTGTTTTATGAGTCTAGCCCTCCATTTTATATAAAATAAAACAACTCCCCAGTAGAGTCGCCACTGTGGGTTCCTAGGACTGCGCCCGCGCCCGCCTGCATAGGGTGTCGCAGTATGCGGCGGATGCGGACATCCATCGCTCTCGTTCCACCCTCCCTTGTTTAGGGGAAGACGAAATCAAAAGTGCGAGAGGAGTGCTGTCTAAGATAGCGCGTTGGAATGCGCCTCGGTTGCGTTTAGTATATTTTTGATCCAATATGAGAACTTTGGGTTTCTCGCATCAAGTTATCCCTTGTTTAGGGGATACCAGAATATGAGAATGCATCACCCTTTCATTCCCATTTTCCCTTTTTTAGGGGAAAACGGAAAAGTGCAAAAAAGGATGTTGCGACGCCCCCACTATGGATTTTATAAAAATAGCCTTATGGCCCATTTCGGATCTCTTATGGGAGCTTTGGGTTTCCCGCATCAAGTTATCCCTTGTTTAGGGGATACCAGGATATGGGAATACATCACCCTTCCATTCTCATTCTCCTTTTTTTTGGGGGAAAACAGAAAAGTGCGAAGAAGGAGTGTTGCGAGGCTCCACTGGATCCAAAAAGTTTTAGAGTCGCCATCTTTATTTGAAGGCAAAATAAAGTAAACGAAAAAAAAAAAAGAAAACCAGAGATAGAAAACGGGTTCGGAGGCTAAGTTACGAGTTGGGAATGTGCTTGCCACCCAACTCGCCCTTTCGGTCTCAAAATAGTTTTTGGCTAAAGTATGCTTATTGTTATATTTATTTAGCAGATAAATAAAGCATTAGAAGACAGAAAAATAAAACAAATACATCCGTGGCTACATTATTTACGGACTTGCAGCCATTTCCTTACAATAATTACAAATGTATTTAAAAATATTTGGCCATTATAACGGCTCTTTTACATAATATTTCCTACTCTAATCCGGGCAGCGCAACGACTTATATTGACTACATTGGGCCGGATTTAAATAATAACTTTATAAATAATAAATAAAAAGACGCCCTTAAAGGCTTTTACCTTTTAGAGCAGAGTGTGCTCTCTCTGTCTTTCTCGGGAGAGGGAGACTTTTATTGCTGTTCCCGGTGTGATTTGGGCAAAGTGACGGCTTATTTGTGGTAGTTTTGGCTCACTCACTCGGGTAGAATGACGGCTTAATTTTGGTGGTTTTGGCCTTTTTGGTTGGGCGGAATAACGGCTTATTTCGGGTGATTTTAGCCTATTTACTTGGGCAGAGTAACGGCTTACTTTATGGTTTTTGGGCCAGGGAAACATGGTGGATACCTAATTAAAGGGCTAAGGATCACTTTAATCGGTTGGATTTGTGTTTGGAGGAGGTTTGGCAGGGTTTTGAGGCTTTATGAGAGGAGGGGATCCCACACTGCATAAAAATTACGCAGAGTTTTCCTGGGGTTCAAGCCGTTGTCGAAAATTCTGTCTCAAAGCGTAGCCGGGGACCTCTATTTATAGTTGGATTTGTGCTTCATCGGCTTGTACCGCTCGCTTGCCATTTTGTACAATGCGTTAACGAAGTGGGCACTATTCAGGACCTTAGCGCGACCAAACAGCCAGTTGGGCGCGGCGCCAAGGGGAAAACTTCCTCAATTTTTTGACACTTTCCCCCCTGTAGTTCACTGTTCATGCATCTACTTTCTCCTTTTGCATTTTCAACCCTGTAACTTGACATTTTGTTAAGTTTAAACAGTTCTTGATATCACATGCCAGAGTTATATATCAGGGGTACGAAATTGGGGTGTCTAAAGAACCCCTCAACGATGGAGTCTACGGGTAATCCAAAGCTTACCGAGTAGACGAACATCGTTGATAAACAATAGATTCTCCAATTTCGTTAAATTATAAAACGGGGAAAAGATGCAACGGGTAGTAGTTATAATGCAATAGTTTATAACGCAAACCAAACCTCACATATCCTAGACATATTTAGTCGGTTATAGCAAGTTATTGTAGTTTTTAAGCAGATATGCAATAAAATGCTCTAATGGTCGGACCTACTAGTGTAGGCTGCCTACGTATCCCTTAATAAAGGAAATCAGACCAGACGTAGTTCGGCCAAAACCTAAACTATCATTCGTGCAATGGTCGCGCCTACCGAAATAGGCTGCCTACGTATCCTTATTCAAGGAATCTGACCGAGACGTAGTTCACTCAACCGGGGATCAAATGTTGCGGTGCAAGTGTTGCGGTGCAAGTGCGGAAATACTAAATGAGCAAGTACAACAAAGCTTTATCAAGTGAGTGCTGCAAGGGTAAATATCGTGCTGTGATGGTCGCGTCTACCGAGATAGACTGCCTACGTATCCTTAGCCAAGGAATCAGACCAATCGTAGTTCGCCATGCGGCTGTGCGGCATGAATTGTCTCCTCAGGAACTCAGCCTTCGTCGGAGGACAAGACCTTTCCTAATGAATCCGGGGTTGCATGCCCCTTAAAAGAAAGTTTTCCAACACAGCGAAAAATGCATGGAATGCATTGCCTCCTCAGGAACTCAACCTTCACCGGAGAACAAGACCTTTCCCTCTGAATCCGGGGCTGCATGCCCCTAAAAGGAAAGTTTCCAAACATCATACAAATGCACTACAAAAAAAAGGAAAATACCTTCCTTTTCTTACCCTTGCCGTGCCCATGCGGCAAATTGCTGCTGCTGTTGCTTTGCTGCTTCTTGCTGCTTTACGTTGTTCTTTGCTGCACTTTGCTGGGGATTTTTCTTTTGTCACCATTCCAGCCTTTGCCGAAAAATCTTTTCCCCTGTCCCGCTATGTTTTCGGCTTCAGCTGGAAAATTTTCTTGATGCTGCAGCATTTTTCTTTACTGCTCCATCTAATCTTGGTTAGAAACTTCCTTTTTTCTTGCTGCAACATCTCTTGGTAGCAACTGAAATCATCTTTTCTTTGCTGCTGTTTTCTTTTCACTCCATTTTCTAGCTTCAGCCGAAAATTTCTTCTTCTGCCGCCGCATTTCCTTTTTTTGTTGCGTGCACTTATAATTTTTTTTTCTTTTCTTGTACATGCATTTTCCCCTCTCCCGATTTTTTTGTTTTTGTTTTTTTTTCTTTTCTCTCTCATTTTTTTCTTTTTCACTTTCTTTATTCTCTCTTTTTTTCTTGTTTTTCAATATTCCTCTTTTTTTGTTTTTGTTTTTTTTGGATCTGCCTGGATATACTTCAGATCTGCTAGATTTTTGCACTGTTTGGCGCTTTTAAAGCATTCATGACTTTATTAATAATGCTTATGCATGTCCTATCTATGCCTAAATGATGCAATTATGTAATGATGCATGAAATTTATGCAGTTTATTCTTACGATGCATGACTGAACTAGTGGTCACTATTTGACCCTACTATGCATGATTTATACTATAAATGCAAATGGGGCTATATGATGCATGTTCTAGGCTAAAACATATTTTTGCATGCTATGTGTTCACGAAACGGACTTTTCGGAATACCATTCATTTTTTCCTGAACACATTTTCGGGCATATTCTCGGATAAATATGAGACAAAACATGTATATTTTATGCCATAAAATTTATTTTTCATGCATGCTTATACTGCAGGGACATAGTAAATGCCATGAGAATATTTATTTTCATGATTGGTGGCATTTTATTTTCTTTTAACGCACCCCTGATGCAACTTATTGGATAATAAATGCAAATGATGGATGCATGTACTACTTCATTTGATGTACATGTGATGCCTAAAAATTACAGGATGCTTATTAACATGATGCATGGGCATTCTTTATTCTATCAGGCATGCAATAATGCAAAATGTAGTACATATCTTTAAAATGCAAAACACACTTTTATGATGCCTAGAATACAAAAACGTTTATTTAGATGCAAAACAATACATATACATTTTTTTTGTTTTGTTTTGTTTTGTTTTGTTTTTTGTTTTGGTTTTTTTTAAAACATGTACAAACATTTACAATGCAATATAATTTTATATGATGCAAAATAAATAAATAAATAAAATGCAGACCCAAGACACACGCACAAAGCAAAGCTATACCGATATCTAATAGGTAATGGCACGCTGTATCTCCAAAACGGATTTTAAAGGAATATACCTTCGGGCTCGAACATGCTTTTCTTTCTTTTTCTCTTTTTTTTTTAATGATATGCGGGGAGAGGAAAAGGCAGTCACCCCCTCCTGTTCTCGGCCATATAATTGTTGCAGGGCTACACTTGGCATAAGGCTATTCTCATAACCACTGCATTTTCCTTCGCAATCAGATAAGGCAGCAGTGAATGATCGGAATCCAAGTTGTCTGGCTGTTTCATGATAATGGCAGTACAGATAATGAATAGGACAGGGACACTTCTGGTGCTTCTCATTCTGATGAGACTGAGCCTTTTCTGTGCCTTGCAGAAGAAGTATATGGGCCCGGCCGGGCGGACGTCGCAGACATTGATGGACCACTTTGGGGCTTAGGCTGCAAAAGAGGGGATAGTTTTTTTTTTTTTTTTTTGGGAAACAAGGGGGTACAGGCAGTATATATAGATATGTACAATGCAATCAATGTATAATTTAAACGTCTTAATAAATATTCCTAAGTTGCACCTTAGGACCCATAATTTTATTTTTTAGTGTTTTAATGTGAGCCTCTGTCATGGTTTTTCTTTTTCTTCTGTCAGTCGAGCCCCTTACATGCTGAATACTGGAGGTAGGATGCCGAGGTTTCATAGAGTGTCTTCCCTCCCCTTTTTCTCCTGATATATATATATATATATATATATATATATATATATATATATATATATATATATATATATATATATATATATTATTTGGCTCTAACTTTTGCCTAGGCCGCCCTTTCGGGTTTTCAACCTAGCGAGCCTTACTTCTCCTTTTTATTTTATTTTTTTATTTTTTATTTGCTCTAATTTTTGCCTAGGCCGCCCTTTCGGGTTTTCAGCCTAGCGAGCCCTTATTTCTCCTTTTTTATTATTATTTTTTTATTTGCTCTAATTTTTACCTAGGCCGCCCTTTCGGGCTTTCAGCCTAGCGAGCTGGAGAGGGAAGCACTTGCCAGATAGGGCGGCTCAAGCATAATACCTTTTAAGCTCGTTGAGATTGGAGGGCTGAACAAGGTTTTCTTTTTCCTGGTTTGTGAGGAGTATGACACCTCCTGACCGGATCTCTTTGACAATATACGACACATCGTGGAAGAGAGTAGAGGCATCCTTTTGATAAGTAGCCCCCCCGGCATTTTCAACCCAAACGGCATGACATGATAGCAGTAGGTCCCCCAAGGGGTGATGAATGAGGTCTTTTCTTGGTCCTCTGCTGCCATTTTGATTTGACTATAGCCCAGCATGCCGTCGACGAAGGATCTGATTTTGTGAGCAGCAACGGCGTCTACCACAATATCAATATGGGGTAGAGGGAAATTATCTTTGGGCGACGCCTTGTTGAGGTCGCGGAAGTCTACGCAGATCTGGACTTTCCCGTTGGGCTTGGGAATGGTCACTATATTGGACAGCCAGATCGGGTATTTTACTACCCGAATGAAATTGACGTGCAGGTGCTTCATGATTTCTTTTTTAACTTGTAGTGACCATTCCGGCTTAATCCGGCGGAGCTTTTTGCTTGATCGGCCGAGCATCCGGATATATGGGGATCCGGTGTTTGACTATGGCTGGATCTAGCCCCGACACATCTTCATAGGACCAGGCAAATATGTCCACGAACTCTTTGAGGAGATCCATGAGTGTTACCCTTTCAGAACCTTGCAGGTAGCTGCCGATTTTGATTTCTTTGATTTCATTGTCCAGCCCCAGTTGATAGTGGATCAGTCTTCAGTTGCTGTTGATGAATGATGTTGTCCATGGTGCTCTACTGACTTTACAAGCTCAAGCAAATAACTTTTATCTTTTGGGTCCTTTTCATTAAACGACTCATCGTTATAATTATTTAATGCGTCTTTTAATGTAGGTGCAATTAAGGAATAAGCAAAGACAATTAGATTATCATTAAAAGCAAACCGTACAGGGTTTATTACATTATTGAGGACCTGGGGTTTGAGATCCTCAATTTTATGGAGCGAATTGGTAGATGACCAATCCGTAAAGCTAGGGAAAGGAATAGGGATAATATATCCGAAGCGGTCCACCAGATCTGCGGGCGTCAAAAGCGGGTCGGTCGTAGTATACTAGTTCTGTAGAGGCTTATTAGAAATAGACTCAAACTCAGCAGGGAGCTTCTCATAATCAGTGCCTCTGTCTATCATGCCCAGGAACCTGTCGCTTGGTCCTTGTCAGAGTGATCACCTCTTTTCGGGTTTGGTTGGTAGGCTCGGCCAGATCGGGTAAGGTGGCTAATATCTCCACCGACCCAAGTGGCTTTTTCAATATTACAAGTACTTTGGCTACCCAGGATAGTGTCCCAAGAGAGCATATTGAAGCTAGGCTCTTTTATGGATGGGGATGGAAAGAAAGGAACAACGATATATGGTAATGGGTGTTTATTTGTTTCGAACTCGGGTACACAAAAATTTTCATCAACCTCAATCATGTTGATTTGAGGTAGAGGGTTATTGACTATATTTGGTTTGGGAGGAGGCTTTTCAATAACCTTATCATCTATAAGATCCTGGATAGCATCTCTGAGTATATAACATTTATCGGTGAGGTGACCACTGCAGCGATGATATTCATAGTACTGGGCATGACTCCAGGTCCTGGGCAGGGGGTTTGGTGGCTTATAATTTTCCATAGGCTTTAACACTCCTTGTGCCATTAGCCCCTGAAGGATCACAGGCTGGGAGGCTTGTAGCTCATCATAATGTCGGTTCTGATTTCTAAAATTTTTGTTCGGGCCATTATTCCCTCCGACTGTGTTGACAGACATGTCCGCTCCATAGGACCATGGAACAGTGCCATAACTTTGGGTAGGAAAAGTGGTTGATGCATTTCCTACCATATTGACGACTGGTGCTGGTGTGGCTGCGATTGTCTTTCCTTTAGAGCAACGAAAAGTGCTAGGAGGCGTATTGACTTGTAATTGCCCTGTCCGTATATCTTCATCAATACTCCTAACTATTTCTTTAAAATTGCTCCTATCTCCACTATTTCTTTAAAATTGGTGTACTAAATGGTGGAGGTTTTGATGAACATTAAATTGGTGTGGGATCGCATGTTACAATCGAGGTGCGAGCCAACTTTCTTTTCCACATTTGCAAACTCGGCACGGTTTCTTTCTCCGTTGGGTGCGACTCAAGGTCCCTTCTATTTTCGGGCGGTGTTGTCTTTGTACCTTTCGAGAAGCTTGACTATCGGTCCCACGTATTCATGGTCTTTGCTATCGGACAACATTAGCCATTGTTTGGCGCCCCTATTAGGGTGAGGTGAAAATTGGAAGCCATAGCCTCAAAGCTAGCTCCCCTTGACTGCATACCAGTGGAATAAGATTTTAAGTGGGATATAGGGCATCCAGTCCCATCAAATTTTTCTATGTCGGGCATTTTGAATTTTAAAGGCAATACTGCCGCAGGTTGTAATGTCAGTGCCCGCGTAGAAAATCCCCCTTTGTTGAGAAGTTTGAGTACCATGGCCTTTATATTTTCCAGTTCGGCCTCCATTTTGGTGGCTGGGGGAGTTGGCTTTTGGTATATACCGGCTGGATTAGGGAAGGCTAGGTTAATTTCTGGTTGCGGTATCTGGTAAGGATTTTGGGCTGGATAAGGATTCTGGGTTGGATAAGGATTCTGGGCTGGTGGAACTTTGGTAGGATAAAGATTTTGGGCTGGTGGAACTTGGGTAGGATATGGATTTTGGGCTGGTGGATTTTTGGTAGGTGGATTTTGGATGGTTTCGGCTGGGCGGCCAGGATCATTATAAGGTAAATAAGTGGTAACTTGGCCTGGTGGGTTATAACTTTGTGGGTCCATATGTGGGCTGTTCTAGAGTGGGTTGGTTATGGGAAAAGGGAGGTCATTTGGGCTTTGGGGAATTTTGGTGTTTGGGAGAGGATATGGAGGATAGGACGGGTAAGGGCTGATATTTGGGTAGTAGGGACTTGGTGGAGGATTGAGATTTGGGGTAATGGCCATATTTGGTGGGTTAGTGTTTGGCTGGGGAGTTGGGTTTGGAGGCACATGAGGGGTTGATGCTTCCTGGGGGACTGCAGGAGAAGAGTTCACCTCACAACTGGATTTTGGACCTTGTATAAGACTTGCTATTTGGCTTAGCAAGCGATCATGTCGTGCATCCGTATTAGGTCTAGCCACTTCTTTGCATTCTTGCGGAGGTCGGGCGTACCTAGAGCCCCTATATCTGTACCCATATCGGACTGCTCATCTATTGCCATACTGCTCGGATCTGTTTTCTCAGAACTGATTCTGCCCTTATCTGATCTGATATTGATATCCTCTAGTCTGATTTTTGTACTAATTTCCCGTATCAACCGGCCAGTACTATCTCTGCCTTTCCAACTTCGGGCCAGGTTTCTGAGGAAAATGGGTTATGGAGGAGGTATCAGAAGGCTGGCTGAAGGCTTTCTGGGGTTGGAGTACAGCGTGCCTTTATTAGTATATTTTATTATTATTTATATTTGTTCCCTACAAATGACCGGATAAGCACCCGCTTTATTTTGACGGTCTCAGGACTTTTCTTGGAACAATAGATTCTTTCTCCAGAGTATAGGACCAACGTATTCCACCTACCTTTCGACTCCCGAGATTGGACTGATCCCAAGCGAAGGGCCTATACTCTTTCCAGGGATCCACCATTCGAAATGGTCTAGGTCGAGCATCAGAGAATAACAAATCAGCCCCTGTTTATTTATTTATTATTATATTTTTTTTGTTGCGCAATTTATTTTCATCATTTGTTTTAAAACTTGCGCATTTTTCTTCCTTCTTTTTTTTTTATATTTTTACAAATATTTTTTTTTTACTTTTTCTTCTTTTTTTCTTATTATATTTTTTTTTTGACAGGGGCTGACTCACAATTCAGAGATGCAAAAACCGGTCGGTCTATGAAGTGCCCTGAGAATCTATATGCATTCTAGCGTTGGCTTATGCAGGGGGTAGGCTAGCCATGGTGTAGGGTAACAGTTCGGAATATACCTATATGCGTGTGCGTGTGTGCGGTATCTAAAAAGCAGTAAAACCTTTATTCATTTACAGATATATATAAAAAAATAAAACAGATATGTTATACCTTGCTGTTACGTGTGGATTTTCTCGGGTTTTTAGTTTGAGCGCAAGCAAGCAAGCACACCACATTTATGAAATAGAAAGAAAAGTGGGGAATCTATCTATCCCTATTAATTACAAATTTGTCTTATGTCCCCAAAATAAAATGACATAATGAATGCAAATATGTACAAATTGAGCAGAATAATAAAAAGGAGTAATAAACAGAAAGAAATAATAATATAGAACCGAAAACAAAGCAATATTAAAATAAAGCCCCGCCTTTTTATTGTGCTGCTCGAAATTTTTATTTGTAACATAGATAATATATGTGTGTGTGTGTGTATATATATATATATATATATATATATATATATATATATATATATATATATATATATATATATATATATTATTTTATTTTTATTTTTGCGATTTTTTTTTGTTTTTTTTTTTCGATTTTTTTTGCTTCTCTTTTAAAAAAATATTTTTAAATATACTTGTAACAGTTATCGGAACGAAACTGCTGCACGATGGAGGATCAAATCCACAAATATAGACACGGATGTATAGGAACGCAATATTCAAATGCATAAATTAATATAACAAGCATACTTTAGCCAGAAACAAAGAAAAACAAAAAAAAGTTTTGTTTTATGAGTCTAGCCCTCCATTTTATTTAAAATAAAACAACTCCCCAGCAGAGTCGCCATTGTGGGTTCCCGGGACTGCGCCCGCGCCCTTGGATAGGGGTGCACGTATGTGCGGATGCGGGACATCCACTGCTCTCGTTCCACCCTCCCTTGTTTAGGGGAAGACGAAATCAAAAGTGCGAGAGGAGTGCTGTCTAAGATAGCGCGTTGGAATGCGCCTCGGTTGCCTTTAGTAGATTTTTGATCCAATATGTGGAACTTTGGGTTTCCCGCATCAAGTTATCCCTTGTTTAGGGGATACCAGAATATGGGGAATGCATCACCTTTTCATTCCCATTTTCCCTTTTTTAGGGGAAAACGGAAAAGTGCAAAAAAGGATGTTGCGACGCCCCCACTATGGATTTTATAAAAATAGCCTTATGGCCCATTTCGGATCTCTTATGGGAGCTTTGGGTTTCCCGCATCAAGTTATCCCTTGTTTAGGGGATACCAAGATATGAGAATACATCACCTTTCCATTCTCATTCTCCTTTTTTAGGGGAAAACGGAAAAGTGCAAAGAAGGAGTGTTGCGAGGCCCCACTGGATCCAAAAAGTTTTAGAGTCGCCATCTTTATTTTAAGGCAAAATAAAGCAAACGAAAAAAAAAAGAAAAGAAAACCGAGATAGAAAACGGGTTCGGAGGCTAAGTTACGAGTTGGGAATGTGCTAGGCACCCAACTCGCCCTTTCGGTCTCAAAATAGTTTTTGGCTAAAGTATGCTTATTGTTATATTTATTTAGCAGATAAATAAAGCATTAGAAGACAGGAAAATAAAACAAATACATCCGTGGCTACATTATTTACGGACTTGCAGCCATTTCCTTACAATAATTACAAATGTATTTAAAAATATTTGGCCATTATAACGGCTCTTTTACATAATATTTCCTACTCTAATCCGGGCAGCGCAACGACTTATATTGACTACATTGGGCCGGATTTAAATAATAACTTTATAAATAATAAATAAAAAGACGCCCTTAAAGGCTATTACCTTTTAGAGCGGAGTGTGCTCGCTCTGTCCTTCTCGGGAGAGGGAGACTTTTATTGCTGTTGCCGGTGTGATTTGGGCAGAGTGACAGCTTATTTGTGGTAGTTTTGGCTCACTCACTCGGGCAGAATGACGGCTTAATTTTGGTGGTTTTGGCCTTTTTGGTTGGGCGAAATAACGGTTTATTTCGGGTGATTTCAGCCTATTTAATCGGGCAGAGTAACGGCTTACTTTATGGTTTTTGGGCCGGGGAAACAAGGTGGATACCTAACTAAAGGGCTAAGGATCACTTTAATCGGTTGGATTTGTGTTTGGAGGAAGTTTGGCAGGGTTTTGAGGCTTTATGAGAGGAGGGGATCGCACACTGCGTAAAAATTACGCAGAGTTTTCCTCGGCTTCAAGCCTTCGTCGAAAATTATGTCTCAAAGCGTAGCCTCGGACCTCTATTTATAGTTGGATTTGTGCTTCATCGGCTTGTACCATGCGCTTGCCATTTTGTACAATGCGTTAACGAAGTGGGCACTATTCAGGACCTTGGCGCGACCAAACAGCCAGTTGGGCGCGGCGCCAAGGCCACGTGGCGCAGTGCCAAGGGGCAAACTTCCTCAATTTTTTGACACTTTCCCCCCTGCAGTTCACTATTCATGCATCCTACTTTCTCCTTTTGCATTTTCAACCATGTAACTTGACATTTTGTTAAGTTTAAACAGTTCTTGATATCACATGCCAGAGTTACATATCAGGGGTACGAAATTGGGGTGTCTACACATCAACCGTTCAAACACGAACTAACCTAAGATAACGCAAGCATGACAACACATTCCCGATCATGTAAAGGCTTAGTTTACTAGAACTAAAATTATATTCAATATCTCATAAGTGTTAAAGACACATTACAAGAAAAAGGATAGCGTACAAGCACTCCCAAGTTCCTAAAAGATTGAACAAGGCATTTGTGACTGAAATCTCATAACTAAGCATCAAATGACTAAGACAAGTTCTAAAAATTATAATACTAGGGTATTGGCCTCTACAAAGCCTTCCTACTCTTGACGAGGCTCTCACAATGATTCGAACAAGTAACGCAATGGAGATTTGACACACAAAACAAGAAAGTCAAATACACGCAGGTTCGGGTCTTACACATCACCACCTTAAAATAATTTGTCTTCGAATTCTCTATTCCACATTCGATATCAAAATCAACACCTTGGCCTATAAACATAGTCGAGGCAATCACCTTGGTGAGCCTCCTGTTTCGAGGGCAACTCTCAATTACCAAATCAAATCCATTACAACGTTGTGTCATGCCCGACTCTCAATTCACTACTGATCAATATAGATATCGAGGTATAATGCCTCTCTACTAGATAAGCAAGTCATTCCAAGACACTAAATAATATTCATGTGTAACAGTTATAATATCAAGTTACAAAATCTCAAAACTATACACATAAGATTTGCATATAACAAGTTATCTCATTCGTAGCAACACTTTCATATACAACATGCATATAATTGAACAAGTACAACAATACATCATTTTCTATTCCATTCCATTTTGGTAAGGGGTTCAGTCAATTCCTATTTTATATCATACCATTCTAGTCCTCCGAACAAATAACTCTTGATAATCAAGTCAGGGGCCCTCTAAGTGACTTCAAAAGCTTTCGTCGTATAGGATGTGAGGTGCTCGTAAATCACATGAAAGCATCCTTTATCACGGTCTCATGTACACATAATATAGTCAAATATAGGCATGGAAATCAATATTTTCTACATAGTATATTAATCTACTATGCAAGTATATAATACTAATACTTTCATCAATGTATTAGGTTTAAATCAAAGCAAACCAACGTCTCGAAGTCACTAGGTAGCAAATACTTACTAGTTAGTATACTACAATCCTTATAAGTCGAACCATATATGGTCCGTCAATCAATCTAATCATTAATCACGTGATCACCTACTGACTAATCACCAAGTCTTAACTTGAAACGACAACAATACTATGATTATCAGGGTATTCTCTTAATACTAAATAACAAGTAGTAGGAAAGAGTCCTCCAATTCCCGACACTAGGTAACACAAGCAGTCATGATTAGGTACTATAATAACTATATAATACTTATATAGAAATCACGGAATACACTAGGTACTGCGGGAGGCTTAGCTACTGCGCTTTCGAAAAGTACAATAACGAACATTAGATCTAATGAATACGACGACGATAACTTACATAAAGAAGAAGTGTGTTTTCTGCAGCCAAGACAATGATATCTCTATATGGAAGCTGTCCAATGTTGACTCTAAACAAAATAATAAATGCGTAACTACATAAAGCATAGCTATAAAGTTCAAAAAAATGATAAACAACCACTAAACATAAAAAACAAGACTTGTGAGCCTTTACCTTGGGCGAGTTACAATTACAGCCACTTTAACATGATCCAAAAATTTGGGTAAAGACTGTCTTAATTGTTATAGTTATTGAAATTTGCAGAAGCTGCCTTAAATATACATGTGCACCAAAAGTTCTAATTGTTTATGAAAGATGTCTCTCCCATCCCTAAATCTACTCTAGAAACATCACTAAAAAAATTATGCACTAAATCTAATAAAATGAGATACTTAGCATATGGCTAAAGTGGACGAGCTCGAACATGATTTGGAGTCTGTAACAACATAAGCACATGTTAAAAAAATTGGTCAGTACTTGGTGTTTATGTTGTGTAATTATCATTACTTGGTGTTTTGTGTAATTGAATATAATTGGTCTGTATTGTAATTAGATGAAAGAAAATAATGAGGATACATCTCGTGCTAACGTGTTCATCAAAACACGTAGTAAAAAGGATGGTACCATACCTGACGATGACACAAGAAGCTTAGTGGTAAGTAGTTTAGTATTTTGTACTATTATATATATGGTTTGTTTACTTTAGTGTTCGCTAATTTTTTGAGATACTCTTTTGTTCTTAGGAAAGGATCACTCAAAAAATTAATGAGGTACCTGAAGAGAATCAAACACAAGCTTACAAAGAACAAGTGTTTGTTGATGTGATGGGGACTGATGAACATGGGCGTGTGAGGACGTTTGGTTCAGGACCATCTCCTCGTGTGGTGTTTGGGTCTCGATCAACCTTAACAATAGGTTCTTCCGATGAAGTCGAAAACATGACTAAAAAAATATCTGAATTTGAGAACAATCAAACTATAATGCTTGAACAAATTAAGCGCATGCAACATTTATTGGATGCACACGGAATAACAACATCATCTCCTCGTGTGGATACTAATGGCTCCGGATCTAGTGTAGGACAGGTAGATCTAGTACCCTTAATTTATAGTGTAGATCTCTTGAGGTACCTCTTTTTTTTCTTTTCTTTTTTTGGCGTTATTTATACTAATTATATAATTTTTGTTGTAGGCTCGGACCAATTCACCGATGGACGACTTGAGCTAGCTATTTCAATGATGGACGACTTGATCTGTCTATTTCAATAGACACTTTTGTATAAGAAAGATACTTATTGAAACTTTAGTTTTTGAAGGGTAGTTGATCTATATACAATCTTTTTTTTATTGTACTTTTATGTAATTTTGAATGTTTTTTAGGTTATGCTTTTGACTAATTGGGTACCAATTAGAAACATATCTATATAATTAGTTTATGTTATGACTTCAATTCATTTCTATAAAATGTAATTGTTTTCCATTTGATAATTAGCATATATTTGACTCCAACAAATGGTGGCCATCTCATATTAAAACGATATCAAATACAAAAAAAATTGGTCACAAATGGTATTTGGGAGGGCATCATCCGTGCCAAATACTACGTGGGAGGCCAAACACAATAGTCCCAAATACTATTTGGGAGGGTAAAAAACCGTGCCAAAAACTTTTTGGGAGGGCAACAAAAACCGTGCCAAATACTATTTGGGAGGGCAACTGAACCGTCCCCAATACTATTTGAGAGGGCAACCAAAACAATGCCAATTACTATTTGGGAGGGCAACCCAACTGTGCCAAAAAACTATTTGGGACGGAATAAAAAATGTGCCTAATGCTACTATTTGGGAGGGCAGATGAACCGTGCCAAATAGTATTTGGCACGGTTCAACAAAAACCGTCATGAATGTACGTTAACTGGCACCACACTATTAAACCGTCCCCTTTGCCATCCCAAATAGTATTTGGGACGGTTTTGAGCCGAACAAATGTATTTGGCACCCAAGTATTAAGGAAGGAGCCAAAACCGTGCCAAATACTATTCGGGACGGTTTTGGCAGTATTTGGCACTATTTTGGCCGCCCCAAATACCTCATTTTCTTGTAGTGTTCCACAAAGGGTGCGACCCCGTGTCATTGGGAATGGTTGTCATGCCATGCTTATATCATCTGTTACTGTTTTGGTCCTTCCCATAAGGGGTGCAACCCCCGGGTCATTGGGAATGATCATCATGTCATGCTTATATCATTTGTTACTGT
The DNA here is from genome assembly GCA_013146195.2 of Codonopsis lanceolata. NCBI lineage: Eukaryota > Viridiplantae > Streptophyta > Magnoliopsida > Asterales > Campanulaceae > Codonopsis > Codonopsis lanceolata. The sequence continues at coordinate 79,889,904 of CM028378.1, read as the reverse complement.
TTTGGTCCTTCTCACAAGGGGTGCAACCCGGGTCATTGGGAATGGTCGTCATGACATGCTTACTCCATCCTTACTGTTTTTATCCTTTCAACAAGGGGTGTGAATCACAGGTCATTCGAAATGGTCGTCATGCCATGCTTATATCATATGTTATTGTTTTGGTCCTTCCCACAAAGGGTGCGAACCCCGGGTCATTGGGAATGGTCTTCATGCCATGCTTATTCCATATTTATTGTTTTTAATCCTTTCCACAAGGGGTACAAACCGCGGGTCATTGAGAATGATCGTCATATCATGTACATCATCTATACAGTTTTGGTCCTTCCCGCAAGGGGTGTGAACCCCGGGTCATTGGGAATGATTGCCATATCATACTTGTTATCCTTGGTTACTATTTTGATCCTTTCCACAAGGTGTGCGAACCTTGGGTAATTGTAAATGGTCGTTTCCATGTCGTGTCTATTCCATCAGTTATTGTTTTGATCATTTCCACAAGGGGTGCGAACCCGGGTCATTGGAAAAGATCAACAATCACTTTGTTTGGCTTGAGCTGAACTACGTTCGGTCTGATTCCCAAAAGGGATACGTAGGCAGCCTATCTCGGTAGGTCCGACCATTGCAGCTTAAAAGCGTGAGATCATAATGTGTTGCATCATGAACTATTGTTTTTAATTTCTTCCTAATTATGATTTCCTCGAAATTAAGGAGTCTATTCTTGTCAACGATGTTCGTTTATTGGTAAGTTTTGGTTTAACCATAAACTCCATTATTTAGGGGCTCTGTAGACACCCCAATTTCGTACCCCTATTTGTAACGTTCTATAAAATGTTAAATTCAGTCAATAAGGACTAACTGACGTTAACTTTCACGGGTTCAAAGTGTCAAAGGAAGAAACAAGAAAAAAAAAGACAAACAATGAGAAAAAAGGCGGAAACTGTCAAAAAAAATAAGAAGGAAAAACGAAAAGGGGCGCTGTCTAATACAACTTTGGGCGTGGCGCCCAAAGTTGTTCTAAGGGTTCAGTTTCATTCTTTGGTACAACTCTTCCAGCACATGGTACAACACATTAAAGCACAAACCTAAAAAATCTTCTATTGCCTTCGCAGTTAAGTCTCGTTGGCCTATAAATACCGACCTCCCCAGTGCTTTCAGACAGTTCAAAACGGAGAGAATTTATACGCAGAAGGTTTTCAGAGAAATCTCATAGTGCTATTAAATTGTCAAAATCCTTCATAATCACTTATACTCACCGACCAAAGATAAACCTAGTTAACCAATTATGTTCTCGCCCTATTGACCAGCTCCAAAAAGCCAAAGAAAACAGTTGTGCTGCCCGATCTCAGACGCGATATCAAGCCAAAGCAAGCAGTTACACTGCCTGATTTTAGACTCGACATCAAGACACTTCAAACAAATACAAGCAGTTGTGTCGCTTTGATTCTGAGGTTAAAAGCAAACAAAACAAGTAGTTACGCTGCCCAAATTTCAACAAAACAAAAAAGACTCCCTCTCCATAAGGACAGAGCGAGCACACCTAAAAGTCTGCCTAAGCAAAGTTGGTACATGTTTCATGCTTCAAGAGGTAGGTACCCTAAGAGTTATTATTATTTTTTGTTTAAAAATAATATTATTAAAATAGTAATATATCATAAAATAAGTCGTTATGTTGGTAAAATTTCCATTATAAATTAAGAGCTTTAAAATAAAGTCGTTATTATAGACTAAATTTCATATGCTCTATTTTGCAGCTCTAAAATGTAACTGTTACAAGTTTTCTTTTATTTTTCCAATCAATATATATATATATATATATATATATATATATATATATATATATATATATATATATATATATATCATTTAATTAAATTAAATTTATAAAAAGGATATATTTAGCCAAAAACCTATTTTGAGACTGAAAGGGCGAGTTGGGTACCTAACCCTTCCCAACTAGTAAATTAGCCTTGAACCCTTACATTCTGGTTTATATGGTTTTTTTTCTGTTTGACCCTAAAATAGAGATGACGACTCTATTAAATATTTTGAGTCCACAAATGAGAACGGACGTATTCCACGAGCTCGAAGTTTTGAAACCCGCCGATTTCTCAGGTAGGTGCGGACCAGTTCGGCATAGGGCCCTCACACATGATAACAACTATTTTGTGATTTTAGCATTTTAAAGTGTTTAGCCATTATCTAAGCATGCTATTAACTACATTGATATTTTATACACATCTATATTACAATAGAGCTCATTCTCACACATGTGCAATTGACTAAAGCTATTTAAAGGTTGAGATTAAATAATTTTTAAAAATTTAATGGTTGGGATTCACTCTCACATTCACATGTGTGAGAGTAGTTATCCACTTTCAACTATCTATTTTCTGATTTTCTCTCACCCTGTTACAAAGTCACCCGCTATAATTAATATTATGAGCAGTCACACCCTGAGATTAATATTTTAAACCATTATCCTTACAAAACATCAACCTTACATTAATATAATCTCACAATAGAAGCTCAATTGATTGACTGAGACTATAGGCCATGGGGGTAGATAGATACATATAACTCCTTACAAATAACCCTCTTCAACTATGAGTCGAGTTCGAATAGCGCCCCTCAACTACCACTTGAAGTAATGTACCCCTCAACTATAACATTTTTTAAAATAGCACTTTCTATTTAGATGTTGGCGTTTCAATTGATAAAATCAGATATACTGACACCGTGTCATATGTACAAGCACGAAGATCTAGTTTATATACAATACTACTTTATTTATTATTTACAAACATAATAATATAATTAATATCCACATTATTATGATATGAACGAAATATAAACTAATTATCGTATTATTTATATATAACATTGATAACATCAATAATATAATTTATATATTATTGTTCAATTTTAATTAACTACGAGACAGAATAATAAATGGGTACCTACCTCTTTTAACGTGAAATTATGATCCTGGTATATACGTCTAGACTTTGGCCCACTAGCCGCTCGTAGTTTCTAGTGCGCTTCCCTGTCTTCTCTAGAGAGAAAGTATTTTTCTTTTTGTTGTTATTGTTGTTGTTGTCGTCTTTTTGTTGTCTTTTGTTTACTTTATCGGGTAGCTTAACCGCAGTTATTGGCGTTTTAGATCGGCTTGTCGTAGGGGAGGACTGAAGGGGCTCGCTTGCTCGGGCAATGGGCATGGGAGGAGACTGCCGAGGGGGCAGGAGTCCGGGGGCCAAAGGCTCGAGGGCTCACTTGCACAAGGCAAGGGAGGAGGAGGCCCCAACCTTGATCACTTGAAGAATGAAAGGAGAGGAGAGGAAGGGAGAAGCCTGGGAGGAGAAGGCTTGGGGTGTGTAATATGAGAGGCTGAAGCCTCCTTTTTTATAGGAAAATTCCAGCCCAAGCAACCGAATGAAGGGTGGTACCTTGAGCATCAAAAGCGAGCCATGCAACTAGTAGAAGGAAGAAACGGGAGAAGACTAAACACCATTCGGTGCGCGGCACATGCAAGATTGGGCGTCACGCCCCGACTTGCTTTCCTTCACAGATTCTCCAATTTTCAATCTGCTCCCCTGTCATGTCATCTTTTCATGTTTTGCATTCTGCCCCCTGAAAGGCTAACAAAACGTAACGTCTGTTAGTCCCTTTATATAACAACTATATATTTTAGACATTTTAAGAATTGAGGGGGTACTAAATTAGGGTGTCTACACCCTTCCAAGTTTCTTTTGACATTTTGGCCCCTGAAATATTTAAAAGTAATTTTTTTAGTCAATTTCAATTTGTAACAATATTTTATAGGACATTAATAAAAGGGTATGAAATTGAGGTGTTTACATCGTGCTAAAGTGGTGTAGGTGTAATTAGGCCCCTTTGGGCCTCGTGACTATAAAAAATACAAAGCAAAACAAGTAGACATCAACATAAATGAATTAAATATAGAAACAAATAACAAAAAGGAGGGTGACGATTGGAGTTAATGCAAACCACGAGGGTACTTAAGGATTTTCAAGAATAAAGAAAAAAAACGTAGAATAGGGAATAAGTGTAGTTTAATTAAAAAATAACCTAGAATAGGGCATAAGTGTAATTTAATTAAAATAAACCTATAACACATCCTTTGTTCTCATGCGACCAAAAATCTTGCTTGTAAGTTCTTCTTCGCCCTATGATGTTCTTGAATTGTTTATTTATTTCTTTATAACACAAATCATTTTATAGCTATATTTAGACCCAAAATCTTGAATAGATTTTACATGCTGTGATTCTTTTAAGGAAATTTTAATGATCCCACTTTGGAAATTAAAATTGATTTTAAATACTTATTAAATGTTTCTGATTAATTTGTGTTTTTAGGGTGAATCATGATTGGATTCAACTTCAGTGAAATTTTAATGATCCCACTTTATTTTTTGTTGGCTTCTCATTCCATTTTGACATAGCGTAGCACTACATGTAATGGGAATTCTCTCATTGTTGAGGACGAAATCGTTGTTTATGGCTTTTCTTTTGAGGTAGGTTTCGGTATAATCTTTGTGGGTTTCTATTATTTTTATTTTATGTCGTCTTATTACCTCCCTCACTTAAACATGATTATTAGATGCCTTCGACATTTTTTTGTTGAATTGTTGCTTGAAATATGTACTAATAAATGGTCATACGGTCATTTGCAAGTTTTCTACTGGCGATGATTTGATCATCTTTATTATCCATTTGTTAGTACCTTTGATTCCTTGGCTTGGTTGAAGTATTAAATCGCCTCATAATGATTGAAATCCAAAGTAAACAACCCGTTACTTTGCCATATATTAGTACTAACTCCTAGTTTACAAAAGCCATGTACATTGAGCCGTTGGCTATGTTACTACTCATTGTTGCCATATCTTTTTCATGTCCTCCCAGTTTACAAAAGCATTTTGCATTGTTTTCCATGTAGGTATATTGCATTCGAGAAGCTAGCAGGGTTCATGAACGACAATTGCTGCTTTCATGAGAGCAAATGTTCTCTCTAGACTCTCAAGTCTGTGCTCAAGGTACAACCAACATCCAGTTCTCGACCCAATTTCATCTCCTGCAGCTCTCTTGGGTTCTTCCACTTCGGCCCCGTCCTCGACAACACTTTCCTTCGTCTCAACAGTATCATACTATTCGTTGGATTTAACACCTCGGCTATCTACCTTATGCTAACTGTAAAAGCCCTTACTTTCCCCAACTATCGGATTAAAAGTTGTATAAATCGAGTGTAATAAATTTGTATGGATTTTCAAATGTAGAGGAATGTCATTTTGTACTTGTAACAAATTTGGTATCAATTTATGTTTTTGTACTGAATGAAAAAAGAAAGAAAAATGAAAAATCATGATTCCTTTTATCTTACATTAGTATGTTGATGTGGTTATTTTATGTCTTGCCATACCTTCCTTTTTTTATAATGATTATACAGTTTAACTTCTGCAAATTTATATACTCTTATGTGTTTGATCCACATACACCAATAGTTTGTTTTTGTTTTTGTTTTTGTTTTTTTTTCATATTATAGCTTTCTCGGTAACTTTAATTTTCTTTGTGATGAACTAAATTTTTCCTATTTTTTTTCAAAATATGAACAACTTTTTTTGAACCAATATTACGAGATTGATTAAAGAGGAAATTGTTGGGTACATTTTCCCAAACATTTTTCCGCTAGTTTTCTGTTCCTTTTTTCAACCACTAAAGTTCATTTTCAAAATATTATTCCTAAAATGTTCAGAACCTCTTTTTTCATAGCTCCGGCTAACATTTTGTTCGAAAATGGCGATTGTTATGCAACGCCCTTGAAAGGAAATTGATGTCTTCGATTCATTTAGTAGAAAATTGTAATATGGACCTATCGAGAAATTACAATCAGTCTCAAGGAAAAGTCACACACAACGACTGAGCCAGTGTAGATTGCCGCGGTCAGAGAGCATGTAGCTCAAGACGAGCAAGGGATATAGATGGACCAAGCAGAATCCTCCTCGCCGATGACCGAGGCTAGAAGGAAAAAGGTAGCAGCTAAGGAGGAAATGGATTGTGAGACTATGGAAGTGCGGGATGAGCCTGAGTTCACCACACAGGACGAGGTAGAAGAGATAGTGATCAACCCCTCCTATCCCCAGTAAAAAATCATGATTAGCAGGCCCTTTCTATAGAAGCCCGTGACAGCACGATGCAAAATCGAATGAGGGATTTAAATTGATATAGCGCGGTGCAAAAATGTGATGCAACGTGGTGCAAAAATAGACTAGAGATTTAACTTGATGCATTGCTTGCAAAAATTGATGTCTCTCACGGTGCAAAAATAGAATTAGGGATTTAAATCGATGCACCACGGTACGAAAATTAGTACAATTAAATTGATGCATTGCAGTATAAAATTTGATGTTTCATGATGCGTTTGTGTGAATGATCCGTAGTGCGCCTCAAGCTCATTAAGGGTATCATAGTCTTCTTGCCTCCAAAGTAACTTTCTCCTGTTAAGCAAAAACAACGTGGTGCTGAAGCGATTGAAAATCTAATCTAATCTAATCTAATCTATCTAATCTAATCTAATCTAATCTAATCTAATCTAATCTAACTACTTATAAAAGTGTAGGTTGTCTCTTACAACATAATGTATAGACAAACCTACCCTTTAACTTAATAAATCACTCACCATTAATTAAGACCAAAATAGTAAATTTGTCATAGACTAATTAATTCAATGAATAATTAAATAATAGTTTGATCCCTTGACTTGTACCTATTTTAAAGTTATGTCCTACATTTTTTAATTCTATTCATTTCGTCTTGTATTTTGATTTTCATATCAATTTCCCCCACCTACCAGGATCGTTACAAATGTCACCCAATATTTTCTGATATGACAAAAATTAATACCCTTACTCGGTTGAGACACTAAAACTTTATTCGAAACTAAAAAAATAATATGGTTTTACTTTCTTAAATATGTTCGAGAAAGACATTATAAGATTTATATGGAAAATTGTATCTATAGTAATAGAATTGTTGGTTAGTATCGAGATATTAAATAAATTTGTAGCATGTTTAGTTATTATCCATGAATAAAATAAGAGAAATAAGTTAAGAAAATGTGTCAAAATGTCAAGAAGATGAAAAAAATGAAGAATCATTTGATGAATTTGTGCCTTTTGTTAATGACAATACACATAAATTTATCATGCCAAACAATAATGATTAGAAAAAAATCCATAAATATTATATATCACTTGCCATGAATTAAGGCCAAAAGAGTAAATTTATCATAAGCAAATTAATTTTATGAATAATTAAATGATAAATTGAAATGTCGCCCAATATTTTCTGAAACGACAAAAATACCCTTGCTTGGTTAGACACTAAAACTTTATTCGAAACTAAAAAAATAATATGGTTTTACTTTCTTAAATATATTCGGGAAAGACATTATAAGATTTATATGAAAAATTGTATCTATAGGAATAGAATTGTCGGTTAGTATCGAGATATTAAGCAAATTTGTAGCATGTTTAGTTATTACCCATGAATGAAATAAGATAAATAAGTTAAGAAAATGTGTCATAATGTCAAGAAGATGAAAAAAATGAAGAACCATTTGATGAATTTGTACCTTGTGTTAAGGACAATACACATAAATTTATCATGCCAAACAATAATGATTATAAACAAATTGCCATAAATATTATAAATCACTTGTCATGAATTAAGGCCATAAGAGTAAATTTGTCATAAGCAAATTAATTTCATGAATAATTAAATAGTAAATTGATCCCTTGACTTGTACCTATTTTAAAGGTAGATCCTACATTTTTTTAATTCTATTAATTTCGTCTTATATTTTGATTTTCTTATCAGTTTCCCCCTCCTACCATTATCGTTACAAATGTCACCCAATATTTTCTAAAATGACAAAAACACTCGTACTCAGTCGAGGTAGTAAAACTTTATTCGAAACTAAAAAATAATATGGTTTTACTTTTTTAAATATGTTCAGGAAAGACATTATTAGATTTATATAAAAAATTGTATCTATAATAATAGAATTGTTGGTGAGTATCGAGATATGAAGCAAAATTGTAGCATATTTAATTATTACCCATGAATAAAATAAGTGAAATGGGTTAAGAAAATTTGGCATAATGTCAAGAAGATGAAAAAAATGAAGAAAATTTGTTTTGTGAAGGACAATACACGTAAATTTACCATGCCAAACAATAATGATTGGAAAAAATATGTCATAAAAATAATAAATCACTCACCATTAATTAAGACAAAAAGAGTAAATTTGTCATAGGCTAATTAATTCCATGAATAATTAAATAATAATTTGTTCCCTTAACTTGTAATTATTTTAAATTAGGTCCTAACCTTTTTAATTATATTCATTTCGTCTTGTATTTTGATTTTCTTATCAGTTTCCCCCTCCTAACATTATCGTTACAAATGTCGCCCAATTTTTTCTAAAATGACAAAAATAACCTTACTAAGTTGGGACACTAAAACTTTATTCGAAACTAAAAAATAATAAGGTTTTATTTTCTTAAATATGTTCGGAAAAGACATTATTAGATTTATATGAAAAAATGTATCTATAATAATAGAATTGTTGGTGAATATCGAGATATTAAGCAAATTTGTAGCAAGTTTCGTTATTATCCATGAATAAAATAAGAGAAATGGGAAAAGAAATGTGTCATAATGTCAAGAAGATGAAAAAAAAAATGAAGAACCATTTGATAAATTTGTGCGTTTTATTAGAAAAAAAAAACTAAAATCTACAATTTACTTTTTTGAATTTTCAAACTACTAAAAACACCCTTAAAAACTATCATATTGGTCCCAAACTTATAGATATTACAAACAAGACCAATTGTAGTAATCACAAATAAATGAGTTCAAATAATTAACTCCTCTCTATAACTGCGTTCCAAACCTCAAACCTCTTTTTCTCTTAACTTTCTTGCTCCTCTTCATAGGACCCGATGTAGTTACGTATGAGAATCTCTCTATTCCCCTCCCTTGGCTATCGACTTTCTTTTCTTCTACCGCAACTCTCATTTTATCGGAAGATACTGCCACCAACCGACATTTTTTCATGTAGCCTATCCTAAAATTAATTAGATTATCTCTTTATTTAGTAATTTGACACCGAACGTAGATAGGAACTAAGAAATGAGAGACGTTCAAAAAAAAGTTCGACTAATCGGAAGCTAAAAATATTATCTCTATTTGAACAAGACGAGTTGAATGCATCTCTTGATAGTGGTGATAGTAATACTGACGACTATAGAAATGGTGGTGTTAGGGGCGGTGGTGGCGGCAATTGTAAGGATGTGAGTTGTGGTTTAGATGAAATACAACATTGTGAAATTTCCAAATCATTATATTTTCGAATATCCACATGGGTTTTGGTTTCAATTTGAATATTTAAAAATTCAAAAAATTGAATTTGAGTTTGTAAAAAGTGAAATTCAATGTTGTGTGGTGATGTGCCTAGAAATGATGAGTTTTGCAAATTAGTTATTTTGAAGGAAGGAGTAAAGATTTAAAAAATGAATCAAATCAAATAAAAAATTAAATTTTTGGGGAAAAAATGGTTAATTTTTCCATTGTACTTTGATTAATTATTATATTTTCCCACTTTACTATGTTTCGAGCGAAATTGCCATTATAATTTTAAAGATATATGCAATTTCGTCACTATCCCTAACTACCTATAAAATTCTAGGTTGTCTCTTAGAACTTAATGTATGGACAAACCTACCCCTTAACTTAATAAATCACTCACCATTAATGAAGGCCAAAAGAGTAAATTTGTCATAGACTTATTAATTTAATGAATAATTAAATAATAGTTTGATCCCTTGACTTGTACCTATTTTAAAGTTAGGTCTTACATTTTTTAATTCTATTCATTTCGTCTTGTATTTTGATTTTCTTCTCAATTTCCCCAACCTACCAGGATCGTTACAAATGTCACCCAATATTTTCTACAAAGACAAAAATACTCTTACTCGGTTAAGACACTAAAACTTTATTCGAAACTAAAAAATAATATGGTTTTACTTTCTTAAATATGTTCGGGAAAGACATTATAAGATTTATATGAAAAATTGTATCTATAATAATAGGATTGTCGATGAGTATCGAGATATTAAGCAAATTTGTAGCATGCTTAGTTATTACCCATGAATAAAATAAGAGAAATAAGTTAAGAAAATGTGTCATAATGTCAATAAGATAAAAAAAAATGAAGAACCATTTGATGAATGTGTGCCTTTTGTTAAGGACAATACACATATATTTAACATGCCAAACAATAATGATTAGAAAAAATTGTCATAAATATTATAAATCACTTGCTATGAATTAAGGCCAAAAGAGTACAGTTGTCATAAGCAAATTAATTTCATGAATAATTAAATAATAAATTGATCCCTTGACTTGTACCTATATTAAAGTTAGATCCTACATTTTTTAATTTTATTCATTTGGTCTTATATTTTGATTTTCTTATCAGTTTCCACCTCCTAACATTATCGTTACAAATGTCATCCAATATTTTCTAAAATGACAAAAACACACGTACTCAGTCGAGTCAGTAAAACTTTATTTGAAACTAAAAAATAATATGGTTTTACTTTCTTAAATATGTTCGAGAAAGATATTATTAGATTTATATGAAAAATTATATCTATAATAATATAATTGTTAGTGAGTATCGAGATATTAAGCAAATTTGTAGCATGTTTAGTTATTACCCATGAATAAAATAAGAGAAATAAGTTAAAAAATGTGTCATAATGTCAAGAAGATGAAAAAAAAATGAAGAACCATTTAATGAATTTGTGTCTTTTGTTAAGGAAATACACATAAATTTATTATGCCAAACAATAATGATTAGAAAAAAATTGCCATAAATATTATAAATCACTTGCCATGAATTAAGGTCAAAAGAGTAAATTTGTTATAAGCAAATTAATTTCATGAATAATTAAATATTAAATTGATCCCTTGACGTGTACCTATTTTAAAGTTAGATCCTAAATTTTTTATTTTTTTCAGTTTTCCCCTCCTACCATTATCGTTACAAATGTCGCCCAGTATTTTCTAGAATGAGAAAAACACCCGTACTCAGTCGAGTCAGTAAAACTTTATTCGAAACTAAAAAATAATATGGTTATACTTTCTTAAATATGTTCGAGAAAGACATTATTAGATTTATATGAAAAATTGTATTTATAATAATAGAATTGTTGGTGAGTATCGAGATATTAAGCAAATTTGTAGCATGTTTAGTTATTACCCATGAATAAAATAAGATAAATGAGTTAAGAAAATGTGTAATAATGTCAAGAAGATGAAAAAAATGAAGAACTATTTGTTTTGTTAAAGACAATACACGTAAATTTACCATGTCAAACTATAATGATTGGGAAGAAAAAAAGTCATAAATATAATAAATCACTCACCATTAATTAAGACAAAAAGAGTAAATTTGTCATAGGCTAATTAATTCCATGAATAATTAAATAATAATTTGATCCCTTGACTTGTAACTATTTTAAAGTTAAGTCCTCTATTTTTTAATTCATTTCGTCTTGTATTTTGATTTTCTTTTCAGTTTCCCACTCCTACCGTTATCGTTACAAATGTCGCCTAATATTTTCTAAAATGACAAAAATAAACTTACTACGTTGGGACACTAAAACTTTATTCGAAACTAAAAAATAATATGGTTTTATTTTTCTTAATATGTTTGGGAAAAACATTATTAGATTTATATGAAAAAATGTATCTATAATAACCGAATTGTTGGGGAGTATCGAGATATTAAACAAATTTGTAGTATGTTTCGTTATTACCCATGAATAAAATAAGAGAAATGAGAAAAAAATGTGTCATAATGTCAAAAAGATGAAAAAAAAAGAAGAACCATTTGATAAATCTATGCATTTTGTTAGAAAAAAAAACTAAAATCTACAGTTTACTTTTTTGAATTTTCAGACTACTACAAGTACCCTTAAAAACTATCATATTAATCCCAAACTTATAGATATTACAAACTAAACCAATTGTAGCAATCACAAATAACTTGGTTCAAATAATTAACTCTTCTCTATAACTGCGTTCCAAACCTCAAACTTTTTTTGCTCTTAACTTGCTTGTTCCTTTCATAGGACCCGATGTAATTACATATGAAAATCTCTCTATTCCCTTTCCTTAGCTATCAACTTTCTTTTTTTCTACCGCAACTCTCATTTTATTGGAAGATACTGACATTAACCGACATCTTTTAAAGTAGTCTATCCTAAAATTAATTAGATTATCTTCTTACTTAGTAATTTGACATCGAAAGTGGATAGGAACTAAGAAATGAGAGACGTTTTAAAATAAAATGTTCGACTAATCGGAAGCTAAAAAGATTATGTCTCTATTTGAACAAGGCGAGGTGAATGCATTTTTTTTGTGGTGGTGATAGTAATACTGACGACATTAGGGATGGTGGTGTTAGGGGCGGTGGGGCGACAATTGTAAGGATGGCAATAGTGGTTTAGATGAAATACAACATTGTGAGATTTCCAAATCATTATATTTTCAAATATCCACATGGGTTTTGGTTTCAATTTGAATATTTGAAAATTCAAAAAATTGAATTTGAGTTTGTAAAAAGTGAAATCCAAAGTTGTGTGGTAATGTGTCTATAAATGATAAGTTTTACAAATTAGTTATTTTGAAGGAAGGAGTAAAGAATTAAAAAATGAATCAAATCAAATAAAAAATTAACTTTTGGGGGGAAAAAGGTTAATTTTGCCACTGTACTTTGATTAATTGTTACATTTTGCCACTATAATATATTTCAAGCGAAATTGTCATTATACTTTTAAAGATATATGCAATTTCGTTACTATATCTAATCTAATCTAATCTAACTACCTATAAAAGTCTAGGTTATCTCTTAGAACTTAATGTATGGACAAACCTACCCCTTAAGTTACTAAATCACTCACCATTAATTAAGGCTAAAAGAGTAAATTAGTCATAGACTAATTAATTCAATGAATAATTAAATAATAGTTTGATCCCTTAACTTGTACTTATTTTAAAGTTAGGTCCTACATTTTTTAATTCTATTCATTTCGTCGAGTATTTTGATTTTCTTATCAATTTCCCCACCTACTAGGATCGTTACAAATGTTGCCCAATATTTTCAGAAATGACAAAATTACCCTTACTCGGTTGAGACACTAACATTTTATTCGAAACTAAAAAATAATATGGTTTCATACTTTTTAAATATGTTCGGGAAATGCATTATAAGATTTATATGAAAAATTGTATCTATAATTAATAGAATTGTCAGTGAGTATCGAGATATTAAGCAAATTTGTAGCATATTTAGTTATTACCCATGAATAAAATAAGAGAAATAAGTTAAGAAAATGTGTCATAATGTCAAGAAGATGAAAACAATGAAGAACCATTTGATGAATTTATGCCTTTTGTTAAGGACAATACACATAAATTTATCATGCCAAACAATAATGATTAGAAAAAATTGTCATAAATATTATAAATAACTTGCCATGAATTAAGACTAAAATAGTAAATTTGTCATAAGCAAATTAATTTCATGAATAATTAAATAATAAATTGATTCCTTGACTTGTACATATTTTAAAGTTAGATCCTACATTTTTTAATTCTATTAATTTCATCTTATATGTTGATTTTCTTATCAGTTTCCCCCTCTTACCATTATCGTTACAAATGTCGCCAATTATTTTCTAAAATGACAAAAATACCCTTACTCAGTCGAGGCACTAAAACTTTATTCGAAACTAAAAAAAATGGTTTTACTTTCTTAAATATGTTCGGAAAACACATTATTAGATTTATATGAGAAACCGTATCTATAATAATAGAATTGTTGGTGAGTATCGAGATATTAAGCAAATTTGTAGCATGTTTAGTTATTACCCATGAATAAAATAAGAGAAATGGGAACATAAAATATGTTATAATGTCAAGCAGATGAAAAAAAATGAAGAACCATTTGATAAATCTGTGCATTTTGTTAAGGACAATACACGTAAATTTGTCATGCTAAACAATAATGATTGGAAAAAAATAGCCATAAATATAATAAATCACTCATCATTAATTAAGACCAAAAGAGTAAATTTGTCATATGCTAATTAATTAAATGAATAATTTAATAATAATTTGATCCTTTGACTTGTACCTATTTTAAAGTTAGGTCCTATATTTTTTAATTATATTCATTTCGTCTTGTATTTTGATTTTCTTATCAATTTCCCCCTCCTACTATTATTGTTACAAAAGTCACCCAATATTTTCTAAAATGACAAAAATACCCTTAATCAGTCGAGATACTAAAAATTTATTCGAAACTAAAAAATAATAAGGTTTTACTTTTTTAAATATGTTCGGGAAAGACATTTTTAGATTTATATGAAAATTATATTTATAATAATAGAATTTTTGGTGAGTATCGAGATATTAAGCAAATTTGTAACATGTTTAGTTATTACCCATGAATAAAATAAGAGAAATGAGTTAAGAAAAAATGTCATAATGTCAAGAAGATGAAAAAAATGAAGAACCATTTGATAAATCTATGCGTTTTGTTAGAAAAAAAAAACTAAAATCTATAGTTTACTGTTTTGAATTTTCAGACTACTACAAATAGCCTTGAAAACTATCATACTGGTCCCAAATTTATAGATATTACAAATAAAACCAATTGTAGTAATCACAAATAACTAGGTTCAAATATTTTACTTCTCTCCATAATTGCATTCCAAACCTCAAACCTCTTTGCTCTTAACTTGCTTGCTCCTCTTCATAGGACCCGATGTAGTTACATATGAGAATCTCTCTATTCCCCTCCTTTGGCTATCGACTTTCTTTTCTTCTACCGCAACTCTCATTTTATTGGAAGATACGGTCACCAACCGACATCCATTCAAGTAGTATATCATAAAATTAATTAGATTATCTACTTGCTTAGTAATTTGACACCAAAAGTGGATAGGAATTAAGAAATGAGAGACGTTCTAAGAAAAAAATCCGACTAATCGGAAGTTAAAAAGATTATATATCTACATTTGAACAGGGCGAGGTGAGTGCATTTCTTTGTGGTGGTGATAGTAATACTGAAGACTGTAGGGATGGTGGTGTTAGGGGCGGTGGAGTTAGCAATTGTAGGGATGGCAGTGGTGGTTTAGATGAAATGCAACATTGTGAGATTTCCAAATCATTATATTTTCAAATATCCACATGGGCTTTGGTTTCAATTTGAATATTTGAAAATTCAAAAATTCAAAAAATTGAATTTGAGTTTGTAAAAAGTGAAATTCAAAGTTGTGTGATGATGTGTCTATAAATGATGAGTTTTTCAAATTAGTAATTTTGAAGGAAGGAGTAAAGAATTAAAAAAGGAATCAAATCAAATAAAAAATTAACTTTTTGGTGGGAAAATGGTTAATTTTGCCACTATACTTTGATTAATTGTTACATTTTGTCACTTTACTATGTTTCGAGCGAAATTGTCATTATACTTTTTAAGATATATGCAATTTCGTCACTATTCCTAACTGTCATCCAATTTTAATGGTGACTTAACGGAAGCTAAAATTATTTTATTTTTTCGTTTTAGCAAAGCAAGGTGAACGCATTTTTTTGGTTGTGGTGAGACTAGCGGTGGCGGCGATTGCAGGGATGGTGGTGGTGGTTGTTAGGAGTAGTGTTTGGGGTGATTGTAAGCATAACAATGGTGGTTTCGGTGGAATATGACATTGTTAGATTTCCAAATCATCAAATTTTCAAATCTTTATATCGGTTTGAGTTTCAATTTTCAAATTAGAAAATTCAAAAAAATTAATTTGGATTTGTAAATAGTGAAATTTAAGGTTGTGGTGGTGGTAGGTCTATAAA
Source organism: Codonopsis lanceolata (assembly GCA_013146195.2). NCBI lineage: Eukaryota > Viridiplantae > Streptophyta > Magnoliopsida > Asterales > Campanulaceae > Codonopsis > Codonopsis lanceolata. The sequence goes on along the minus strand of CM028378.1, from coordinate 79,873,911 downwards.
TGACGAGTTTTGCATATAGGTTAATTTGAACGAAGGAGTAAAGAATTAGACAAAAAAAAATCAAAAATAGATTTTTGGGTTAATGGTGTTATTTGAGGTGATAATGGTGGTGGGTCTATGAATGATGAGGTTGATGGAAGAAAACTATTGATAACAAAATAAATTAAATTAATTCTAAATTTCATTTTGGAGAGTAATGCAATTTTTAATTTAAATATTAGAAAAATTATAACAGCAAGCCTTACAACTAATTTAATAAATTTCCTTACAAGTAAGCCTTGAAAAAAAACAAAAATGTATTTGTCCAAAACAACTTTGCAGTTATTCAAAACTTAGTTGTTAGGAAAGTAATATAATTAGTTGTAAGGATAGCATTTTCCTTATAATTATGTCAAATTACAATTCCCCTCAAAAGTATCCACCAAATCATATTGTGCACCCCAACCCTAAGGTTTGTCCCATAATAGTATCTGACGTTAATTTTTTTCCTATTTTTCACCCTAACCACAACCGTTAGAAAAGTCACGTTAATTTGACATTTCCTTGTGGGTGTTAACTCAAGGGAAATATTATGAATTTGGTGTAAACTTTGGGGGTGCTAAACGTATTTTAGCCTAATAAAAATTAAGAAATAAAATATAATTTTCTAAAAAAAATTATATAAATGTGTGTAAAGTTAAAATGTTAAAAAATGGAGTAGGGGTCCACCATTCCTTTTTTTCTTGCTGAAAGAAAATGTAGAGAAAAGACCCACCATGTTTTCCGGTCTTCAGTCGTCCCCAAAACAAAAATTAACCCAGAACCCGATCTGGGTTTTGTCCACTCTCTTAAACCAAAAGATAAATGCGCGTTTGAATTCATTATCAATTTTTTTTTATCTTGATGATGAAAACAAAGTACACAAACAAAAGATATGAAAAACTTTTACCCATAGATGCACGTCTTATCTCCGATTTCTTGTATGAAATTGGATCCACCCACCTTCTCCGAAACCACCACTGAAATCAATCAATTTCCCATCCCCCCTTTCATCCTCTTACATGACTTAACTTAACTTTACTTTGTCTCTCATAATTCTTTAAATAATTCAACCCGACCACCATGACAGCTGCTATGAGGTCGAAATCATCTAGAACCATAGCTTCTACAACATCCTCTCAATTTCAATACTATATTTTAAGTCATATGGAATCCGGTCGTCTGTCCAATTTTCTCCAGCAAAATTGAAGAGTATTTCAATAAAACCCCTTAACATTTCTTTTAATTCATGTTCGACTCTCTTTCAAATGAATTTGACGATATGGGTTATTAGTTTTCTATTAATCACATGTTTTTATTATAAGGGTTTTTAGTAAGTATACTCTATAGCCTCTGATTGCTATTTTAGGCGCAACTTTTACAGGGGACAAAATGAGGGAGATCGAAGATAAAATTTGACTAAAATCAAAAGAGTTAGGCGTCAGAGTTGTGATAGGAGTGATTGAAGTGAGAAGGGTTTAGGCCGGAGATGGCGGCTTCTATATATGGTGGGGCTAGAGATGACGGCTATTACGATGGAGCCAAAGATGGGATTGCACCAGAAGATAAGAGAATGAGAGGATATGAGATTAGGGTTTTTCTTTTTAATACATTTATTATTTAACAAGATAAGGGAAATGTCATTTTTTCCCCGCACGTGGAAGATCATGTGCTATTTAAAGTGATTTTTCTAATGTCCGTCAAGGGATAGGGTGGAAAATGGAAAACAATGTAGCATCGCATTCCAATATGGGACAAACCTTAGGTTATGGTGTACTATGCGAATTGGTGGATACTTTGCGGGGGGAATTGTAAATTGGTCATATAATTATTTTTGGATTATTGAAACAATTATTTATTATTTTTATTTAAAAACATATTTTAAATGCTAAATGAGTAACTAAATAATGAAGTTATAACCAAATCTCATTTTGAACCCCAAGAAAAATGATTAAAATAATTTTCACGTGACATGCACATACCATTCTCCGTTACTATTTTCAGCACCCACAGACGGAAGGGGGCAAAGTAGGACAAATAGAACAATAAGGTATGGAAGTGAGACATTTCGTAGGTTGGGGTGCAATGTGAGATTTATTGTGTAATTTTGAGAGTTAATCATATTTTGGCCCCATCGAAAGTAGTTCAAAAACAATATCAACGGTGCCGATGAGAACTTTATTAGAGTTTAAGCTAGGGACGATGAAGAAGAATTGAACCATGGTGTGCCTCATCTTTGTCGTATACATTTGTGATTGGTTCAAATATGAATTTTGAAATTCGTGGTGTATACTTGTGTATTGTGTTATACGAGAGAGAAAGGGAGAAATGCCGGGGTGCTGTGACAACTTTAATTTTTTGTGGGTTCTTATTCGTGGCGGTCTTGACACTTGATTGTGATTATCTGATCTTCAGTTATATCTCTCTGATATCTGATATGATTCCGCTCTATTTTTATTTATTTTTCAATATAAAATTTTTGAATAAAAGATTTATACACTTTTGAGTTTTATCTCAATTAAAATTTACATAAGAGTTCATTGATGGAGAAGAAGCAGAGAAAGAGTTGTTTAAGAAGAAGAAAAGGAAGGTTCTCTTTGGGTAATATAAAAGCAGAGAAAGTGTTGCCAGAAAATGACCAAAATGCCCTATACGTGAAATCTCATGTGCACCTTAATGTTAAATTGGTAACATTCGTCGTGGCTAGGGGGTAAACTAGAAAAAAGTTATAAAATAATATGAAAATGACACAAAACTTAGGTTGGGTGTGGCAAAGTGGAACTTCATAGATACTTTTGTGGAATTTTGTATTTTTTAGTGTGACTATATACTTTGGGGTTGAGAGTTTGATTCTCCAGCACAATTTTTTTTAAAGAGTCATAAATTCCATAAACGATATAAGCAAAGTCTCCAACAACAATGTGATTTTATAAGATAATAAGTTTGAATTAATTTCAATTTGCACACTGATTAAAATAAATGAATTCATGTTTGATATTAAAAAAAGAGATTTAAAAATAACCAACAAAAAAGACAAATGTGTAGGATAAGTTGCTATACAATAACTAAAAGCATACATTATAAACGATCGAAAAACAAAGTATCAGAAATGCTAAAAACACAACAACATAATTTATAAGTCTCAAAAATTGTAAAAATTAAAACACACAAAAATCTAATAATTAAAAGTCAACAAAAAAATGAAGGAGCTAAAAATCGCTTTTAAAAAAAATCATTAACATCACGTGCAACGCACGTAAACCTTACTAGTTTCAATAAAAGGAGAGTTATGGTAGAAGAAAGAAAGTCGATAGCCAGAGGAGGAACTATAGAGATTCTCACATGTAACTACCTCGAGTCCGAAAAAGAGGAGCAAACAAATTAAGACCAAAAGAGGTAGAGGTTTGGAACCCAGTTAAGAAAATGAGTAAAATATTTTGAATCCAGTTATTTGCGATTACTAACATTAGTTTTGTTTGTAATATCTATAAGTTCGGGACCATTGGTAGTTTTAAAAGCTGTTGTAGTAGTCTGAAAATTTAAATAAGTAAATAGTATATTTTAGCATTATTTTCTAATAAAACATATAGATTCATCAATTGGTTCTTCATTTTCTTGATATTATGACACATTTTCTTAACCCGTTTCTCTTAGCTTATTCATGGGTAATAACTAAACACACTACATATTTTCTTAATAATTTGATACTCACTAACAAATCTATCATTATAGTTACAATTTTCTATATACATCTAATAATGTCTTTCCCGAACATATATATTTAAGAAATAAAGAAATAAAACTATATTATTTTTTAGTTTCGAATAAAGTTTTAGTCTCTTGAGTAAATGCATTTTTGTCATTTTAGAATATATTGGACGATATTTGTAACGATAATGGTAGGTGGGGAAAAATGATAACAAAATCAAAATACAAGACGAAATGAATAGAATTCAATAATGTAGGACCTAACTTTAAAATAGGTACAAGTCAAAGGATCAAATTATTATTTAATTATTCATGAAATTAATTAGCCTATGACAAATTTACTTATTCAACCTTAATTAATAGTGAGTAATTTATTATAGTTAGGGCTATTTTTGTCCAAACATTACTTTTTTTCATGGTAAATTTACTTGTTTTGTCCTTAATTAAATGGTGGGTAAATTTACTTGTTTTGTCCTTAATTAAATGGTGGGTAGTTTATTTGGTGAAGGGTTATTTTTGTCTATCAATTAAATTGTAAGAAACAAACTTGACTTTTATAGTAAGAGAGATTGTTAATGTTAATGTATTTGATTATTGGATTTGGAAAGATGTGAAACTATTTTTGACAATCTGACTACGTTATCGAACATCAAACCTTTGGACGAGTCATAGCGGTACTATGACAATATGGATGAGTCATAGCTGTACTATAACAATATGGATGAGTCATAGCGGTACTATAAAAATATGAACGAGCCACAACGTGACAACCTTTGGACGAGTTACATCGGTACTGTAACACTATCGACAGTCATAGCGGTACAATGACAATCTTTGGACGAGTTACAACGGTATTATAACAATATGAACGAGTCGTAGCGGTACTGTGATCGTAGTTAACAAGTACAAAGTGTTTTACCCCTGGTATGTGACAATGTTGTAATCGACTAGCTCCAAACCAAGTTTTGATTCCAAAAATCTTTGATAAAGTATGGTTTATGTTTATCGACTCATTTTGAGATATTTTTTTATAATACTAATGGTATATATGGGACGATAGTATTATTAACTTGCTTTTCAAAGAAATGTTCTGTTAAGAAATGTTTGAAATGAAAATAAGCAAATGATATTACGAGCTAGAGCTTGTGATATTAATACAAACTTTAGTGTTAGAGCCGTTAAATGATTAAATTAATGGTGATTTGGAATGTCTATGTAATTACTTAAAAAATACCATATTTGAACCAACGATGAATGGCGTAAAAGATTTAATCTAACGGTACTAACTGTAAAGCTTGTACTAATACCACAAGCTCTAGATCGTAATATGATACCTCAATGATTTTGAAATGTTTGTTTTGAATTTATTATAAAAATATTATTTTCGATATACGTGTTAATCCTCTAGAGTTAGTACCTTGCTGAGCAGTGAACACTCTCTTTATCATTTTGCATATTGTTAGTATTGGTGATGGCTTGAATGACTCAAAGCATGGCTCAAGCGTTTATTTTTCATAGATTGGTTTTCTTTTAAAATAAATATGGGTTTTGTAAGGAGTTTTTGGCTACATGGATAGTTAGTTTGAGATTTCTCTTTGTATTATGTCTTGATGGATTTTGTATTGAACATCATTACTTGGGCTGATGAACGTTTCTGTTTGAACTTGAGTTGCGCCTAGTATTAAAAGGCCTCACGGAGCCCAAAAGTTACTTTGAGTGGGCTGCGATCGGTCACCCTTGGCCCATGGTCCTTCTGTGGGTTTGGAGCGTGACAATTTGTCTCCAACATTTTTCTCCTTTGTAGTTCCTTGTTGTAAATTTTTATCAATTGTTAGAATTTTGCTCAATCTTGCTCTTCCTTCATTCCAAGTATTTATTCATGTTAGTCATATGTTCAACCCTATTCTCATGTTCTTTGAGTCTCTTGCTATGTTAGCTTCCAATCTCTAAATTCACCATTTGTTAATGCACTTTGTTAGCTATTAGATTTGAACTACTTGTAACCAAATAAAAAAAAACACTTTATTCACTTGTTTAGAGTAGACCAACCATTTTCTATCGCTAATCTCTCCATTACCCAATTTTCTAAAATACGAAGAATATAAAAAATGTTAAGATGTATTGTCTAAAGGAAACACAAGATTCTTTTCCTTTTGAGGCTCCTTTTCAACTAAAATATATCTTCACTACTACAAAATTGGGTATTAAAAAATGTTTAAAAATCGTTGTAGTAGAGTTTTCACAATGTTTTGCAAAATGTTGTCTAAATTAACCAACGTTGTGATAAGTCCTTTGTTTTACAATGTTTGATAAATGTTGCATAAAACGTTGTTTTATGCCCTTCAACAATAAGATTTCATTCCTTGAATTCTATCAAACAACATTTACACAATCCTCGTGGAAAAAAAATGACAACGTTTTCCAAAATGTTGTAGTATATGTAGCTCAACGTTTAGTTGAAACGTTGTATTTGATATTAACAACGCTTAATGAAAACTTTTTCAGTAGATTAACACGATATTTTCTCAAAAGTTGTGTATGTTATTAACAATGTTTATTAAAATCGTTGTAAATAGTTTCATAGAACGTTGATTAAAAACGTTGTAAAAGATATTACAATGTTTATTGAAAATGTTATAAGCAATCATGGTTCTGTTCTTGTTCCCCCACCTACACCAGCCACACTCGACCTCTTCATCGTATGCAAACAAAAATCAAAAGGCATGCATAACTAACAACTCAATTGAAGGCATAGCATTAGAAGTTTTCTACATCAAAAAAATAATATGAAATGTTAGAGCATATTCCATCATCCTTTGAAAAAACAGAACCATACTGCTTGGTTCACCCAGCTCGGCGGCTTAGCTATCTCAGCTGCAATACAATAGCTCCACCCAAATGCACCAAAACAAGTTTGCTAAAACAAAACAACTATCAAGTGTACAAACTAAAAAATCCTACAAACAATAACTCCTCCCCCTCAGTACGTCTATTCCCCAACGGCAATGGGACATAAACGGTACGACCTGAGTCCGAGAGCCTGATTCGTTACGTGTAGCTTATACATTGGCCCACTGAGCACGCAGCACCTTGGGTCATCAGGCTCACCACAAGCCAACCCAAAAGTCAATGGATGATGTTGGTGCCCAGTAATAGCACATGACTACCTTATAAATCAAATCCTTGACGTCCTCGTCAAGGTCGAATCGTACCCCGGGTGATGCATGATTCAAGAGGTGGCTTATACAGGGATCAAGAGGTGGCTCTCACCTTCTGCGGTGTAGCACTTTGGTCCCCCGCACAGCACTTTGTTCCCACATTCCGGCCGGGACCGCTCGATACCATTTGCGCCGAGCCCAAGAGCCGGTCGTTACGTGTAGCCCACAGCGCCCAGCACGTAGCACCTTGGATCATCGAGGCCCACCACTAGCCAGGCCAAAGTCCATGGATGATGTTGGTGCTCGAGGTAGTGTGTGTCCACCTTATAATCGAATCGAGCATAATTCCTACACCTACCCGATGTGGGATGGAGTATTACAATTTCCCACTTAAATCCTTGGCGTCCTCGTCAAGTCGAATCATACCGGGTGATCACGAGGAATCAAGAGGTGGCTCAAATGCGGGGGATCGAGGTGGCTCCCACCTTTTGCGGTGTAGCACTTTGGCCCGCACATCACTTTCTTCCCACATTTCTGGCCGGGACCTGCTCTGATACAATTTGTAACAACCTGAGCTCGAGAGCCTGGTCCGCTACGTGTAGTCCACACACTGGCCCACTGAGCACGCAGCACCTTGAGTTATCAACACCCGAACATTGTCTTTTGGCTCAATGGATTGAGTAATTGTGTAAGTTATGAATGAGGTGTAAGTCCAAGGTTCAAGTCCCATTGTAATACCCCATCCCACATCGAGTAGGTGTGGGAATTGTGTTCGATTTATAATTTGTCACACACTACCTTTGAGCACTAACATCATCCATGGACTTTTGGGTCGGCTTGTGGTGGACCAGTGTGTGGGCTACACGTAATGGACCGGGTTTTCGGGCTCGGGGTGTTACAAATGGTATTAGAGCGGTCCGGTCGAAATGGGAACAAAATGGGCAAAATGCAAAATGCTACAGTAGAAGGTAGGAGCCATCTCGATGAACATTCTGATTCATCGCTAGGGTATGATCAACGAGGACGTCAAGGATTTAAGTGGGGGAGATTGTAATACCCCATCCCACATCGGGTAGGTGTGGGAATTGCGTTTAATTTATAAGGTGGCCACACACTATTGTTGGGCACCAACATCAGCCATAGATTTTTGGGTCGGCTTGTGGCCGATGACCCAGCTACATGTAACGGACCGGGCTCTTGGCTGGGCGTTACAAATGGTATCGAGCGGGTCCCTAGGAAATGGGAACAAAGTGCACGGGCCAAAGTGCTACAGTAGAAGGTGGGAGCCACCTCTTGATCCCGTCGAGCCACCTCTTGATTCTGCATCACCAGTACGATTTGGCCTTGACGAGGACGTCAAGGATTTAAGTGGGGGAGATTGTAATACCCCAATCTCACATCGGATAGATGTGAGACTTGTGTTTGATTTATAAGATAGTCATGCGCTACTGCTGGGCATCAACATCATCCATGAATTTTTGGGTCGGCTTGTGATGAGCCTGATAATCCAAGGGGCTGCGTACTCAGTGGGCCAGTGTATGAACTACACACTGCAGCAACAACAACAACAGTAGGAGGCCAGGAGGGTTCGTGTTGTTTCCGAGGTTAGGTCCATGTTGTTTTTCCTTAATTTTGTTGTTGTTGTTTGAAACAGATTTGAAATGGATATTATCTTGACAACCAATAATGAGTGAAGAAGAATATTATCCAAAGATTGACATTAACATGACAAGCCAAACCTCTATCCATACTTATTCTAATTCTAGCACCAAAATGCACAAAAGCCACTCGAATTATGCTGGTATTGATGACAATTGTTCTTTCATGATGGAGTAAGAAACTATGTATATGACAGCACCATCAATTTCTTGAAGAAAAGTAAAATAAAATGAACTGAGATGTATAATAAAATAAAATTAAAAAAGGATCATTGGTCCTTTTATCTATACATGTATCTTTTTAATTTTTTAGGCTATTCAATGTAAAATTTTAAAAAGGGTTAATTACATAAAAAACTCTGACCTATTTTAGATTTTTCGTCTTCAACCATGTGTTGTTTTTTTTATATATAAAACCTCAACCCAATTTTTTTTTCTAATTAAAACATTCCGTTAAATACTCGTTAGTTTTATAACGGGAAGGTGACTGAGCATCCTAGTTGACTGCCTATGTGGACTGGGCGGGAGAGCTCATGTCCACGTCATTTTTCCCATCAAAAATAATTTTTGATAAGATTTTCTAAAATTTAATTGTAATGCAAACCTCATACAATTTTTAAAATTTCAAAATAAACCCTGACAGTTTGGATATATATATATATATATATATATACTAATTCATCCAAAAATTCATAATTTTCATTGGATCATCTTTTTTTTTCTAAGGCTCCATTTATTTCACAGAAAATGACTTCTGAAAAAACGTTTTCCTCATTTTCTAGTGTTTGATAACCTTAGGAAAATGTAGTCAACGTAAAAGTTTTTCCGAGCCAACGGAAAATGAAGTCTTCTTTTTCGGAAACTGACTTACAGATTTATTTTCCGTAAGTCATTTTCCGAATGTTTTAGTACCCTTCCACCCCTTTCCACAATTACACATATTTACATACACGCGCAATATTTCAGTTAACAAATAAATTGTTTGGAAATATAAATAAAGCTTGTGCATATTATTTATAAATTATAATTTTAATAAATATTCACTACGTCTTAAAATTAGTGTCCACTATATTATTTACAGACGTTCCAAACATTATCCATTTTATTTTTTAACAATTTTTTTTCAAATCAATTATCAATTTTTTTATTTGTATTTGTGAGATTGAAAAATATGGACTTTATTGATTTGGCACCATTAATGATAAATAAAGAGTTATTAAAAGAAAAATACTTAAAATTCAACACTATTTTATATTCAGTATGTGTATTAATATTATAATATACTTTTTGTATTTAATTATTTATGTTTTATTTTTCGTAACATTTTCCGTGTGTTAGCCAAATTCCCGAAAATATTTTTCGACATATTTTCAAAAGATTTATCAAACATCTGAAAATGAAATCTTTTCATTTTCCAGAAATCATTTTCTGAAAATCATTTTCCGTGAAACAAACGAAACCTTAGTTTTAACATAATGATTAGAGGAGTTTAACAATTCACAAAATTAATTAGTTAATCTATCACAAAAAATAAATTAGTTACTCTATATCTTTCACAACTTAAGAACCTTCTTCCTGGATTTTGATCTATCCATGATGTCCGCATGACAATCATCTTCCACATTAATAGTGAACTATTTTATTCATTCTGTTAAAACTAAGAAAAAAAAGATGATCCAATGAAAATTATGAATTGTTTGATGAATAATTAGTATATATATATATATATATATATATATATATATATATATATATATATATATATATATATCAAAACTGTCAGGGTTCATTTTGAAATTTTAAAAATTGTATGAGGTTTGTATTGCAATCAAATTTGAGAAAATCTTATAAAAAAATGGGTTGTTTTAAAATTTCAAAATAGGACACTAAGGACAGGGTTTACAACAAAATTGTTTTTGATGGGAAAAATGACGTGGGCATGAGCTCTCCCGCCCAGTCCACGTATAGGTCAGAGTTTTTTATGCAATTAACCCTTAAAAAATCATTGATCTTATTATCTACATTTGTAAAAGGGTTAATCGATCCATTAATGGTCCTTTAACTTTGGGTCAATCTCAGGATTATTCCCTTAATTTTATTTTGTCAAATTGGATCCTAAAAGTTTCAAATTTTCACGTCGCTAGTTCTTTTGATGGATGTCATTGGAAAAATTGAACATTTAAAAACCGCAAGCATTTGTGTAAGGCCTAAATTGAAAATTTTCACAACTAAACTTTTTTTCAATTTGCAATCAAGTCCCTATAGTTTGAAAAAAGACTAAATGGCCTTCTTCCCCAAAGTAATTAACCCCCTTTGCCGTAGTGAACCGGTAGTCATATGGATACGACCTTGAAAGAGAATAAGCACGCTCATTTGATGGCAAAAAATTTAGAAGCAGGATCAAGAGCACATGCAACAATTGAATCAAAGTCCTAATATTAAGCCCAGAACCATTGTCGCCGCCCATTCTAGCACCCATCCTGGGTCCAAAACTAAACCCATTAAACTGTGTAGCAGCACCAGGATTTATTCCCCCGAAGAAGAAATTCCTGAAAATTTCCCTTGCATCGACATCCCCCTCATAATCTCCTCCGCGCCAGGATTCATTCCCCCCAAACTGTGTTCTTTGGTGTAGGCCACCAAAGCTTCTGAAGGCGACAAACCATTTGCCGGAACCTGACGACGGACATTGGATTCATCAGTTTTCTCATTACCTGATGGATTTGAGGAAGATCTAGTTGTAAGGTTATCGTTGGATTGACCGTCTAGGTTAAACAAGAGATCGTCAACGGGGAGATCACGGATCGAGACGACGAGCTTTCGAGGAAGATCTGGAGAGGAGTTAATTATCGTTGTAAAGATTCATTCTTTCAAGTGATTTCGCTAAGGAAAAGATGTGAAGCAAATTCAGAAGGTTGTCCAGTAGAAACAGAAGGTGAAGAAAATCAAGGAAAATTTGATCAAGTGCCAAAAGGCAGTGCATCGAAGCATAAAAGGAGTTCTTGTTCAATTCTAAGACATTCTTGTTATTGTTAAAACTTGTAATTGATTATATTTGGAATATAAATGACCATCAAGCTATGGATGATGATTATATTTGCTAAGCAAAAGAAACTTTGGTTGTAGTTGGTAAAATTTTGTGCGAGTACTACATGAAACCTTTTTGGATATTTTTTATTTCAATGAGATGTAAACGAATTTGGAGAATAAGGCCATCTTGTCCTTTTTCAAATCCTAAGGACTCAATTGCAAATTTTATATAATATAGGTTTGAGAAATTTTTATTTTAGCCCTTACATGTGCAACTTAACGATATTTCTCTAACGACATCCAAGCTGTGAAAGTTTGAAACTTTTAAGACCCAATTTTAACGAAAAACTGTTAGGGACCAATGGTGCGATTAACCCTTTCTAAAGTATTTTGTTACTTTAGCTCGTTATTTGCTAGTTCCTCCACTTGTTCAGTCTTCTTATATTTATTAATTGAGTTTTCAATGGTTAATTTTCTCTCACTAACCATTGATAGTTATTATTGTATTAACCATTACAATTAATGGTTTTTATTCATTTGAAGTGAATTAATTGCATTGTCCAACTACTCAATGAATCTCAGCATTATCTTTTCGATTCTAAGGTAATCATTGAAACATTTCCTGTATATATATATATACTTAAATGGAATAGGGCATGTCATTCCCGTTTCTGTCCCATTGCCGTTGGGGAATAGATGTGTAACGATCCGAGCTCGAGTGCGGTCCGTGTAGTCCACACGCCCAGCAGCCACTTAGGTCAGCCCACCAAGCCGCCCAAAGTCCATGGATGATGTTGGTGCCTAGAGGTAGTGTGTGGCCACCTTATAAATTAAACGCAATTCCCACACTTACCCGATGTGGGATGGGATCAAGATGTGAGACTTGTGTTTGATTTATAAGATAGCCATGCGCTACTGCTGGGCACCAACATCATCCATGGATTTTTGGGTCGGCTTGTGGTGGGCCTGATGACCCTGCTGTGCGCGTGCTCAGCTGTGGGCTACACGTAACGGACCGGCTCTCGGGCTCGGGGCGTTACAAATGGTATCAGAGCGGGTCACGGCCGAAAATGTGGGAACAAAGTGCTGTACGGGCCAAAGTGCTACACCGCAGAAGGTGGGAGCCACCTATTGATCATCGTACGAGCCACCTCTTTATTCCTGCATCGCCCGGGGTACGATTTAGCCTTGACGAGGACGTCAAGGATTTAAGTGGGGGAGATTGTAATACCCCAATCCCACATCGGGTAGATGTGGGACTTGTGTTTGATTTATAAGGTAGCCATGCGCTACCATCGGGCACCAACATCATCCATGGACTTTTGGGGCTTGTGGTGGGCTTGATGACACAAGGTGTTGCGTACTCGGGTGTGGGTGTGGGCTACACGTAGGGCCAGGGCTCTCGGGCTCGGGTCATTACAAATGGTATCGAGCGGATCCCAATGTGGGAACAAAATGCTGTGCGGGCCAAAGTGCTATACTGCAGAAGGTGGGAGCCACCTCTTGATCCCCGTACGAGCCACCTCTTGAATCCTACATCGCCCGGGGTACGATTCGGACTTGACGAGGACATCAAGGATTTAAGTGGGGGAGATTGTAATACCCCCAGTCCCACATCGGATAGATGTGAGACTTGTGTTTCATTTATAAGATAGTCATGCGCTACTGCTGGGCACCAACATCATCCATGGATTTTTGGGTCGGCTTGTAGTGGGCCTGATGACCCAAGGTGCTGCGTGCTCAGTGGGCCAGTGTGTGGGCTACACGTAATAGACCGGGCTCTCGGGCTCAGGGCGTTACATACCATTGTAATACCCCAATCCCACATCGGATAGATGTGAGACTTGTGTTTGATTTATAAGATAGCCATGCGCTACTGCTGGGCACCAACATTATCCATGGATTTTTGGGTCGGCTTATGGTGGGCCTGATGACCCAAGGTGCTGCGTGCTCAGTGGGCCAGTGTGTGGACTACACGTAGCAGACCGGGCTCTCAGGCTCGGGTCGTTACATTAAATTTGTTTGCTGATATAGAATACCAGTTCACTAACTATAGGGAATTAAATTTGTTTGCTGATTTATCACGATACAAATATATATTTTTTCCTCTAACGTCCAAGATTAGTGTTGTTGTGTATTCTGGGTTATATTCCATCTCTTTAATGATGTTGTTACTTACAAAAAAAATGATATAGAATACCAGTTCACCGTGTCAAATAATCCCTCAAAAAATAACAATTTTAGTAAGCCATTGAAACGAGTGAGAGAAGAAGATATCTTGTATATTGCATGTACAGAAGTATTTATAGTTACAGTGGTAGTGTAGGAGGCGGAGGCCTTTAGCAAAGGAAAGAGATACATATACAATATAGGAGTAGAGAACAAGTAATAATAAACTAGGATTCTATAGTTTTATCCTTATCATGCCCCCGCAAGAGGCTTTGTCAAGAAGTCAGCCAGTTGATCGCCAGTAGGAACATGAGTGACACGAAGTGTCCCACGTTGAACTTGTTCGCGAATGAAGTGGTAAGCAAGGGCAATGTGCTTCATACGGGAATGGAAAACTAGATTTGCGCTGACATATGTACATCACCCAAATTGTCACAATAAATGACTAGAGATGATAGAGATGGAAAACCAAGTTCACCGAGAATGTTTTGAACCCATATGACTTCAGCGGCAGCGGAGGCAACAACTTTATATTCAGCTTCGGTGGACGACCGGGCAAGAGACTTTTGTTTCTTGGAACTCCAAGCGATCGGTGTGCGGCCAAGGAAAACAATCTGACCCATTGTGGATGTGTAATCATCTTTATTTCCAGCCCAATCAGCATCGGAGAAAGCATGGAGCTGTAGCGGAGAGTGACGAAAGATGGTGATACCTTTGTCGAGAGAGCCATTTAAGTAGTGAAGGAGTCGTTTGAGTTCATCCCAATGAGTGCTGCGAGGTTGATGCATAAACTACGAAAGTTTATTTACCACAAATGCAACATCAGGACATGTGAGTGTTAGATATTGGAGAGTACCAATAGCAGCTTGATATGCAGTTGGATTGTCAAGCAAGGTGCCAGCTTGTAGAGTTAAGCCGTGTTTGACATCTATTGGAGTCGAGACTGGTTGGGCATAAATCATGGTCATGCGGTCAAGAAGCTTAATAATGTATTTCTTTTGACTAAGGTAGAGGCCCTAAGAGGTAGGTGTGACTTCAACACCCAAGAAGTAAGAGAGTTCACCAAGGTCCTTTAAAGAGAACCTGCCAGCAAAACTGGAGATAAAAGTATTGATAGCAGTGGTAGTAGGACCAGTTACTATGATATCATCTACGTAAACAATGAGATAAATCGGAGCGATAGAGTGATTCATAACAAATAATGATGCATCTGCAACTGATCTATGAAAACCCGATCGGAGAAGAAAAGTAGTGAGCTCAGATACCATGCACGCGGTGCTTGTTTAAGTCCGTAGATTGTTTTGCGCAGTTTGCAAACATGAGACGGAAAGTCAACATTAACAAAACCCGGGGGTTGGGACATGTATACCTCCTCTTGAAGAGTACCATGCAGAAAAGCATTGTTGATATCAAGTTGACGTAGATTCCAATTTTGTGATACCGCAAGACTTAGAAGGATACGAATGGTGGCTGGCTTAACATCAGGACTAAAAGTGTCCGTGTAGTCGATGCCGGGACGTTGTTGAAATCCTTTGGCAACAAGACGCGCCCGATATCGTTCAACGCTCCCATCGGGTTTATACTTTATGCGGAACACCCATTTGCATTTGACGAGATTATGCCTATTAACTGGAGAGACCAAATCCCAAGTCACTAGTTTGTGGAGAGCTGCAATTTCGGTAGACATAGCTTCTTGCCAAAGTGGGTCTTTAAGGGCTTGAGTGAGAGTGGTTGGTTCCATTGATTTTGAGGTGACAGTGGTGTGATGCATATACTTGGGATTGGGTTTTTGGATGTTGTTTTGGGAACGTGTAACCATGCTAGGAGGTGGATTAGGGATAGAAGGCCGGTTAAGAGTGGGTTGGGAGGGAGCATGGGCTGTGGGTATTGTGGGAGAAGGCTGTTGGGTAGGCGCAGTGGAAGGTGGATTTGAATGAAGGGGGATTGGGGTAGGAACAGTAGGCGGGGAGGTGGAAGGGGGTGGATCAAGGATGGGTAGAGATAGTTGACACAAAGAATCTGTACTTGGCATAGAAGAGACACGTGATGTGAATTGAAGACGAGGGAAGGGAAACTCAGTTTCAATGAAGCGGACATGTCGAGATGTATAGATTTTGTGGGTGACGGGGTCGAGACAATGATAAGCACTTTGAGTTTTGGAGTACCCTATAAAGACACATAGAAGAGACTTCGGGTCCAATTTGTGAGTGGTATAAGGTCTCAACCAAGGATAGTAAAGACAACCAAAGCTTCGCAATTTTAGATAATTCGGGGGAGTACCAAACAGACGATTATAGGGTGAAGAGTTGGATAAAGTGGGGGTGGGAAGCCTATTGATAAGATAGGCAGCTGTGGTGAACGCATATGACCAAAACTCAAGAGGGAGATGAGCATGAATAAGGAGTGAGAGACCTGTCTCAATGATATGGTGATGTCTACGTTCGGCATAGCCATTATGTTCAGGGGTGTGTGGTGGAGAAGTGAGATGGGAAACACCATCAACCGTGAGAAAGGTAGTTAAAGCTTGATATTCCCCCCCCCCCATTATCAGAGTAGACAATTTTAATAGGTTTCGCAAAAAACTTTTCCACCAAGGCTTTGAAGCGAACAAAAACTACTTTTGTATCATATTTATTTTTAAGAGGATAAAACTAAATATATTTGGTGAAGTGATCAACGGAAATTACATAATATTTGAATCCATCAACGGAATAAATGGGAGATGTCCATAAGTCAGTGTAAATGAGATCAAGGGGAGCGTTGGAAAATAATGTAGAATAACCAAAGGGAAGTTTGTGACTCTTATTACATTGACATGAATTGCAATTAAATGAAAAATCACTGGAAACAATGAGTTTAAATTGAGAAACTATGGTCTTGAAGACTGAAAGAGACGGGTGGCCGAGACGAAGATGCCAGTTAATGGCAGATGCTTTGACACTTGCCAGGGCAAGAATTGGTGAAGAGAAAGGCCACTCATAGATACCATTTTTATTTGAACCCTGAAAAATATGTGCCCTCGTGAGGCAATCAGTAACAATAAAAGAATCAGAAGTGAAAGTAATGGTTAAATTATTTTCAGAGCAAAGTTGGGAAATTGAGATAATGTTACGTGACATAGCAGGTGCACATAAGACATTAGACAATGACAGAAATTTAGATGAAGAGGTAGGGAGAAAGAAAGAACCAATGTGGGAAATAGGGACACCCGTGCCATCTACAATAATAATTTCCTCGGTGCCATCATAGGGTTGATGAAGGGATAAATTGGTTAAGTCTTGAGTAACATGATGGGTAGCGCCTGAATCCAAAAGCCAAGGAGTAGAAGGTAAGGGAGCAGAGGCGGTTGTGGCATGGACTTTGGGCTGGGATTGGATGGAAAAGGGACGAGGAGGAGGACGAATGGCATGATATTTTTCTTGGAAGGCGGGACAGGATTGAAGGTTGTGGCCAGTAGTGTGGCACCATTGGCATTTGCCTTGGTAACGACGGGGACTGGTTTGAGTAGGATGCTTTGGAGTGTGGGTGTTGGTTCATTGGTTGGAGTGGTGGCGAAAGGATGGAACAGAAGGAGAAGCTGGGTTATTGGAATAGGGGCGGGTGGTGGTGACATGAGCAGACGCGGGTAAGGTGGTGATGATAGGTAGGGACTTGAGAGATATTTCACGGTTAAGTAACTTCTCATGGAGCTCGTCAAATGAGATGGGTGTGTCACGAGCATGAACATCATCAACTACCCCTTGAAACGAAGAGTTAAGAGAGTCAATAATTTTGTCCGTAATGTCCTCGGGATCAATAGGATTACCAAGAAGAGCCAGCTGATCGGTACAGGTTTTGACGAAGTTCATGAAGTCGGTAATGTTTTGAGGACCTTTGGTGAGGGCTTTGAAAGAGGCTTTCAACTGTTTGATGTGTCCTCGGGTAGGACGAGCATATGTGTGAGCTAAGGTCTCCCAGGCCTCTAGAGTTGTGCGAGATCGAGAGATAAGAGGAACAAGAGTAGGTTCTAAGGTACCGATGATGGCACCAAAAAGAAGTTTATCCTGTCGAACCCATGTAGTATAGCTTGGATTGGGTGCGGATGTTGTTTCTTTGGTGATTGTTGCAGCAGGGATAGGATGTGTGCCGTCCAGAAATTTGAAGAGGTCGTACCCGATGAGAGTAGCCTCGACTTGAAGCTTCCATGAGAGATAATTTGTGGGGGTAAGTTTCAGAGCATTGGAAAGAGAAACAATAATTAGGGGGCATTTGGGATCAACTTCGTTGGGAATAACATGAGAGGAGGCCATGGTAGAAAAAAAAACCTTGCCTGCTCTGATACCATGAAACGAGTGAGAGAAGAAGATATCTTGTATATTGCATGTACATAAGTATTTATAGTTACAGTGGTAGTGTAGGAGGCGGAGGCCTTTAGCAAAGGAAAGAGATACACATACAATAGAGGAGTAGAGAACAAGTAATAATAAACTAGGATTCTATAGTTTTATCCTTATCAGCCATTAGTAATAAAATGACACTTTTATATCTTTATTTTTTAGAGTAGACTCTTTAAGTGAAACATTCCAAAATATAATAGTGAATTCTTTGCGCGGAACAGAGGGAGTATTTTATTACAAGGGAATTAAATTTAAATAGTAATATGGTGTTCAATACAATAACCTTCTAAAGTAAAGAACAAAGTCTATACATTATATCATTACACTTCAATGAGAAGCCAAGAGCAGTGGGATTTATAGTTCCGACATTTGAGAGATACGAGTCAAGTTGATTCAGAATTTTTTGATTCTCTTGGAAATTTTCATTTCTGACAGCTGTCGATCGGTACGCAAGACTATCAAAACCCTCAATTCCAGCATCAACAGTGTTGCTGCTTTGGTACATACCACGAACAACATTTATAAAAGCTTGCAGAAATTCTCGGTCCACAGCCTGAAGGATTTCTCCTGAAGAGGCAGGAGAGTCCATGATACCCACTGTATTGGCAGCCTTTGAATGAGAACCACTGTGAGTACTCATTCTTTCTCGAGAAGCACCATTTTTCCGGAATCACCAAGAATTCTTATATCTCTTCTCTCCTGAGCAAACCTTCCTAAACCACTATAGATATCACTGCCACCAAACCTCATCTGTCCTCCATGGATGTTGTCGTCGGTGATCACATTCTTCCCCTTATCAGTAACATTTCTTCCTTGACCACCTCCACGAGGCCCAAAAACACCAACAGCAAACGAGGACCCCCTAGGGGCATATTAAGAACTCGTCAAAAAATTTGTTTCTGGGAAGCAAGAGGAGGATATATGGACCGAGATGGAGAATATGGAACCATATTTGAGAGCTTCCTTGCAGCGACCATCTGGGCTACGGGTCCCAAATTATTTGCGAACCACGTAGGCTTTCACTATAGCTAATACCAAATCCATCACCATGTCAAAGATTAGTATTGTTGTGTATTTCTAGGTTGTATCTCTCTTTAATGAAGTTGTTACTTACAAAAAATGATATAGAATGTAATGTAAAGAACAAAGTATATACGTTATATCATCACGTTTCAATGAAAAGCCAAGAACAGATGACAAGAAACACAAGTTTATAAGCATAAGTCAAGTTTATAAACACAAGTATCTACTTTGGATTTCTATCATTATGAGGTGAGTTAATACTTAAAACAAGCCAAGGAATCAAAGGTTCTAATTCACATTTGGATCTGTTGGAAATAGCAACACCACGAGATAGCTTGTATTTGATTAGTCACAAAAGAATTCTTCACACTTTATCACTTAATTCCAATGCTTAGCTTCATGTGGAACTTAGCATCCATGAAAGTTATAGGAATGCTCTCGATTTTGAATGTGATATGAACTCTCAAAACCTTTAGCACACAAACTTTTACTCCTAGGTTCTCCAACTAATCAGAGTTGGAACTATTTAGAACAACCCCCACATTTTTCATCAATTCTCCAAAATTAGGAATTGAACTAGATGTACGATCTGAGTCCTTAAAGCCTTCGGGTTTCTGACGTTGCATCAGATTCAAAATTTTAGTCAACAACTATACTTAAGATTTTCTTAATAAACATAAAGTAAAAGTCATTTTTCAAGTAATACAAAATATTAATAAAATAATTTTGTAATCATTTCTTTAGGTATGTGTCAACAAGTACCTCTACAAGATACCCTCACATTTCAAGGTATATCAAGTTAGATTTTCTACTTTTTCAAAGTTTGATCGAATTGCTCTCTTTATAAATAGGAATAACTATATTGAGAACATGACGAGTCATATTCAAAGTTTTTCCTAAATATACTTTAGGTAATCCAAAACTTCAAAGTAAACTGGTAATCATATATTTGGTTCCGCTCTCCCATTATACTAAGAAGTGCTTAGACCGTAAATGTTTAGTCTCCTACTAGTTTGTATTTCAACTTCAATTTCAACTTGAAAAAAAGTAAACATATCACTATTCTAAAACAATCATCAACAAAAAGGATATCGTATTCCACATGTGTTTAATCGTCACGCTTTTCAAATCACAAGTATCAATATGGACTAAATCTAGCATTACTAAATTCCTTTCCAAATAGTGAAAAATTTTCAAACTAATTTATAATCAACATATACATGATAGTTGAAATTACGAAGAAAAGCATGCACATGAACTATATATAAATATATTATTCTATAACAGAATCATAATTTAAATATTCCACTATGTTATGCCAAATAGTTACATATTCAATCGAACACGTATCAACCACTCATAAAATTTAATAGAATTCAAATCTACAATCATAATGCTATTTTAAATACAAGTTTAAAATCTTCTCTAATCATGCGAGGACTCAATTTCATGTTAGTATATGACAAAAACAAATGTTTAGTAAACATGTGACATATTTGTTTATATGTCAACCAACTTCTTTTGAGACTCACAAATAGTATAGAGATTTATGATTTAAAGTCACATAGCAATATCTTTGGTAATAGAACCAAGATAATCAATTTCCCCATTATCCATAATGGACATGGGTAAGAACAACATGTGTCTTCAAACACATAACATTTGACTTCTATTATACTAATGAATCTCATAAAACATTAGTTACCTTGAACTAACAGTTCCATATGACTAAAGTATACCTTGTCCATATTACCAGCACAATTGATTCAAATTTTATTTCTTATTAAATATATTCTTGGCCCACATCGTGAGAATAACGAATGTTATACTCTTTTGGTGACTATCAATTATGAGGCACAGATTTCGCTATACAGTTTTGAGATACAAAATAAATTCAATACAAAACTAGGAAATTTATCAATAAATGAATATTATCGGGGATTCAAAAAGTCTCATATCAGCTTCTATAATAATATAAAAAGTGGATAAAACACATGCGCATATTCAGTTACCATTTTTAATACATGAAACTATAAAACTTGTGGAGTAAAAATATTTTGCAACAATGAATCAATCGTTATAATATCCAACAAAAGAGTAATTTTTTGACTAAATCAAAAATTCATCTTCGAACAATTCACTCATAAAATTAACTGTAACTTATATATAATATGGAATCATTTTCATCTAGTATAGAGTAAAGAGTGACAAGCACCAAAAAAATCATTACTTTTAATAGACAATCAAATTCACGTCCTACATAGAATACCTTATTCAAGAACTTTCTAACATGAGCAAACATACATGTCTATTAAAAGCATAAAATCAGTTCAACCCAAACAATTACTCGCATAATACATGATTATAAACAAAATAGATTATCTCTATGCTTGTTGGAAATAGCGACACCACAACGAGCTGATTATTTAATATATAGAACAAATAAATAATCAACGCAACATAATAATCATGTTCATAGTAAAGTAATTATTCAGTAAAACATAATGCACAATCTCAATCATGATTTGCATGTCAATAACATAAGAATAAAGACAAGTTAGCAGACTTATCAAATAGAGTCGCCTGTAACTGACTTGTTGTAGAGAAAAATTTGCTCCTTACTTGTGCGATTTCGGGTACTAACAATTTCCTCCGTGGATAAAACGATTACATAACACATATCTAATCCGCACACAATATCGTGTTCACTTAAACGGCTATCTCATTAACCTAGATTTTCTTCGTTTCATCACATGGATTAGCAAAGAAGAATAGAGCATGGGGTGGAGTGGCAAAAACGGCAGCACATCGGCATGGGTATATTCCATGCTGCCACCACCCTCTATCCCTTTCCTAAAACCCTTCCCACAAGCCAAACAAGAAAAAGGAACCCCATACACTTATGATTATCCATAAAGTGTAATCATTAGTTCTTTTTGTTTACCTTTTCGTTTTGGCCCCCGTTAAACTTATGGTTACTGAACTAGGCTTCTAAGTTTAGGAAGTGACACTAAGGCCCAATTTACTAATACCAAGATAAACCCCATTGGGAATTGTTAGATCACTAAGTAGAACATTTAGAAACTTTCAAAGACTTTAGTATAAAATATAAGAGTTCAAATGAGCTTAACTGTTTACTACCTTATTTGTTACGAACACTAAGTCCAAAAATCGTTTAGCTAAATAATACTTAAAGTAATTACTGAAAGTATCAAATACTTAAAGTAATATACTTTCCAATTAATACGTCTTTGAACAATGAATTTTAATCGCTAAATAGTTTTAATCCAATACATAATTATACAACTTTGAATTTAATGGTTTATGACTCATTGGACATTAGTCAACCAATATACATGACCTCCTAAAGGAAACCAACCAAGTTGGCTAAAACCATATGTCATAAACTAAGAATTTCTAACAGATAAAGATGATCAAATTATCACCGGTACTTGCAAATGATGGAATTAGCATTTATTAGTAGGTATCTCAAGCAATACTCCATTAAAAAAATATCAATGGCATCTAATAATCATGTTTTCGTGAGGACGGTTATAAGACAGGAAAATATAAAACAATAAGAAATCCACAAAGGTTATAGAAGAAATTGAGATGGCTTGTCACAATAATAGGCTAAGTTTAAGAACTAAGTAAGGCATGTAAATGCGGGAATTATCCTACCTCATTGAAATGCCATGAATAACGATCTCGTCCTCTACCATGTCAGAATTTCCATCACATTTAAGTGTTCCAGTAATGCCACCCTATGTTAAAAACGAAAGAGGAGCCAACAAAAAATAAAGCACGAGTTGCTTCACATTAAGAACTTGACTAATGAGTCAAAAATCAGAAGAGAAAATGTATTGTTTCAGACAATTTTTCCATCTTGAAATGGCAAAACTAAAATCAAATTAAAAAATAGTTCATGACTAGAAAATTAGACTCCAACCATTAATGTAGGTACATACCTTTCTGGCGGAATTTGACTCCAACCATGGTTCTCTCTGAAACCAGTAAGCAAATGAAAATTAGATCCAAAGCACAAACATTTAATACATCTATGCAGAATGATCCAAATTTCTTGATGAATCTAAGCAAGATTTCATTATTAACTTTTTAATGCTTTCAGTCAGATCTAAAACACCCTTGAGCGGAAAAAGAAAAAACACTTTTTAAACATCAGATTAAACTTAGTTCAAAATAAAAATATTTTATAAATAGCTTCCTAGGGTGAAGAAGAACTTACATGGAAGAATTTTGGTTGCCTGAAAACCGATGATTGCTTTGGTGTCTGCGGCCGAGTATGGAAATTGAGAGACTGAAGTTGTGGGCTGCGCTGTCCAAGAATTATAGATTTATAGTGTTAGATGGGTCAGTCTTCTCATTCTGCTAGGGTTCTTTTTACCGAAATTCCAGTACTACCCTTTGCTATGGTAGTTTTTTAGTGTCAAGGATCAAAGCAATTGAAATTGTCATTTAGACTGTAAATATATATTATCCCTAAATTACCCTTGATTTAATCAAAACTTTGCTAAGAAATACACGTATTATACGCATTTGTACGTTTTATCCTTAGTTAAAATGTGTATACTCCCTCCGTCCCTAAATTATCGTCCTCCTTTCCTTTTTCGTCCGTCCCAAAATAATTGTCCAGTTTGAAACTTACCCTTTTAGAACATCACTTTTACCACTTTACCCTTACTTTTTCACTCTACTTTAATTATGGGTCACATACACATGAACTTTAAAGGAAACTACACATTAAACCAATATAAATAATCAAGTCAATTGTTTTTTCTTAAACTGTGCACCGAGTCAGCCAGGACGATTATTAAGGGACGGAGGGAGTATTATTTACGATGTCATTTGGTAGTCAGGATTGAGGCCAGATATGATTAATAAGCTGAGTTGCGTGATGTTTAGTACGCAATGGATGGTCAAAACTAATAGTACGAGTTACCCCGATAAAGTCATTATCCACTCAAATAATACCAAGGGTCAGGGTGTTATTATTAGCGCTCTCACTAAACAAATTGAGGACTAATATTTTTTATCTCAAAACTATCTTCCGATATATACAAGTGAGGATCATTAGCGAGGATGTTAATGGTATTGAGATTAATAATACTGTTTATCGCTACTCAACTAGCAAACATGTCTTATTTTATTGAAAAATACGCATTCTATGTAAAAAAAAAAAAGAAATTATACGAGTCTTTCTGGGTTGAAAATTTGAAATGAACAAACGCGAATAATAATTAAATCGTACAATACATTGTTAGAGATATAATTGCCCTTTTTATGATCATAAGTCAATAACCTATTCTTTCATAATTCACCTATAAACTTTTAAGAACCTATGATGTTTTGAACGATGTCGTTTTTGGAATTAAAAAAAACAAAAAAATCACTTTAAAATATTGATTTTTGTATTGTAAAATTGTAATTTTTTAAGGACCTATGATGTATTAAGCCATCCACTATTTATGTGTTGTTTAGATAATTGGCATAGTATTGAATTGTTGGTCTTACTTTTAAATTTTAATCTTTTAATATGATCAATATTTTTATATTATTTGGTGATATTTATTTTTAGTATATTTGAAGTTTTAATTTATGGTTTTTTTAATTAGCAGCCTATAAAGCAACTGGCGGGCTTGGCTACCCTAATTATTAATTCACAAAGAACTTGGAGTACAAATGAAGAGGGGGGCGTATGTTGGGTCCCTGTGGTATGCTCACTACATAGGCTAGGGAGTGAATTGCCTATGTTACCTTCATAAAAAATCCATTCTTCTTTTGATAAATCAAATGAGACCTTGGATAAAGTTTATTAGACTTAAGTGATTTCCTTATTAATGCAATCTGTTAATGATGAAGATCTGTAATTGGTTGCATTCCTTATCCGTTGGTTATAAGATTGCATGAAGATCTTGCGTCTTGAATGCATTCGAAGTTTAGGTCGTTTGATTTGACATGACGTACAGACCTAAATTGGTGATAAGTTCTTTGTCTCAAATCTGTTGAAGTTCTTGAAGATTGGGTCAAGACATAAAAAAGGAAATGCCCAATGGATAATAGTGAAAGTACGAACATTAATGCAAATCTTCTGAGCTGGCATGATGATCTGTTGGTTCCTTCAGTAGTTTCTTTGGAGTAGTAGACTTAGCTATATGATATATCTGTTTCTTTTTGAATTATACTGGAGTTAGGTTGTGCTGAACAAGGCACTAGTCACACTAATCCGCTATTGAGTATTTTAGCCATCATTAGATAAGACTAAGACCGATATATGTACAAGGACATTGACTCAATCTAATACCTATACAAGTTTAATGAGTTGTCACACTAACTACTACGCAGACCATTTAACTACTCTTGAAGTATGTGTTTATAATGGTAACAAGCAAATCGATATGCCGAAATATGTTATGTCGCACAGGCATATTCCAAAAGCGTAAATACCGACCTCATGAAATTATCTACAAATGTAATTTTTAGGAATATGCTTGCAACAAATCTGGTATACATGTATGCATATTCCAACACTTTGATTTACTTGTTTCCATTACAACAACATGTTTCAAGAGTAGTTAAAAAATGTTATAGGTCTTAGACTAGGATGTCGTCTCTCTACATATACCAATCTTTGTCCTACCCACTGTCGACATAAGTACTCAATCAATGGATTAACGTGACAGATGCAAACTCCAACAGATATCAGTTGAGCAGAAATGTTATAAAGCATATATCTCAATAACTTTTGCAAATCTTCGTAACCTTTAATGCTTGGAGATAAGATGTAAATGATGAGTTCAAAAAAGGAAACCAACTTATCTTCAAGCATTAAAGGTTACAATTTTTTTTTGTATATAAATTTCATTCTTCATAAAAAAAAGACAAAAAAAATTGTGTTTTTCGTTTCTTTAGTCCAGTGTTCTTTTTGTGTATATATTCAAATTTTTGTACTGGTTTCTTTGTTGCCACTAATAATTTTGTAGAAAGTTACCAAAAAAAAATAATAATCAAAAATGGTTTTAAAAAAAAAGTTTTCAAATTGTATATTTATAGTACAATGCATGCTTAGCTTACATTTCTTTTTAAAAAATAAAAAAATAGATGTCTCACACACTTGCACGCACGTAGAAATTAACAAATATTAAACAAATACATGTATAGCTTGCTACGACACACCTTGATTCACTACAAAAAAACAGGGCAACTGAAACAGATTTTTCGGTTGCAATTCAGGAAAATCGGTTTCAAATTGATGTTTGCAACGGAAAATGTCCGTAACAAAGTCCATAGCAATAAGCCCCGTCGCAAAATTGTGCAACCACTTTCTTGTGGTTGCAAAAACCTTGCAACGGAAAAAAGTAGTTGTAGTTTCGGTTGCGATGTGTTTCCTAGGACATTTTTTTATATCCGTTGCAAACAACAACTGATTTATTTCTGTTTCTAATTTGCAACCGATTTTTTCTGTTTCAAATTTGTTACACATATAACTAAACTAGCAACTGAATTTTTCAGTTTTTAGTAGGCAACCTAATTTGCAACTGGTTTTTCTGTTTCAAATTTGTTACACATAGAACTGAACTAGCAACTGAATTTTTCAGTTTCAAGTAGGCAACCTAATTTGCAACAGGTTTTTCTGTTTCAAATTTGTTACACATAGAACTAAAGTAGCAACTGAATTTTTCAGTTTCAAGTATGCAACCTAATTTGCAACTGGTTTTTCTGTTTCAAATTTGTTACACATGGAACTAAACTAGCAACTGAATTTTTCAGTTTCAAGTATGCAACCTAATGTTTCGGTTGCAAAAGTCCGTTGTTGGTTTGTAACTAAATTTTTTTTAAAAAGAAAAAATTTGCAACGAAAAATTCTGTTGCAGAAGATTATTTTCTGAAAATAAAATATTACTAATATTATATATATAAATATTTATCAATTGTACCTGATTGGACATTTCGTTTAAAATATCTTAAATCAAACAATTAAAAATCAACAAAGCTTCAAACATTACGTTCAAAATGAATTGACAAACTGTCATACTAAACTATCGCACTGTTAAACTACATAGAATTGTCAAGTTGTCATACTTTAAACTAAATAGGAGCTCGTGGACGATGCTCGGAGCCTCTTAAGTCCTCGAATTGCGCATCTCTTGGAATTGCAACTGGAAATCATTTTTCATTTGTTCAAATTTAGCCTCATATGTGGAATGTATTTGTGTCGTGACTTCATCCCTCATTTTTTCAACTCTTTCGGTCAACTTATCTTCAAACTCTTGGGTCTGTGTTAAATCTCCATTTGAACGCGTAGATGAGGAAATCGTGCTGCAGTGACGAAGAGCTGCAAAAGCAACGCAGCGAAAGTAGGAGCATATTAAAGACCTAAATTGATATATTTTAAGTAATTCCTTTAGAAAAATTCAAAGAACATATTACAGATATATAGGAGGATGACCTACAATGAGTTACATATATTTTCACAAATAAAATCTCAAAGCAACTACAAAATCACACTTGTAGCAGTAAGCAACACTTTACTTAATGAAAATAAAAAAAAACTATTTATAACTGATAGGCAATGCATGAAAAATTGTCGAGGTATTAGCTTTACATGAAAAATTAATACTCAAGCTACATATACATAATCGACAACCACTCAATTGTAATTTCTGTTTTTGTCTTAGTTTATTTTGTGAAATTGTAGAAAAAGCAGTTTTTATTAAAGATGCCCAACATACAAAATAAATGTTCACGCACAATGTCCATATCTTATCGAAGGCAAGAGATTCCACATTCCAACAAAGGTGATTGATTAGGAAACCAATGCATATTAGAACCGCCCAATCACAGCTTTAATGATTTAATGCAGAGAAATTTAATTAAACACAAAGCAAACTAACAATAACTGGTGCACAATACTTGGAAACAGGAAACAAACTCTCCATGAATAGCTCATTAACCATGGTCTTTCATTGGTATTCCAAGTGATGAAGACAGCCTCTAGTTGCTCGAATCTAGGAGGAATCGGGGAATCATGTCTTAAAGCACCCACGAACATAAACAACTAATATAAGGTACACAAGTTATCCACCAAACACCTATTCATTCCTTCGCCTACCTTTGCCATTGGGCAAAACAATATCCCCAGCAGAAAACATAAGTGCTTTAACGGATAATCACTCTAGTCCCGTAAGATTCAGAAATGTTGGATCTTGAGGGCATCCCATTTCATACTTAACCGAGTGTGCATCAACCCAATTGCCAAGGATTCACAAACAAAGCCAAGTGGAGAGATATTATATGCACATATAGCATTGATTCATCAAGTTCGTTATTGATTGGAATAGAAGGACCAATTTCACAAAGAAATTGAAGTGCAAGCTTCGACATGACTTCATAAACATGTTGATCCATTACATTTATGTAACCGATTCCATTACATAGGGCATCACCGGGCAAGCAAGCATAATAAATAAAGACTATGAGAAATCACCTCTTGCATCTTCCAAGTCCATTCTCCATATAGCATCCGATATAGCCCAGCTATAGATTTCACCGGTGTTCATTTAAGCGCTCTTGTTTTCCAAAAGAAAAAAGGTTTCTCGTCGTAATCATAAATTGCTAATTTTCTCGGGTTATTACGTTCCTCCGCACCTATGATTTATTGAAACTCAATAAAACTCAATAGAATAGCTGTGGTAACGGGTGTCTACTTGGACACGTGTTGACATACAAAATTGGTTTTTGAGTGTGGCAGAAAATCTTGCTCCATGGAAGGCTAGCATAAAGCTATAATAAAAGAAACGAACAGTGTTAGGTCCCGCCTCACGGTTCGATTACTAGTCAAACCGTCTGTCCAAATCGGTTTTGATGGATGGCCATAGTTACATAAATGCCAATGGGGGTTCTTACAATGGTATACAATCGATAATGGCTCGCCACTCTATTATCTACCCGGCTATAACCCTTACGCCATCGG
This sequence comes from Codonopsis lanceolata, assembly GCA_013146195.2. Classification (NCBI taxonomy): domain Eukaryota; kingdom Viridiplantae; phylum Streptophyta; class Magnoliopsida; order Asterales; family Campanulaceae; genus Codonopsis; species Codonopsis lanceolata. The sequence continues at coordinate 79,844,780 of CM028378.1, read as the reverse complement.
GCGTTTATGGGTGTTGACGGCAGATTCCTATTTTCCGTCATCGATATGGCTCGAAGCCATGCCTTGTTACTCATGGGATTCAACATATGCCGGAGATGTCAATCATGGGACGAATGCACCTTGGAGCATGAAATCAGTCTGGCTCTAATGCATCGAGAAAGTCGAATGGTTTTAGCTCTAAAAACCCACCAACACTTTTAATGGGAGAACTTCAAATTTGCCTCGGATATGAAGTCACGACAGCTCTCTGTCTCATCTATCTATATATCCAAGTCTATACTTTAATCAACATCTTAAATCAGAAACAAGGTATTTACCGCAAGGGTTCTTGAAATTATTGCTATGGCATAACCTTGGAATTATGTACCACTTGCTTATCATGGCACTAAATGTGTAAAAAATTCTTTTGCCTGTTTTGTTTTGTATTTCTTGGGTGGTCCGTTGGTTGGATCTTCTCTTGTTTTTTTTTAAACTTTTAGTTGTCTAATTCTTTAATATTCTTAACTTGTGATGTGTTGTGCTATGCAAGTCCACTAAATTTCTCTACTTTGTTCTTTAATCTAGAAGTCCATTAGGATTTGTGTTATCTGTGTAGTTTTATTCTTCGATATTAACCAAATCACAAGACTAAGTAGTCCTTAATAGTGTTTGACCTTGAACTATGGATTTCTCGGTACTAGCAATTTGTTTACTTGGGTCAATCTTGGTGAAGTTGTTTTTACCTATGAGTTCTCTTGAACCATTCCCTCCATTTCGGTGAGCTTTATTGTACCATAGACTGGCCGATTGTCTATTATTCTCTTTGAATGTTTTGAAGTTGTTTATGTATGTTGTCACCTTTCATACTGGGTAGCTATATGTAGAAGGATAATTGATCTAATGAGAGTTATCTTAGGGATCGACTCACAGATGGTAGCCGTAAATACATTTAGCGATGTTTGTGGGTCATAATATTGATCACCTAGTTTTTCCAATATCTTGGTTGATTGATGAAGAGAACTCTCAGGTTCCATTTCCTTTTCTTGTAGATGACCTTATGTTCTTAGGATTGGAATATTTTATTTTACAAACTTGGGACAAAATCAAGAGATTGGTGTATATGGTGTGCCAGATGTTGCTGATGTTCTATAGTTGGTTGTTTAGGAAACAAAAACATTTAGTAGTGGGTTACTCAATGTTTTTTGTTTCATGAACTACCAACTATAGAAAGAATATTGGTCGATTTTTTTTATATCTTAAAATTCCCAATCAATCCTATGTGCAGAAAGAAAATAAAAACAGAAAATATAATTTCTTTTTAGAAAAAGATCATTGGCCAAAAATAAGCAAAATGATCACACAAAAAAAAGGGGTTACCCATTGAAAAAAAAATTCAATGTGTTCATTGGCCAACAAAAAAAAAAGTGTGCACTTGGATCGATTGTGAATTTTGTGATATCTTCCTAGATTGTCTGAATGGTGGATCCCGAAAAGAGTATATGCACTTCGCTCGAGATATATCCAATTTTGGAGAGTCAAAATACAGGTGGAAAACGTTGGTCCTATACTTTGGAAAAAGAATCTATTATTCCAAGACTTAACCCAGACTATCAAAACAAATCATGCTTGTCCGGCCAAACATAATATATTTTTTATGTGTACTTTGTTTTTCAAAGCGTGTAAAGACATGACGAAACCCCATCACCATCATCTTCAATCTCCAAATTCTTTCCTCTCTTCTAACCTTTCACAAATTTAGGCTTAGTCGATTAGAGCATCATTAATTCTTTATTTCAAACATAATTTCAGTGAGTTTTACTTCGAAACGTCGAAGTTTACCTTTCAAAGAAAAACATTGAAAAGAGAAAAAAAGGACTGATAGGGAGCCTTTGTCTTTTGACCTTACCCCATCCATAAAAGAATTTGGTTGGCCAACCTTTTTTCTAGGCAACCTAAGGATCATGAGAAACAATTCAAGTATGGGGGCTTTTCTTACCTTGTGGTGTGTTTTTTTTTTGTCATAACTATCCATTTTTGTGCCTACAGCCCATCCTCGTAGAGTATGCTCGCAAGTCCTTATGTTCTCCATTCTTTCAAAGTCAAACAAAGTCCTCAAATTGGGGCTTCCATTTTTTTTTGTATATACTCAAGTCGAGTAAATTTCTATTTGACTTTATTCTTTTCAGCCTGTCGTGTCTTCTTCCGATCTTTGAGCACCGTTTATCGGCAAGTATCCCTTGATTTTCAACCTTTTCAAAAATGATGAATTGACTCTTTTGAAAACATGATAAATCTACATGAGTTGATGATGAATCATTTCGAAGATATGGACCAACACATCATTAAACACATGAAATTCAACAAAGCAAGTTGATTGTCTTGACAAGAATCACCGTTGACCCATTGCGACCAAGCTGTTAATAGCACAATGAGCTTTTCCACCATACACCATAACCAAATCCACCATATGCCAAAACCCTTCCAAATCCCATACCCAATCCATCCAAATCACAAAATATTCTTTCATGACCCAACCCTGTCTAAAACCTAGACCTTCCTACATTAGCCAAATAACCATCTCCATGATCCAGTTTCCCAAAATTGGGGATGCTCCACCCTTATATATATATATATATATATATATATATATATATATATATATATATATATATATATATATATATAAGAGAGAGAGAGAGAGAGAAGCTGTCTCTTCAAGCATTCTCCCAAATTGTTCCGAGAGGTCAACCAAAAAAAAGAAAAAAAAGAAGAAAATGCAAGGTTGAAAATTCAAATACATCCTATTCATGAAAAAATTAAAAAAAAATAAAAAAAGAAGAGAGAGCTCATTTGGACGAAAACCCGGAAGGGCGGCCTAGGCAAAAGTCAAAGCACAAAAAGAAGAAGAAGAAAAAATACCTCTCTGGAGCAAGTCCATCATTTGTCCACCTCTCTCTTACACAAACTAGCTAGTCGAAACCTCTCTTGGAGAACCAACCTATCACCAACACCTCATCATGGACCAAAGCCAAAAGACAAAAGGCCAACCATACCTACAAACAAGTCCAAAGACCAATTTCCCATCCAAGCCCACAGCCTAAAAAGCCAACCAACGATCGATTATAATCGCCCTTCCAACAATAATAAAATGATTAAAATCCATAGCCCAACAAAAACCTTCAAGCCAGAGGCCAATAAAACCCACAACCTTAAAACCAATCCATCCTAAACACTTGAACACTACATCCCAATTTAGTTACCACCGACAGCTCTATTTCAATCAGATGTAACATGATCCAAGTCAAGAAAAATCCTTGCTAATTCACAAAAAAAATTATATCATCAAAAGATAAACATCAAGTAGGGTCCATAACCCACCAATCTTGTGATAAAGTGAACTATGAATCCTGACTCTCTTTTTGTTCAATAGAGTCATCCTCTTTTTTTCCGAGCATACTCATTTCTTTCTTCTTCGATTTTCTCTTCAATTGAGTCTTTCTGGTGTTGTCCCCCGTTCATTTCTTTATGGGGCTTTCCCTTATTTATTGTTACAAAACTCGTCGATTGAGTCTTTCAGGGGCTTTCCCGTCCCATCTTACAGAATTTTGTTGATCAAGTCATCCCGGGGCTTCTCACGTCGAACTCGTTTTGTCCATATAGTCTCCCATCATCTCTGGAGGTAACTTTCATGTTCATCTCACTTAAGGGAACAACAAAGGGGCTACACACTTTAATTAATATTTAAAGTCATGATCCTTCTATTTCAACACATTGGACAGCAAGGCTCCCTGTCTATGAAAAAAATAAGAGCTCTCTAGGTTGAAAACCCACAAAGGCGGCCAAGGCAAAAGTTAGAGCAGAGAAAAAAAAAGAGAAAAGCTCGCTAGGTTGAAAACCCGCAAGGTGTGAGAACCCCGTTTCGTGACCCCCTCACGTGAAAGTGAGTTGCTTTGAAACATTAGATCGAGCACGTGGAATGCGCTCAGTCTTGTTGTGGACCCTAAATATGTATGTATAGAGTAGCCACCTCTATTTTAAGGTTTAAACAGAAAAAACCAAAGGCTAGGTTACGAGTTGGAAAGGGTTTAGGCACCCAACTTGCCCTTTCGGTCTCAGTTTAGGGTTTTAAAATAAGTTTAACATGCTTTTAAATCATATAATCTAGAAGAAATATTTATTATATATATATATGTTTAAAATAACATTACTTTGTTTAATGTTATTTGGGCATAATAACAGCTACGTATGCTTATGTCTAAGTATTGAATAAATGTATTTATACTATATATATATATATATATATAAATATATATATATATATATATATATATATATATATATATATATATATTATCTTATATTAGTATTTAACTAATCATAATATTATTATTATTTACATTGCATGTATATTATAATATTTTATATTAACGGGATAGACGGTAAATGAGTACTTACCTCTTGTAGCGTGAATGTCTGACCCAGTATATACGCCTAGGCTTAGCCTACTAGGCGCTCGAAGATTCTAATAGTGCTTCCCCTGTCCTTTCGAGAAATGAAGTCTGTTTTATATTGAAGCGATGCTGCGAAATGCTGCTGCGGGTGACGGTGTTGCGGGATATATTGCTGCGGGATGCGATACTGCGGGATATAGGGCCTGTTTGATTTAAGTTATTGATATGTGCTGATGACTTATTACTTATGATTGATAATTTATTACTTATGACTTATGACTGATGACTAATAATTGGTGATGTTTGATTTAGCTTTTTAAAATTACTAATTAGCTTCCATAAGTTAGTGTGTGTGTGTTTAATTAATAAGTTGAAATAGTGCTGAAATCAAACATAAAGACTAAAATAGCATCATCACAAAATGTGATTTATATTAATAATAATAATAATAATAATAATAATAATAATAATAATAATAATCTTATTATTATTATTATTATTAATATTATTACTATTATTAATAATAATATTAATTTTAATCATATTATTATCATTATTATTTATTTATTTATTTTATTATTATTCTTATTAATATTATCACTTTTTTTATTTTTTTTATTAATATTAATACAAATTTTATCACTATTATTAATTATTACTATTATTAATTCCTTTATTATTATTATTTTATTAACATTAATATTAATTTTATTATTATTATTACTTGTTAATTTTAGTATTTATTTTATTATATTAATAATATTATTAATGTTATTTATATTATTATTATTATTGATTTTATTATTATTAAGATTATATTTTATTATTACTATATTTATCATTATTAATACTATATTTATTATTTTTATTATTATTATAACAATTATCATTATTATTATAATAATAAATATAATAAATATAGTGCTCCAACGCATTGAAGCTCATATGGCCTCTTTTCTGTGGAGTTCAGCGGGTAATCCTCGCTCACATTGGGTTTCTTGGTCTTCTATATGCTGCCCAGTTGCTGAAGGTGGGCTGGCTATTCGCTCCCTTCGTCAAGTTATGTTTGCTCTTCATGCTAAGATGGCTTGGAATGCAATGCAAGGCAGAGGCCTTTGGGCTCGGTTTGTTCATTCGAAGTATGATGGGGCTCACGGTTTTTCTAATTGCTCTGTGGCTTCTCCTCAATGGAAGACGATTCTGGCTCATATTCTTGTAGTGGCTACTCAAAGTAGGTGGGTAGTTGGTGAAGGTCGCATTTCTTTTTGGCTGGATAATTGGAGTGGAGAGGTCTTGGAAGGTCCCCGGCCAGTGGATGCCACATTATCTGTCCATCAAGCCTTGTCAGATCTTGATCTCTTGATTCATCTGTTACCATCTCATCTTCATTCGGTGGCCCGAAGTGTGGTCTGTGATGATAGACTTCCTGACATGCTTGTTTATACTCTTTTTAATTCCGGTGATTTTCTATCTTCGGTTTATCTGGACAGTGCCCGTTCCCGTTTACCAGTTAGCCCTTGGGCAAGCAAGATATGGCAGGCTTGGATTCCGGTCAAAGTTAGTTGCTTTATGTGGAGGTTATCGTTGGGGGCAGTTCCTGTAGATATTCAGCTTCGGATTAAGAAGGTTTCCATTGCCTCGAAGTGTCACTGTTGTACTCAGCCGGATTGAGAATCTTTAGTTCATTTCTTTTTGGTCTCTGATATAGCAAAAGAGGTTTGGGGATACTTTGGAAATTTTTTACACAAGAATGGTTTATATGGATCCTTTGATCATTTATTTACCTCTTGGTGTGGTGACATCTCAGTTCGTAATCAGTTTGGGGCTTGTTGTGTGGCTATATTTGTTTTTTCCTCATGGGAAATATGGAAAGCTAGGTGATGTGCAGTTTTTGATGATATTCCGATGCGCTCTGACATGATAATTGTTCAAGTCAAAGGTAGTCTTTTTGATATGCTTTCTGTTTTTCGTCCCAAAGCTAATCTATCTTTTATGGATAGTTTGGGTTTGGAGTGTCTTAGCTTGCCTATTGTTGCTCCTTTTCTTAAAAGGGGTAGTTGGGTTCGTTGGCTCACTCCTCCGGCTGGTTGCTATAAACTCAATACTGATGGTTCTGCTATTAGTGGGTCTCATTCTGGTGGAGGTATTTTACGTGATAGTCAAGGAGCTTTGGTTACAGCTTATTCGACCTTTTATGGTCCTGGTTCAAATACGGGTGCCGAGATTAAGGCCTTGCGTGATGGTCTTCGTTTATGTCGCAATCTCAATATTGAAAATGTGCTTGTGGAATCTGATTCTTTGGTTGCCGTTATGGTTCTGTCCCATCATCATAGTGTTCCTTGGAAGTATGAGTATGAGCTTCAGGATTGTCGTTCTTATCTTGGTAATTATTCTATTATGCATGTTTTGAGAGCGAAATTTTGTTCAGCGATAGACTTCTTAGGGTTGCTCATGTTCACAAAGGTTATCGGTGTTATGGTTCGACTGCTGATTTACTCGAGAAGTCAGTCTGGCTTTGGTTCAGGATCAGTTAGGTCTTTTCGTAAACATAGTTAAGCTTTTCTATGTTGCTATTTTCTATTCCGAGGTCAGGCTCCTTTGTCGTCCCCCCTTTGTTTGGGTAATGCTGGTTGTCCCCCTCTGTTTGTATTTTCTTTTGCAGTTAATATAACCCGCAGGTGCCGCCCTGCTTTCCCAAAAAAAAAAAACAACAATTATCATTATTCATATTATTATTTATTAATATTATTATAATTCCTTTTATTATTATTATTATTATTATTATTATTATTATTATTATTATTATTATTATTATTATTATTATATTATTACTTTTAGTTTTTATTATTATTTTTAAGAAGGGTAATCTTGGAATTTATAAAATTTCAATAAAGAAGAGGATTCACATGTTTTTGAAAAGTAGAATTAAGCACTAGGCTTAGTGCTTGCAATTTATGGCCTTACATGTGCTTTAGGTGGCTTGTATATGACTTATTTTACCATAAATGAAATCAAACGCTTCAAAAACAACTTATGGTCATAAGCACTTCTAGATAAGTCAAATCAAACATGCCCTTTGTGTATTTGATGGTTTGTCGATGGTTGCCATATGTATGTTGGGTGGTGGATGGTTGATTAATGGTGAGAATGAGAGTGCCCGAAGGCCTCTATTTATAGACGAAAAGGGGTGGATTAAATGACGGCATAACAGGTTTCAGCTGCATGGCACGCCAGGTGTCACCCTTAGCACGCAACAACAAAAACAACACGAGGCAGCTGAAGATAAACAGTGTCGTTTGGGTTGCATTGGAGGAAGGAGTGGATGGAGAGGCACCAAGGCATGGGGAGTGGCTCCCTCTTGCTTGGAGCGGCTCCATGGGCTTATTTCACGACCATTTTGGGTTTTCATTTAGGCCCTTCCAGGTTTGTTTGTTTGTTTGTTTGTTTTGCTTATTTAACTACCGTTAAGTCCAGTTAACTGAAACACTAATGGAAAGTCATTTTTAAAAGTTATAATATTTTTATAAAATATATATTATCATTATTATATTGCAGTGACATGAATGGAAAGTTATATTTATAAGTTTTATGTTTACCATTTAACTCCCGTTAAGTCTAGTTACCTGAAACTTTAAGGGAAAGTAATTTTTGTTTGTCCAATTGTTTTATAAAATATATATTGAAATTGTTTTAGGACATTATATCGTAGGGGTTCGAAATTGGGGTGTCTACAGAGCCCTACAATGACGGAGTTTGCTAGTGAACGCGAATTCACAAGCAGACGAACATCGTTGATAAGATATAAACTCCCGATTTCGGGACATGATTAACAAGAAAGTTGTTTTTATATGATATGAGTTTAAACACATATGTAATGCAAGTTGGGGCGAAGTGGGATTTCTTCTCCTTTTTTTTGTTTTTGTTTTTTGTTTTTCCTATGTTTTATGACTTAAAAGACATTATCGACTGAAAAGTAAATATGAAAAGTAAGACATTATCGACAGGAAAGTAAATATGAAAAGTAAGACATTAATTATCGACGGAAAAGTAAATATGAAATTGAAAGGCAGTGCGACATCGAAATGTGGTGTGCTATTAAAGGACATGCGGTATCGAAATGCGGTGTGGTATTAAAAGACATGCAACATCGAAATGCAGTACAGTATTAAAAGACATGCGGTATCGAAATGCAGCGCGGTATTGAAAGACATGCGACATCGAAAAGCAATTCGGTATTAAAAGACATGCGACATCGAAATGTAGTGTAAATGACATATACATAAAAATGACATATAGTTGACAAGCATATATACTTATGGGAATAATATGCATATTAGAATATCATGTGTACTTGCAGTATGTATGCGTGTGCAAATGTATGTGATGCGACGCATTTGTATATATGTGATGGTCGGACCTACCGGGATAGGCTACCTACGTATCCTTTTCAGGAATAAGACCAAACGTAGTTTGACTCTATTGGGGAATAGGGTGAGTGTGAAAATATTATGTGGTGGCCGGACCTATTGTGATAGGCTGCCTACGTATCCCTTTCAGGAACCAGACCAAATGTAGTTCGGTTCTGCTAGGGATAAAGCTATGATGATGAACACAAATGTGCTATGATGGTCGTGCCTACCGAAATAGGCTGTCTACTTATCCTTTTCAGGAATCAGACCAAACGTAGTTCGGTTCTGCTAGGGATAAAGCTATGATGATGCACATAAATGTGCTATAATGGTCGTGCCTACCGAAATAGGCTGCCTATATATCATTTTCAGGAATCAGACACGTAGTTCGGTTCTACTCTATGTTGCTAGGAGTTTAACCTAGTGAACACGATGCTAGAATGTTTATGTTCCTAGGGATGAACCTAGTAAACATGATGCTGGAAATGTCTATATTCCTAGGGATAGACCTAGCAAACATGATGCTGGAAATGTCTATATTCCTAGGGATAAACCTAGTAAACATGATGCTGGAAAGTATTGAAACATATAAACATGAAAGTTTATAATTGCATATGGAAAGGTATGTATATGGGAAGTATGCATGCATGAGAGCATGTACGTATGTGGCAAACATGTACGAGAAGCATGTAAGCATATATATGCATGTGAGCATGTAAGGCATCCAAGCGAATGTAAGCATGGAAACATATGACCATGTAAGGCATCCAATTATTTTATGTGGAAACATACAAACATTATATCATGGAAGGTGTGCAAATATCTTAACAGGGAAGGCCTGCAAGCATATTGCAAATGCAAATAATAGCGTTGTGATGGTCGTGCCTACCGGAATAGGCTACATACACTACATACATATCCCTATCGGGAATCAGACCAAACTTGGTTAGACTTAAATTGGACAAAACAAGGATGATAATGAAAAAAAATGTGATATATATAAAAAAAGCATGTAAACATTTAATATGGGAAACATGGAATGTAAATGCAACGCAGGTAATCTTTTATTGTCATTATTTGATGTTTCCACGAGGCAGGGTGTTGCATTGTTGGGTGAGGATCACCCGCTGTTAACTTTGTTGACGGTCGTCAACTTCTGTTAAGTTCAAGTTTGTTTCGAGAGGCCAATTTGTAAAAGAGGCATTCAGGGGGTTAATTTACAAAAAAGTTGCAAACTTTAAGGGGAGGGAAGGAAAATTTCCTTCCCTTTTAAGTGCACAAGGCAGTAGCAGCGACACTCTCGTGTTGAGGCAACGATGCAGTTGGCAATGTACGTCGTAGGGACGACGATGATCCAACAGGTAACTCGGGCCGAAAAGGCCCTCAGGTTATGGGTGTTGGGACCAGCAATCTTGGTCCGCGAGCTACATGGATGTAGAGGAGTGTGTCGGCACGAGCACACTGATGTATTGCATGTATTGAATTGTATTAATTTTATATATAATTTTAAACGTTTTAGCGATGCATAATTATATGCGATGCACCATTTATTTGTGAGGGCTAAATGTTTTGTGTTGCGTAAATAATTTTAGCAGCATTTAAGTATTGGTGATGCATGATAAATTCAACAGAATCATCATGTGTGAGTGATGCATGATTAATTTCAAAATATCAAAACATTAGTGATGCATAACTAATTCAAAAGAATTAAATGTTAGCGATGCATAATCATGTCAAAAGAAATAAAGGTTAAAGATGCATTTACTAAACTCAAAAGAACTAAATGTTTGTGATGCATGAATCATGTTATGGGAGATAAATATTAGAGATGCATGTTTTAATCCAAAAGAATTAAATACTTTGCACAAATGATGTTATTAGAAATAAATATCAGGGATGCATAATTTAAATTCAAAAGAAATGAATATTGCAGATGTATGAATCATGTCAAAAGAATTAAAATATCAGAAATGCATAATTTTATTCAAGAGAAATAAATGTCGCATAAATAATGTTCTAAATATCAAAGATGCATAATTTAACTCAAAATAATTAAATGTTTGCAGGAAATCATGTTATGAGGGATAGATATCCGATCGGGGTAATTCAATTCAAATGAATTAATTACTGCATATGTATAAATCATATAAGTATAAAAGATGCATAATTTAACTCAAAAGAATTAAATGATGCATAAATCATGTCATCAGAGTTAAATATCAAAGATGGGATAATAAATCCAAAAGAATTATATACTACATAAATTATGCTAAGTAAATGTTGGAGGTGTTCAGTCAATTTGGGGAGACACCAAATGATGTATATGTAATAATTTTGATCGAAGCTGGAAGCAAATATACACAAGTATAAAAAAGACATAAATTTGTTTTGTTATATTTGGAAATTTTTTTTTTACCATTTATTATGCACACTGTATTTTGGGGAAGCAAGGGCTCGTGGGCGGGGGCTGCTTTGGCTGTTAAGCAAAATGAGAGGGGAATTATTTGGCCAGTTGAGGGGCTATCAGACAGGTTCATATAAGTGAGCTACAAACGTAGCCTATAGAAAGGTTTTTTTCTGTCAAACTGTCGGGCAGAAAGGCTGAAAATTTGGATTGGAATAAAAGGTCAAAGGGTGCGGCCCCTAGAGGGACAATGCGGCTCCTTTGAAAAAGGGAAGAGGGAGCGGCTCCATGCCCTCCCCACTTGGTTTTGGGACAGCTTCCTGTTTTTCTTATAGAAAGACGAACATGTTTTTACTTCTTTGAGTATGTACATCTGTAAACTCTTTTGTAGCTGCGAGCTCACTGCCGTGTCTGTAATATAATTACTGTCTTAGGACCACAATCCATTTGTGTCCTTCCTCTATCTGTATCTTTGATCGTAAGAAGCTGGTAAGCCAACTTTCTCAAAATTCTCAATGCATTATGTTTTGTTTCGTCTGATTTTTTTTTATCACTAAAGAAGCGATGCTGACTTTGTATGTTTGTTTACCCAATGCATGAATAAACCTATCGTTGATTCACTTATATCTGCGGCACGTCTTGAAATGTATGTGACTAGTTTGGACTGGTGGATAAGTTCCATCCATGGGCACGAAAGGCAACGCTTTCATGAAGCGTTTGGGTTTCGACGATGTATTTTTGGGTGGAAAGGGTTACATATAAATTGGGAAATACTGCAGGCAGCTTCCCATTTCTGGTCAACAAACTCTCATTTGTTTAATTTTTCGATGAACGAAATGTGTCCCACTTACGAAGAATTTTGTGCTATGACTGCTACGGGGATAGAAATGGTTGTTGTTGTTCCCTCTACAACTCGCACTCCATTCACAGCTATAAGGGAGATGTTTGGATTTGATCCTACGGGGATAAATGGGTTGATCCATGGGGATCTGCTGGATTTGAATTATTTTCCTAGTCTCTTCTTAGAGTATCAGGAAAATCGGGTGTATTTGAGGCAGAGAAGGGCATCTTTATTTCTGTGCATTTTAGGAAGGTTCTTCCTAGTGGGTCCTCCTGGGACCGTTGATGTTCGGGCAATTGATATGGTTCTATAGGCTCGGGGTCGTCGGGTAAAAATCATTCCAATTATTCTAGCCGCTACTCTGGAGGGCCTGTATTACTTGTCTGGCGAGGACCTTTTCCCCTCTAGGAGTCCAATATTAATTCATATATGGCTTGAAGAGTACTTTAACCGGATCCATCCGCTGGTTTTGTCTCATGGACGCTACGATCCTTCTAGTTATGGGGCCAGGGGCAACTATGCAAATGTATTTCGAACTGAACGGCACTGGGTTGAGAATTTTTCTCATGTCAACTCACTGTATATCGTTTGGGTAATGTCTCATTGGCAAATCGAGCAATTTCATATGTATCAAGCGTATATGCATAAGTCATCTTGGTTGGCCTTCGCAGGACTGTTTTCTATCTACGATATAGGATCTTACGGCAATTTGGTTGGGAGTAGGTTGTACCACACAGAGATCATTCCCTGATGGGATTGCAAGGCTGTGAAGGCGACATTCCGAAACTAATCCGTGATCTGTGGGGTCTGAGCGAATCTAGACATGCCACTCCTTACGTGTTCCCGGAAAACATATTGTTATCTCGTGTCTATCTTGACTGGGCTGTTGTGATGATGGAAGAGCATTCTTGCATAATCAGGCGTACTCTTTGGGTTATATTGCAGCGTCAATTTACAAATGGGCTGGATGCTCGTTTGCTAGAGATTGGTGAAGATCCAGGGAGTTTGGGTCCTCATGTTCCCGTGGTATCACGTCGGCCATCCTGATGTTTTTAGGAATGGTATGGTGATGCTGGTGTGGGTCCCAATAATGTAGGGAGACTCAATAATTCTGCGCGGCTGAGTAATGCGGCCAGGCCAAATGATGGCGCGGGACCTAGTAATACTGTTGGACCTGATAATGGATAGGCTGGGAGCAATGAAGGTAGCTTGATGCCTCCTTCTGAAGATGATGCAGAAGCATCGAGGGTTCCCCGGAGGAGTGTTTGGTCTTGACTGAGGCGTCGATGATGGATAGGCATTTGGTTATCGGGGAAGTTAATAACTACCCCGGGCGTTCAATGTGTGGGATAAGTGTTTATGGAATGTTAATAAATATCACTAGTGTTCCTAACATGTACTCAATGGTTGCCAGTAGTGGACCCTGCATAATATTTATATTTTAATATTTTATTATATATGTTATGTCATGGTTTTTCTTCCTGTTGGTCAAGGACCTATTGTAATATGTTGTAGCAGCATGCGTATCTTGTGTTGTTGTTGTCAAGAGTTTCAATTTCAAGTTCTCGCAGTAATACTGCGATATTTATGAGGTGAAAGAGGAGCCTTCTATGTGTTTTAGACCGCACCCTATGTTACTGTCAAGGGTTCCAAATCTCAAATTCTCGCAGATGCTGCAATATTTCTGTGGTGATGGAGGAGCCTTCTATGTGTGTTAGACCGTACCCTAGGGTTGTTGTTATCAAGGGTTTCAAATCTCAAAAACTCTCGCAGATGCTGCGATATTTCTATGGTGAAGGAGGAGCCTTCTATGTGTGTTAGACCGCACCCTTAGGCTGCCTATGTTCTTCGGTGAGAGACTCAGGTTTACGTAGTTCTAGCCCTATATGGGGACCAGTTTGCTGAAGACATGTTTTGTCGAAGCTGTTCTGTCAAAACTGTTCTTGTCGAAGACTACATGCTGCATGTTGTAGATTGTACATTGTACACTGTATGCTGTAGACTGTACACTGCATGCTGGAGACTATGCGGGAGACTTTATTCTCTCTTCTTTTTTCCTTGTTTTTCTTTTTTGTGTGCTCTTACTTTTGCCTAGGCCGCCATTTCGAGTTTTCGACCTACCGAATCCTTATTTCTCCTTTTGTTTTTCTTTTTTGGTTTGCTCTAACTTTTGCATATGCCGCCCTTTCGGGTTTTCAACCTAGCGAGCTGAAGAGAGAGATAAGGTGTTTGAGTCACTATAGTATGCTATATTAGCACTACCGTGGCTTATGCATAGTATCATTTGAGTTTATCCATGTTGAAGGGCTGAACTAGATCTTCTCCATCTTGGTTTCTAAGGAATACTGCGTGTTGATTCTTATGTTAAATTTATATCTGATCAGTACATTACATTAGTTTTATACTTGATGGCTAATCGAGTGCGTATCGATTAGCGTGGCAACTGTATAGAACTTTTCCTTGTATAGTTTTTGTAGGACTTTTTCGGGTTCATCGGAAGACCACTTCTCGGCTTCACGTAAGACACGCTTTCCAAAGCTTAAGATCGGTAGACCTCGTGTCCGGTGATGCTTCTACGTGTCCTCTCGGATCAAAGCTAGGCTGGATTAATTCAAACTTATTCCCATATATTTCTTGAATTAATCCAAGTCTTTTCTCTCGACATGTCAAGCCGCAGAAAGCAACTTTCAAAAGCGAGAATACTTTTCGTCTGAGCAGATGTAAAAGCGATGCGAGGCGTCCCCCTACTTTACGCTTCATCTCTCGGATCGACACCAAATCGCCCACCTTTTGAAGATCTCGAAATGATTATCTGCTCTAGTTATACGTGAAGACGAAATTCCTTGATTGACGACCCCATGCATTTAATGCATTTATGAAAAGAGCTGTTGAAGTCTTCGTCTTCTCCAACGGATCTTTTGAAGTGCATCTGCTTTAAATTCTGCCATTAAAGACTGGAACAAAAACTGCACAGAATCAATCGAACACTAAAGAATTGCTCTGAATCTACACAACTCCAAGTCTTTCAGCTCAGTGCATTCAATAGATCCTCAACAGATCTAGAAGTCCTCGTCAACAACAAGAAGCCGCTCTTCAACAATTATTGTTTTATTCTTCTTGTTGTTTACTTCCATTAACTATATACGCACGAATTAAATATCTTGTATTTACTGAGATATTTAATTCCCTAGACCCAAACACAAGTCAATATTTTGTACACGATCCATTAGGGATATTCTTTGTAATTGATCTAAGTGGAAAACATAGTGCACAATTTAAATCCAAGGTTGACTGCCTTGGTGGTGGACGTAGCACTCATTATAGTGTGAACCATCCCAAAATACTTGTGTTATTTCCTACTATCTGTTTAATTATTGAACTGCTTAGTTTCACTGTTTACTTCATCCATTTCAGCAGAACTTAAGTAATCTGTAAAAGGTCTACCGGTAGTCCTTATCGGCAGACCTGGAACAATTTTCTTGAAGGTCTTCCGCTACTTGATTCTTTTCATAGATTGCAAGTAACTTTCAAGGAACTTACTTTAAAAGTTTTAAAGTGTTAATAAGCTATTCAACCCCCCCTTCTAGCTTATTATTGTGCTCATTGGGACCCACACTGCGCCTTCTGATCGTATGTGTATCACTAGGTAGGGATCCATTCATGGAGATTTCCACTTTCCCCTAATGTCGATGTAACTTGGGGGTTTTTCTCGAAGTACAAGATCACCCACTTAAATGTTTCAATCTTTGACCTTTTTATTGAATGCTCGGGCGATTCTTTTCTGATACGCTCGAGTGTGTTCTAAAGCCAGTAGTCGGCGTTCATCTAGGAGAGCTAATTCATCATGTCGTTGTCTGAGCCAATCAATTTCGGCTATGTCTGCTTCCATCATTACCCTTAATGAAGGAATTTCAATCTCAATTGGGAAGACGGATTCCATGCCGTAGGCTAAGGAATATGGTGTAGCCCCAGTAGT
Source organism: Codonopsis lanceolata (assembly GCA_013146195.2). Classification (NCBI taxonomy): domain Eukaryota; kingdom Viridiplantae; phylum Streptophyta; class Magnoliopsida; order Asterales; family Campanulaceae; genus Codonopsis; species Codonopsis lanceolata. The sequence continues at coordinate 79,828,720 of CM028378.1, read as the reverse complement.
TGTGTGAATCGATGGGCGGTATCCCCAAAGGGCTAATGGTAATTTATCAGGCCAGTCCCTTCTGGTTTTAGCCATTTTTCTGATAATATTTTCAAGTGTTTTGTTGGCTGCTTCGATTGCCCCGTTGGCTTGTGGTCGGTAAGGTAAAGACTTGTGTCGCGGTACTTTGAATTCATCTAGTAAGCGATTAACTTCTCCTTCAAAGTGTGTACCATTGTCGGAGATCATCTGAAACGGTACCCGACATCTGTATATGATGTTGGTTCTGATAAACTATGCCACTTTCTTGGCGTTCAATACTCTATAGGAGGTTCTTTGTACCCATTTGGTGAAGTAGTCGATGACCACTAAAACATATTCATGGCCGTTTGATCCTTTGGGGTGGACTTGTCCTCTGACGTCAATTCCCCAGGTTGAAAAGGGCCAAGGAGAGATAGAGTTGTAGAGTATATGTGGAGACACATGTTGCAGGTTAGCGAAGCGTTGACATTTGTCGCAATGACGTACCCACCGAATGTAGTCGGTTTCAAGCGTGCTCCAATAGTATCCTTGCCTGATTGCTTTCACCGAAAGCATATGCCCATTCATGTGTGGTCCACAAGTTCCACCATGCGACAGATTTTTTTATAATTATTTTGCTTTTGTTTGGTCTATATATAAAAGGTTTAGACCCTAGTAATGTCTTTTGTAAAGGCTGTCTCCGATGATAACAAACTCCGTAGCCCATCGTCGAATAACCATTCTTCCTTTTTTTAATCTAATTTGTCTGGATATTTGCATGTTCCCCCACCTACACCAGCCACATCGACCTCTTCATCGTATGCAAACAAAAATCAAAAGGCATGCATAACTAACAACTCAATTGAAGGCATAGCATTAAAAGTTTTCTACATCAAAAAATAATATGAAATGTGAGACCATATTCCATCATCCTTTGAAAAAACAGAACCATATTGCTTGGTTCACCCAGCTCGGCAGCTTAGCTGTCTCAGCTGCAATACAATAGCTCCACCCGAAAGCACCAAAACGAGTTTGCTAAAACAAAACAACTATCAAGTGTACAAACTAAAAAAATCCTACAAACAATAAATCCTCCCCCTCAGTACATCTATTCCTCCATGACAATGGGACATAAACGGTAAATCTATTCCCCAATGGCAATGGGACAGAAACGGGAATGACATGCCCTATTCCATTTATATATATATATATATATATATATATATTGTTAGAAAAGGTACATTGAAAAACAACAATTAAAACAAATTACAGAATTTAAAAGAACAGAAAAAGTTACTGCTTTGTCTTCTAAGTTTGCAGGTAGACTTCAAGTCTGCTGGTGGACTTCAAGTCTGCTGGTGAACTTCAGGTTTGGTGAACTTCAAGTCTGCTGGTGGGCTAGCGAAGTCTGCTGGTGAGCCTTTACAAAGTTTGCTGGTAGCTTAGTAGAAATGCAGAGTTGAACAAAGTCTACTGGTCTGAGGCCTGTGTCACACACAGTTTCCTTAAAACAGATTCGTCCCTTCACGTACGTGCTTGGAAGCTCTAACGGATGTATACAACGGAGACACCGGAGAAACCTTTAGCACTAAGGATTCCGGCGAACGGAATATGTGCTTGACTCTATCACCAATATGAAAACAGGAGGCCAAAGGAATACGCTCAACGATTTGCAGAATGCAGAGGAGAGAAATGGAGATTGTTCTTGATTGTGTAAAACTGTGTTAATCGTGTCTCTCGTAATTGTAGAAATAATCTCCTTTTATAGGAGCAGGCAATAGAATGATTAAATAACCACATTGATGATGAAATAAATCCATCATCAATAGGCAAATAATATCTCTCATTAAAGCTGGTAATAACAACCCATAAAGTTTGTTATAACTGTTGGAATTACAAAACTAAAAGAATAATTAACAAAACGTGGGTTGGTCTGAACAGACAAATTTGGTCCGACATTCGTGTCCGCGGGACGCGCTCGCACATGAATATGGTATCCCGAAGGCTAAACTGGACCATGATTTGCACCCCCCTGAGCAGGCGTGCGCGAGAGAGAGATTCTATTCTATACAAACTTGCTCTTATCTCATAAGGTACTTGTATATAAACCACTCAAGTTTTTGTCAATCATTCAATGTGGGATAAACTCACTTCCAACAACCACACTTTAATCTACCATAACATATTCATCCAAACACCAAATTGGACAAATAAATATATGATTTCAATGTTCTCACAGAGTAGAACACGATTCCACAATTACCCTTGTCATTACAAAAATGACACGTGAAGAAATCAGTGCCACAAAATGCACAATTTCATTCTTTAAACACAATTTTTCCAACAATCCCCCACAAGAAGGAAATTAACGAATATGGTGATAAAGTCCAGCAGTCGAAACCTGCATAGGATAGGTAGGTGTTACCCTTTGAACCTTCCCTCGAAAAAGCATATTTACTTACTGGCTGATTAGTAGACATGATGTCTTTGAACTGTTCTGCCGTTGGTGTAAATGATCATATACTTTACACAGGAATCTTCCTAACACAATTCAGTTCTCATAGCTATGTTCATTCATGGCCTTGAACATTTACCTGGTTCTGTGAGAGGGTCTAAGAATTGAGCCTCACACAATTCTCCTCGAAGTTGCCACACTTCTCTCTCACATAGGTGATTCTTACTTGGGAATCATTAAAAGCCATATGTTTATCCTCTTACACATAAGCATCACTGTTACAAAGGATGACCCCCACAGTGAAGCTAAGAGTCTTTTTACAATTAGGTTGAACCTTTGAACCAAGATCTTGGGATCTCCAGTCAACAAGGTTGGGTTTCCATTGTATCAACTCATATCTAGAGGCTTAAGTCCCATTCCTTTGGAAGACTTATCAACTAACTCTCTATTTAACCCTTTGGTTAATGGATCTGCTAAATTATCCTTTGACTTCACATAGTCAATAGAGATAGTTCCAATTGAGACTAGTTGTCTAATGATGTTGTGTCCATGACGTATATGTCGAGACTTACCATTGTACATATTACTATGTGCCCTGCCAATTGCCGATTGACTATCGCAATGTATGCAGATTGCAGGCACATGTTTTGTCCATCTTGGAACATCTTCTAAGAATTGACGTAGCCATTTAACCTCTTCACCACTTTTGTCTGGAGCTATAAACTCAAACTCCATCGTGGATCTAGTTATGACAGTCTGCTTCAAATATTTCCATGATATGGCTGCACCTGCCAGAGTGAATACAAATCTACTAGTAGACCTTGAGTCTTTAATATCTAAGATCCAATTTGCTTCCCAGTATCCTTCGATCACTGCTGGATCTCTTGTATAGTGCAGTCCATAATCACGAGTATATTTCAAGTACCTTAGTACTCTGACTATCGCTTTCTAGTGATCAGTCCCAGGATTACTCGTGTATCTACTCAATTTACTCACCGTATAGGCAATGTCTGGCCTTGTACAACTCATTAAGTACATCAGACTTCCTAGCTATGATTCTCGAGTATTCTACCTAAGAGATAGTCTCACCTCTATTCTTTGATAGATGTAGACTAGTGTCAATAGGAGTTCTAGCTATCAGGAGAATACATATCAAAGTAATCATGACCTTCATGTTGCCTATAACCTTTTATTACACGTCTGGCCTTATACTTATCAATTGATCCATTTGCTTTCATCTTCCTTTTGAAAATCCACTTATAACCTAGTGGTTTACTACCCGGAGGAAGATCCATTAATTCCCAAGTGTGATTTTGAAGGATGAAATCAATTTCACTCTTCATAGCCTTTTTCCAGAGAGGTCCTTCAGAAGAACTCACAGCTTCTTCATAGTATTGAGGTTCACTTTCTAGCATGTAGGTTAGAAAATCTGGACCAAAGGATTTTTCTACCCTAGCTCTTTTGCTACGTCTAAGTTCTACCTCTTCTACCTCATTCTCATCATGCTTTTCTTCTATTGAATCATGTATTTGTACAGATGAGCTAGACACACTACTCAGTCTGCATGGAAATACATTCTCAAAGAGCAAGGCATTTCTTGATTCCATTATCGTATTTTTGTGTATGTCTACAATTTTAGAATCATGCACAAGAAACCGATAAGCACTGCTGTTATGTGCATAACCAATGAATATGCAATCAACAGTTTTTGGTCCTGCTTTCACATTTTTAGGTAAAAGAACAACAACCTTTGCAAGACACCCCCACACTCGCAAGTATTTGTAGGATGGAATTCTTCCATGCCACAACTCGTAAGGGCTTTTGTCTAGCTTCTTGCGGGGTACCTTATTTAAAAGGTAACTTGCTAACAGCACAGCTTCTCCCCACATGTTCTGTTGTAATCCAGAACTTAACAACATGGCATTCATCATCTCTTTAAGAGTTCGATTTTTGTGCTCAGCAATGCCATTCTGTTGAGGTGCATAAGGTGGTGTTGTCTCGTGGATAATACCATGCTCAGCACATTATCCAGCAAATAGTGACTCATATTCACCTCCACGATCACTTATTAGCATCTTAACTTTTCTGTTGAGTTGGTTCTCAACCCTAGTTTTATAGAGAGTAAACTTCTCTATTACTTCATCTTTACTTTTGAGAAGATACACATAGAAATACCTAGTGCTATCATCAACAAAAGTAATGAAGTACTTATTTCCATCATGTGATTGTGTTGATTTAAAATCACACACATCAGTGTGAATTAATCCAAGTGGTTCACTATTTTTTTCAATAGTATGAAATGATGTCCTTGTTAACTTTGCCTCTACACAAGTTTCACACTTGTGTTTGGAATCGATTTGGAATTTGGGTATGTAATTCATGTTAATTAACCTACGAAGGTTCATAATTAACATGTCCTAGTCTACCATCCCACACATAGGAAGACTCAAGCAAATAAATAGAAGACGTATTCTTATTATTATTGCTTGTTGGTTTAACATTACACTGAGCTTAAATAGCCCATCAGTTACATAACCTTTTCCAACAAACATTCCACTCTTAGACAGAGTTACAACATCTGACTCAAATACAATATGGAAGCCATGCTTCACCAGTAAAGTTCTGGAGACCAAGTTCTTCCGGATATCTGGTACATAGAGTACATTGTTGAGAGTCAGTTCCTTCCCGGACGTCATCTTCAGCACAACTTTGCCTTGACCTTTGACTTCAGAAGTGGCAGAGTTTCCCACGAAAACCTTCTCGCTATTCTCAGCAGCTTCAAAGGTACTGAACATTTCTCTGTTGGAGCACACATACCTGCTGGAACCAATGTCGATCCACCATTGATTGGGGTTTGAACCCACCAAGTTCACTTCAGTGATAACCACAACAAGGCTCAGGTCCGATACATCTTGAGAGATGTCATCCACCATGTTTACTTCACGGTCTCTACTTGGCTTTCTACAAGCTGTAGCCTTGTGACCCGTGCCACCACAATTGTAGCACTTCCCAGAAAATCTCTTCTTGGAGATTCCTTCTTTAGGTCCCAAACTGACCCTTTTTCCAGCAGCAGCCTTGCCTTTGCTTTTTGAGATTTGGCCATGCTCTACCATATTGGCTTTAGAAGCCACAGGAATGAATGTCTTCTTTTTAGAACCCCTGTTGTCCTCTTCAATACGAAGTCTGACAACCAGTTGTTCCACATTCATCTCCTTTCGTTTGTGTTTCAGATAGCTCTTGAAATCTTTCCAAGCTGGAGGTAATTTCTCAATAATTGCAGCCACTTGGAAAGTTTTACTTACAACCATCCCTTTAGCTTGAATTTCGTGAAAAGTCACTTGTAATTCTTGCACTTGACTGTAGACAGTCTTGGAATCCACCATTTTATAAACCAGGAAACAGCCAGCAATAAACGTTTTGGCTCCAACATCCTCGGATGTATACTTGTGGTCCAACGATATCCACAACTCCTTTGCCTTTGTCTTATACCGGTAAACTTCGTACAATGAGTCTGTCAACCCATTCAGTACGTAGTTTCTGCAAAGGAAATCAGAATGACTCCATGCTTCCACAGCAGTAGCAGCTTGGACATCATTTTGATTCTCACCCACCGTTGGAGGATCTTCTTTCAGATACCTCACTAGGCTCAGGGTGGTCAACTAGAACAACATCTTCTGCTACCAACGCTTGAAATTCAAGCCACTGAATTTCTCCGGTTTCTAGCTATGGTGCACCGACATAGTTGGATTAGCCACAATCAGAGTCACATTAGCGTTAGAGGTCGTTGGGTTCAGGATCACATTAGGTTCCTTTCCAGTAGCTTGGGTATTCAATTCAGTTGTCATATTTGAAATATGAACAAAGTCAGAATACACAATTCTGTAAAAGTTTGTTTCAATGATTACCTTAGAATCGATAAGAAAATGCTGAGATTCATTGAGTAGTTGGACAATGCAATTATTTCACCTCAAATGAATAAAAACCATTAATTGTAATGGTTAATACAATAGTAACTATTAATGATTAGTGAGAGAAAATTAACCATTGAAAACTCAATTTATAAATATAAGACAACCGAACAAGTGGAGGAACTAGCAAATAACGAACTAAAGTAACAAAACACTTTAGAAAGGGTTAATCGCATCATTGGTCCCTGAACATTTTTTGGTCAAAATTGGGTCTTAAATGTTTCAAATTTTCACAGCTTGGATGCCGTTAGAGAAACATTGTTTTTTTTTTTTTTTTTTTTTTTTTTAGAGAAACATTGTTAAGTTGCACATGTAAGGGCTAAAATAAAATTTTCTCAAACCTATATTATATAACAATTTGCAATTGAGTCCTTAGGATTTGAAAAAGGACAAGAAGGCCTTATTCTCCAAATTCGTTCACATCTTATTGAAATCAAAAAATATCCAAAAAGGTTTTATGTAGTATTGGCATAAAATTTTACCAACTACAACAACAGTTTCTTTTGCTTCGCAAATATAATCATCATCCATAGCTTGATGGTCATTTATATTGCAAATATAATCAATTACAAGTCTTAACAATAACAAAAATGTCTTAGAAGCTAACCAAAACTTGTTTGAGTCTAACAAGAACTCCTTTTATGCTTCGATGCACTGCCTTTTTGGCACTTGATCAAAATTTCCTTCATTTTCTTCACCTTCTGTTTCTACTAGACAACCTTTTGAATTTGCTTCACATCTTTTCCTTGGCGAAATCACTTGAAAGAATGAATCTTTACAACGATAGTTAACCCCTCTCCAGATCTTCCTCGAAAGATCGTCGTCTCGATTCGTGATCTGCCCATTGACGATCTCTTGTTTAACCTAGACGGTCAATCCAGAGATAACCCCACAAATAGATCTTCCTCAAACCCATGAGGTAATGAGAAAATTGATGAATCCAACATCCATCGTCATGTATATACTGTACACTCATCCTTCCAACCGCACCCCCCACCACTAAATTACAAATCAAAGCATAGAATGTCATTCTATGACTCTGTACCGTTAAATGAAACCAACATCACTCCCAGATTGCTCAATTTCTATGACTGTAAATATCCGTCCATGTTACACTATAAATGGATTCATAGTGGTTTTGTGAGCAATGCAACATGCAACATTCTATGACTTGTGTGTTTTTCTATTGGGCTTCAGCGAAATAAAAAATCGAACCATAAAATATAAGAATGAATTGAGGGTTACAACAACAAAAATATATAATTGACATAAAAGATGAGCAAACATACATATTTATTTTTCCTCTTTTTTTTTTGGGTGAAATTAATGTTTTTTTCTTTTTGCTTATTTTTGGTTAAAGAATGAAGTTTTTTAATTATTGTATTTATTTTTGAATTTTGTTTTAATGAGTAGATGGGCGCGCCCATGCTCATTTATTGCCCGCCCATATATGCCCATAATATTAAATGTGCACTTACTTGCCAGCCCATTTAAGCCCATTGCCCATATGTAGGGGTGCGCTTGGTCCGGTTCGGTCCACTTTTTTGGAAAAAATGAGCGAACCAGGACCAGACCAATAGCCTGGTTCTTAAAAAATATAGAACCAGGACCAACCCAATATGTCTGAGAACCAATACATTGGTCTAGTCCAGAACCAATTGAAGACGTACGAGAACCAAGACCGGACCAATACGATGCGTATCTTTGATCAAGAGGATAACTAGATTTTCTAAAAAACAATGATCAATAATCAAATCATGTTCTTCCTTCATACAACATTTTGTTGGGTTCGTTATTCTTGTGAAAATAAACTAAAGGTAAAAATCATTACTTCCAAATTAATAAAGAGAAACGAAAATGAAAGTTGTAAGGAAATTTATTGCAAGTCATCTTCCTCTCCGATCCCCTTATGTTTAATTTAATTAATTTACATGTAACAATCCTTCAAACTAATAATGTTTGGAATCATAAAAAGAGGAGGAAATTAATTAATAGGGAAGAACAATCTTTTCCCTCCTATTTTCTCTTTAATCAAATAAGGAAAGTTGGTTGAATATTGAATCAAATTATTATATATTTTCTTTAGGTAGTATATTGTATCCTTTTTATTATGTTCTTATCAATATATATATATATATATATATATATATATATATATATATATATATATATATATATATATATATATATATATATTATTTATAATAAAATAATAATAAATACACGTTGGCCTGGTTCGGTCCGGTTCTGCATTTTTGGTTTCTGGAACCGGGGACTGACCCAATTGTCCAGTTCTGTAAAAATTCAAATCTAGGACCAATCCAAAGTATTGGTCCGGTCCATTTTTGACTGGTCCAGTCCGGTTCCATTGGTCCGGTCTGGTTCCGGAAAACTTCTGCTCACCCCTACCCATATATGGGCGCCGCCCATGCCTGACCCCCGTCCATTTGCTACCTCTAACGGTGATTGATGAGTAGTGATGGCAAATTCTGCCTACGCTCATATGTCTGTCCAAACCGCCCATTAAAATATTGGCATGGACAAACTTAAATTTTAATCTGGGCACAAATGAGCATATCCACTTATACGATTAAGTTTTATGGGCACAAATGGGTGCCCACATTTTCACCTTACTCTCACGATTAATTTTTTTTTCTTCTGTATGCCTGATAATTCAAAGTTGTTTTTCTCTATATATTTACATTTCTATCAATAACCATTCATTAAGACAGAGAGAGTGTGGGGATAGAGAGAGAAACTAGAGAGAGAAACTAGAGAGAGAGACGCATGGTTGCTACTTGTTCTTCGGGTTTGGTTTTTAAAACCAAATAAATAGTCAGCAATGGTGAGAGTAACCGTTATTTTTAAAAAAAAAAAAAAATTGACCCATTTTTTTATATAATTTTTTTGATATCATAAAACTTTTTATATATGGTCAATTATGTATTTTTTTGGTTATGAAAAAAAAAAAAATATATATATATATATATATATCAGATTTTCATTTAAAAACAATCGATTTGACGTAAAAATTAAGGAACTAAGGGAGTATTTTATTTTAATTAACATATGAGAAAAGTGAAAATATGTTATTGTTTTGATACTATTAGTAGTTCTACCAACACTAACACTTCATGTAAAGTTTTTGAGTTCTTTTTAGAAATTTGGTTGCATTGGTAATGGTGACAGAGGTTAAAACGTTACAAAAAATGTTGGCCTTTTCCAATTATTGTGATTGTAATTATATATATATATATGGTTAGTTTAATTGTCCATATTATTAAATAGGCACTTACTTGTCCACCCATTTGAGCCCGCCGTCTATTTAAGCCCGCCCACGTCCACCCATTTGCCACATCTAGTATGTATGTATATACCAGAAATGTTTTAACTGAGTTGAGGCTTCTAGATATTCTTCATAACTCATCTACGGTTGCCAAGTAAATATCTATTTCATCCAAACAACAACAAAAACAATAAGGAAAAATAATACTTTTTTAATGCTAATACTCATAATTTTAATAACAACATTGGAGTAAGGATAATCGAAACAATTTTCAATTTTTAAAACCTTGAACAAATTAAAAAACTTTTCCTCGGCAATTGTTTACATGCATGAAGTCTTCATGGCTCCTTAGAAGCACCCCAAATGAGACGGTATAGTTGAGGCGATATGCTACATAAAATTTATCTTTTAAAACGACATTCCCTCCATTTCGGGCAAGAGTTTAATATTTTATATTGTTATGTTTCACTTAAAAAGTCTATTTTCAAAACTTAATTACGAGCAAAAAATCCACTATTTTATATTGATATATTTCACTTAAAGAGTCAACTTTCAAAACTTCATTCCGGGCAAAGAGTTCACTATTTTTAATACTGATATGTTTTACTTAAAAAGTCCACTTTAAAAAATAAACGCATGAAAGCATCATTTTATTTACTAATGACCTACTAAAAGTGACATTCCTACTCTAGCTTGTCATAAATTTCTTGCTAACTCTAAAACTAAATCCACCATAAAAACTATACATTTGAGTTAAAAACCATCGAAAAACATCACAAATGAAATTAGCTCGATCAGGGATATCCTTCATACAACATCTCTATAAAATCTATTTCTCTTTCTACATCAAACTCTGACGGAGTACTCGAACGGAAGATGGTCTGGCGATCGACCTCTGAACGACTCTCATTGTCAACCACCAAGCTACGAGGTATATAAGGAGAAATGCTAACCACATCCTCCTGAACTGCCTCCTCCTTTTCAGCAGCTTCAGAAGTTTTATATAATCCTGTAAGAGCTTGTTACACTTTCTCTTCGTCGTGTTTTCGCTCCTACCAGACATTTTCTGCGCTAATTGGCGACCATTTGCTGCAGATTTTCATATGTATTTCAATCAGTCGCTTTTCTTCATCTTCTGTCCACTCGCCTTTCTGCAAATATATTTTCATAATGAAGAATATATTAGATATGTTGATGAGTAATTTTGAAAGCCTACTTAACATTTTAACCTGTTTGAACCCCAAAATATATAAAAAGAGAGGTGCGATTTTTAGAAAGTTCCCGTTAAAATTCACTTTCTAAAAATGGCAACACTTTTATTTTGTTTAATTGCATTTTTTTGTTTAGGGAATTGAAACATTTTTTATTGAAATATTAAGCAAATGCATTGAACATATTTCCTCTCTTATAATATAAAGAGTTATTAAAATTTACTTTAAAATGAGTCCATCGAATATGAAAACACATTTAGTATATTTCATGATAATGCATATATTTTATAATTTGACAATTAAAACACAATGGGTGCATAATTTTGAAGACTCAACAAGCATATAAATTAATATTTACATCCTTGAATAAAATTGAAATAACAGAATTTGAATAGATTTGGTAAATTTAACCGTTTTTGAAATAAATGTCTAGAGTAATATGATTTATATCCTAGGGGCTTAAATGGTTCGTGTATCATAGAAATCCAAAACCGACTAATGCATAGTAAAAAATTACCAAATCTACAAGTATAATGATGAAATTTGACGGCTTAAATCGCAATTTGTTCACCATACTTTCACACTTTATTCAATACGCTAATTCTACTATTTTTTTTTTAATTTTGTCATTGTACTTGGCTTTATATCGCACGCTCATCACTCAATCCAATTATTTGGATGGAAAACGTTAAACTTTTATTAAAACTCAAAAATACCGTTACATACATCACGTGTTACTCATGTTATCGCCTCACATTCACCTTTAATGTAAGCTTAAGACGTATGTCTTTAGGCAAGGAGTTGAATGAGATAAGATTTTGTAACTTCAATCTGTTCACGTGCACGTCATGTTCCGAACACAAAATGACATTAATGTCTTTTCGATGATTTCCATCCAACATAACTGACATAAATGACTCTTGGTGACCAAAGTGTGATATAGCCAAATACAATGAATAAATTGAAAAAATAATTTTGGAGTTACCTTATTGCAAAAAGTGTGAAAGTAGGGTGACCAAATTATGATTTAAGCCAAATTTAACAACAAAAGATTATTCAATAAAATATATACATGTTAAAAGACCTGAAGTGACATATCTGTGAAATTACATGTTAAAAAATTTGATCGTGATGCGCAAGAAGTATATTTTGAAATAAAAAAGTACATCTTTGAGATGATAATAATATTTTTTTTGACTGACACATGTTCGATTTATATAAATTTCGATATGATTACTAATGAAAAGAGCAATTTACCTACGAGCTATTGTGAGACAGTGGTCATAAATTTAGACCTATAATTTTCTTCATTCTACTTAAAAAGGATAAACAATGTCAATGAGGTCTTTGACATGATAAATACAGAACTAATTATTAGAGATATGTACCTATTTTTAAAATTTTAGATCTTTATTAGTATGTATTTAATTATGATTTATGCATCGCGTTATATGATTTTTGATCGCAATTCATGATTTCAAATTGTGTAACTATTATTTCTATTTCATAATGTGCATCACATCCCAAATCGATGCATCGCGATTCAAACAGATTTATTTTAATTTCATAGCGATGCATCATGATTCCAAATTCATGCATCACTAACCAAATCGATACATCGCGATTTTAACTGGTTTCATTATATGCATCCCTGTTTTGTTGCCCCCAACTAGAGATATCAACAGGCCGGGACCGCACCAAGCACATCGGTTCAACATCAAAATCTAGTGTTCGGGCCAGCTAGAGTAGCCCATGGGCCTACCCATTTTGGCTTGCCAATTTTGCTTATTTTCTCTGGCCACGACAAAGGCCACCGGGCCAATCATTGAATTCTGGCCGACCCAAAATTTCAACTGGTCCATAAAACCTAATGCCCAACCCGAATAATAGCAGGTGGACTGGGTGGCCCATTGGATCGGGCCAAATTTTGACAGCTATAGCCCCAAGAATTGGGATTTCCAATTTCTTGATCGACTGGGTATTTCCATAATATTTTATGAAAGTTCTTTTTAGCGGTTAAAAAAAATAGATGGCACAGGAGCGGTTAAAAGTTTCACATTAAATATCGGCCAACAATTTTTCCAATTTACAACCATTCTGCACTATGATATTTTTTTGAAACCGGAAAAAGACATGTCATGGATCGTGATGCACAAAATTATGCAATGCAATGTAAAGAACAAAGTTTACACGAAAGGGAGGAAGTTGAAAAAGACAATATGCATATATAATTGTGTATATTATGTATATATATATATATATAATAAGAAATATGTTATTTTCGGATCGGATCGGATCCTTAACGGATCAGATATAGCTAAATCCATATCCGATCCGTTAATAACAAAAATTATCGGATTCGGATTCGGATTCGAGTTATTGGACCATTATATAAATCCATATCCGAAATTTCAAATCAGATTCGGACCAAAATCCGATCTATTGACATGCCTAATTTACGATATATTATTTAACTTTATTTAAGCATATAATTTTTAAACGATGTATCGGTGACAATAAAGATCAATTAAAAGAAGAAAAGAAAATGGAAAGATAACTGAAGGAAAATCGCAAGCCTACCTAGCATTTATTGCAGAAATTGGCAGCCTTTCAATGAGAGAGCCACTATAGAAATCACTGCCACCAAAACCAAATCTATCACCATGTCAAAGATTTGTATTGTTGTGTATAAAATATCAAACCATGTCAAGTATTTAATTACAAGGGAATTAAATTTTAATAGTAATATAGTTTTTAACACAATAACCTTGTAATGTAAAATAACCTTGTAATGTAAAGAACAAAGTTTACACGTTATATCATTACGTTTCAATGAAAAGCCAAGAACAGATGACAGGAAAACACAAGTTTACAAGCATAAGTTAAAGCTAAAATAATTAAATAGGCTGTCTACTTTGGATTTCGATCATAATGACGTGATTTAGTTGTTATTTACTTTTATAAGTGTATGCGTTTCAAACTTAAAATATTTTCAAAAACACGTGGATATTTTAATAAATCCAAAATTTTGGAACACATAATTTTCATTGACTTAATATACATATACATGTAAAGGAAACTAACAGTGGTCCATGCTAAGCCAAAACCAGCCAATCCGTGCAACCCAACGCAACCCACACAATCGCCAGCCCTTGTCCATGCTTCCAATGCACAACTATTATTGAAAGTGAAATTTTCGACGTTTGCATTCTCTTTTATTTCTCCATGATGGGAAGGAGAGCCTTCTTTTCTTTCTCTCTACTTTCCGAGGACTCTACTCTTAGTCTCTCCTTTTCACCGCTCTCTTTTTTGTTGTATTCTTGGTCCTGTTACGGACATATCCTATATATAGAGAGTGGCATGTTATTACTTCTTCATATGAAGAAGCAAACCTTCATGCCACCGCCTCAATGTGATGATGATCTTGATAGATATCATTGACTAAGTTAATGATGTTTATTCATAAAGGGAAATAATATACATATATGTGCATTAATTATGTATATATAATGTACAATTATTTAGAGAACACGAAGAGGGAGTATCACTTTAAAATTTCGAAGTTTTAACATATTTTTATTTTCATTTAACCATCAAAGTGAGACACTTCATTGTTAAAACTTACTTACTATTAATTCATATATGTCACATTACGAAATAATTCCAACATTAATTAATACATCAAACAAGCCAAGGAATCAAAGGTACTAACATCCACATCATAAAGATGATCAAATTATCGTTGATACTTGCAAATGAGGGATTTAGCATTTATTAGTACATATTTCAAGCAATACTCCATTACAAAAATATCATTGGCATCAAAAAATTAATGAGATAAGAAAAAATAAAAAAAAATAAAAAATCCACAAATTTATAAAAGAATTGAGATGCCCTTTTTAGGTGAGTTTAAGAACTAAGGTGAGTTTAAGAACTAAGGCTTGCAAATGAGGGAATTATCCTACCTCATTGAAATGCCATGAACAACGATCTTCTCCTCTACCATTTGAGAATTTCCATCACAGTTAAGTGTTCCAATAATGCCACCCTATGTTAAAAAGGAAAGAGGAGCCAAAAAAATTAAAGCATCAGTTTCTTAACATTAAGAACTTGACAAAATGAGTCAAAAAAATCAGAAGAGAAAATGTATTATTTCAGACCATTTTTCGATCTTAAAATGGCAAAAACTAAAACCAAGTTCAAAAAAGTCAACTTAAACAGAATAAATCAAATCTGCCCTTTAAATAAAAAGGAAAGGTATGAGATAAAACCATAAATCTGAAACACCAGTTTTGAGATAAAACCATTGATATAAATACATACCCTAGTAGCCTCCATGCCATTCTGGCGGAATTTGACTCCAGCCATGGTTCACTGAAACCAGTAAACATATGCAAAACCAGGTTTTTCCAAATCAGAATCATTAAAATTACTTTAAAATTTCATTTTAAAAGAACGATCCAAATTTCTTGAGGAATATTAGCTTTTTAATGCTTTCAGTCAGATCTAAAACACTCTCAAAAAAATATTCTGAATTGCTTCTTCTTAGGGTGAAGAAGAACTTACATGGAAGAATTTTGGTCGCATGAATACCGATGATTGCTTTGGTATTTGCGGCCACGCAGTGAGTGTGACTGTGTGAGTGTGGAAATTGAGAGACTGAAGTTGTGGGCTGCGCTGTCCGATAGTTATAGATTTATAGTGTGAGATGGGTCGGTCTTCTCATTCAGCTAGGGTTCTTTTTACCGAAATTCCAGTACTACCCTTTGCTATGATATTTTAGTCTCAAGGATCAAAGCCATTGAAATTGTCATTTAGACTGTAAATATTTATTATCCCTAAATTACCCTTGACTTAATCAAAACTTTGCTATGAAATACACATATTATATGCATTTCTACATTTTATCCTTAGTTAAAATATGTAAAATACTTACCGTGTCGTTTGATTGTTAGGATTAGAGTCGAATATGATTACTAAGCTGAGTTGCGTGATGTTTGGTATACAATTGATTGTCAGGACTAATAGTACGAGTTACCCCGATAAAATTATTTTCCCGTCACTAATTAAAAAGGGTCAGGGTGGTATTATTAGCGTCCTCACTAAAAAAATTGGGGACTAATATTTTTAATCTCAAAATTATCACCCGATATATACAAGTGAGAATTATTAACGATGATGTTAATAGTACTGAGATTAATAATACTGTTATCCCTGCTCAGCTAGGAAACAAGTGTTATTTCATTGAAAAATACTCACTCTACGTCAAAAAAATATGAAATTATACCAGTCTTTCTAGGTTGAAAATTTGAAATAAACAAACGCCAATAATAATTAAATCATACAAAACATCATCGTAAGTCAATAACCTATTCTTTCATAATTCACCTATAGACTATAAGAACCTATGGCGTTTTGAAGGACGTCGTTTTTGGACTTTTGTATTGTAAAATTGTAATCATTTTAAGGACCTATGATGTATTAAGCTATTGACTATTTCTTTGTTGTTTAGATAATTGGAATAGTATTGAATTGTTGGTTTTATTTCTAAATTTTAATCTTGTAATATGATCAATATTTTTTTATTATTTGGTGATATTTGCTTTTAGTATATTTGAAGTTTTAATTTATGCATGGTTTTTTTTTAATAAACAACATTAAAGCGCGGTGACAGGCTTGGCTATCGTAATTATTAATTCACGAAGAACTTGAAGTACAAAAGAAGGGTGGTCGAATGTTGGGTCCCTGTGGTATGCTCACTACATAGGTTAGGAGGGACCGGGGGTGAATCACATATGTTAGATAAAGTTTCTTAGGCATAAGTGATTTCCTTATTAATGCAATTTGTTAATGATGAACAGAACAGAGATACAACAACACACAATGTAAGGCAGATTTGAAAATCTATTGGAAATCACAGTTATATAATTTGCTAAAGAGAATAGACAACGGAAATGCATAAGCAAATATATAACCTTGAAGATAAATATTACAGTGTGTTGAATAAACTAAGTTACATATTTGAACTTCATAAGATGCAAGCTAATGATTCCATGAACAAGTTCATACAAGGTAAGAGTAGTAAAAGCTAAATATGGAAAAACTTATTTTTTAAATTTAGAATTCAGCAGAGGTTCATCAAGTGATAAATATGCTTAATATATCAACCTAGACTATAAAACCCCGATATTTTATATATTTTTAATTTTTATTAATAAATGGATTTGATAACACTTTTAAAATATTTGACTGAATAGTATTTTTGTCAACATTTCTTGTTATTTTAGACAACAACTATACGTATATTTTACTTTATTTTGACCAAGTCAATTGTGTTAGCTTTATTGTAAAATATTATTTTAAGGTAAGTAAAAACTATCAATGTAGCAGTAATTGTTTTCTCTTATACGGAATTGGTGTAAGATTGTCTTAGTTGATGGAAGTATTGGTCTTAGTTGGTGTAAGATTGTCTTAGAAAATATTTATCACTTGATGGAAGTATTGGTCTATGCTTCATATTATATTATTTTACTAATTAAATAATTAAAGTCTACAAATATTTGATGGATTAAAATACTTTAATTTGATATGAAAGTCTATAGGCCTATGGGCCTATGCTCATAGGCAGATAAGCAGCATGTGAACATTGATTGTTCGGTGGATTGGTTTTTCTCCCTTTGTGTGTCAGCCGCTTGCTATAAATACCGAAAGTACCGTTGTTCATTCGAGACGGTGATTTCCTCGAATAAATTCTCTCTCTCTCTTTCTCTCACTACTCTTCGCTCTATTTTGTGGTTACTTTATAACACGTTATCGCACGATTGTTCTCATTAACAATCCCAATCGGTAAAATTTTCTACCGATATATTATTTATTTTATGTCTCTGTTTTACTTCAATATATATCGTATATCACCATTATTAAGAAAAGGTTGGCCGAGCCACCGTCCGATAATATATGGTGAGATGACGAATAATAATTTATTATTTAACGCATAATATATATATTCGTTGATGCTTGTGCGAAACAACCCCAAGCTATAACCGAATATTTATATATATACATATATTTCAATTCTATATATATGACTAACTTTATATACATATATATTTATTACTGACTTACAAACACCCACAGAAAGGCTTGCCGAGTAGCGTGGCGTGAATATATATGTATGCTATATAATAGCTGTATAAAGTTGACTGACAAATATTAATGCGGAGTTATTTTATTTATTGCTCCTAATAAGTTTTATATTTATTCATAATATAAATGCAATTCTATTAAATCAGAATTTTTACATTTTTACCCCTATCCTATAACGGCTAGTTAACGGCTATATAACGGCTAGTTACTGATTTTTATTTATCTCCTCCAACGGTAATAAACGGCTAGTTAACGGTCATAAACGGTCATTTTTCTCTCCATATATACCGTAACATTTTAATAGATTACTCACATTTTTACTATCTCCTTACAAACTCTCAATATCATATCTTCTTCTACAAAAATGTTTCCTCCAATATTGATGATTATTATCATACTTGTTATTGCATGCACTGCAATGGTTTTTGTTGCTGAATTCCCTCCAAATGATTTTGAGATTTTTATTATCCTTCTTTGTATCACGTATGTCCTGTTAGCAATTACAATAGCTTTCAACATACATTTTAACATGTACTGATTGATTATCGTATGAATAAAATTTCCATGTCATCATTTTATTTATATATATATGTTTCATTTTTATAGTTTTTCTTCACAAATGGCAAACATAGCTAAGCTTGAATTTGAAAGGCTCGACATAACTGGGAAAAACTATATGTCGTGGAAAATAGATGCCGAAACCCACCTGGCCGCCAGAAGCCTCGAAAATACTATCCAACAAAGTAATAGTGAATGGATAAGTAATCAACAACGGGCTCAAGCCATGATTTTCCTACGACACCACGTCCACGAAGACCTAAAGATGGAGTACCTCACGGTGAATGATCCACTCGTCTTTTGGGAGAGTTTGAACGAAAGATATGACCATTTGAGAACGGTCATTCTCCCAAAAGCACACTATGATTGGATTCATATCCGCCTACAAGATTTTAAAACCATTAATGAATATAGTTCAATGATGTATAGAATAACCTCACAGTTGAAATTATGTGGGGAAACCATCACTGAATATGATATGTTGGAGAAGACTTTCTCCACATTTCATGCCTCGAATATGCTCTCCGCCGCAAAGCCAATATCGAGAGAAGGGTTTTAAAAGGTACTCAATTGATCTCTTGCCTACTTGTAGTGAATGTAATAATGAGATTCTAATGAAGAATCATGAATCTCGATCGACTGCCCATTCCTCAAGCGAATGGGACTATGTATGATGAAGGCCAAGAGCGCGGGCGTGGTAGTGGTCGTGGTCGCGGTCGTGGTCGGGCCAAGGAAATCATGGACAAGGCCGGTCGTGGTCGAAATCAAGGCCGAGGAAGAGGCCGCGACGAAATAACTTTCGCCGCCATCATCATCATCCGTATAATGGAAATTCTCTCGCCACCGAAGTGAAATGTAGATGATGATAGAAACACCTCCTCGAGTAGGCAAATGTGGCCCAAACAATGAAGAGAGTTCATGTTTTAGGTGTGGCATGACAGCCACCTGGCACGCACATGCCGAACGGCCAAACATCTAGTTGATCTTTATGAGAGATCACAAAAAGGAAAGAATGTAGAAACAAATTTCCTTGAAAATGATCCTGAAGATCTTCATTTTGATTTCGGTGATATGGCAAAATGTCATACATGACCAATACCATTAGTGATGATATTGGTCATGAACAATAAATGAACATAGGAATGAAGCTATGGTCCGAAGTTTAAGATAAAAGTCAGGAATAAGTAACATGTTGTTATGTAGGAACATTATCTCGCTTTTCTATGTATACTAGCATGTTTACAATAAAGTTTATATATGCATTTTGCATTCAATGTGTTATCATATTTATTCATCTTATTTTACTTTCTCTCATATTGAAATAGATCACAAATATGTCTGAATCCAAAATCCAAGGAGGAGATTTATGTCTGCATGCGCATGACGCCTACTACGCATACCATACTTAAAAATAAGAAATATTTTTCTTATCTAAAAATTGACAATGCTAATGTCAACACTATATCTGGTAATGCCAAAATAATTGAAGGATTTGGCAAGGCAATTTTCCTAATGCCTGGAGGTACGAAATTTATGATAAACAATGCATTATTCTCTCCCAAGTCTCAAAGAAACTTGTTAAGTTTCAAAGACATTCGTCTGAATGGATATCATATTGAGACTATGAATAAGGGGAATGATGAATATCTTTGCATTACCTCAAACACTTCCCGAAGTGTATATTGGAGAAATTGTCATCTCTATCATCCGATTGTATAGTACAATCATAAGAATATTTGAATCATATTCTACAAGAAACCCGAAGTTTACTGAAACATTTAAAGCCGGGCATGATAGATGGGGCATCCAGATCAATAATGATGCGTAGAATTATGAGAATTTAGTGGTCATCCATTGAAAACCGTAAGATTTTTCAATCTAATGAACTCCTTTGTGAGGCTTGTTCTCAAGGAAAGTTGATAATTAGATTCATCACCAACTAAAGTTGGATATGAATCAATATCGTTTTTGGGAGCAATTGAGGTGATATATGTGGACCTATCCATCCACTTAGTGGACCATTCAATACTTTATGGTATTGATTGATGCTTCTAGCAAATGGTCGCCGCTATGTCTATTATCAACTTCGTAATACGACATTTGCCAAATTCCTTGCACAAATAATCAAGCTAAGAGCACAATTCCCAGATTATATGATCAAGAAATTGAGACTTGATAATCTTTTACATCTCAAGCATTTAATGATTATTGACATGGCAATGGGGCCCGTGTTGAACATC
>CM028378.1:79790294-79807756 GCA_013146195.2 Codonopsis lanceolata | reverse complement strand
AAACGGGAGACGGGGAAAACGCTAAGGCCAAAAACAAAGCAAGAAGGTTTCTACACTTCCATTCAAGCTTACTATGATCAAGGCGAGTGTTCTAAGTCACCTATGGAAGACAATAAGAACCCTAACAAGTCTCGTTGAGTGCAAATCGCTAAGGCAACACTCAAGGCATAACGGCAAGGTATGCTAAGCATAGAAGGTATTCAAGCAATCTAGGCACGAATATTCCAAAGCAGAACATGACAGGACAATTAGAAGCGTCTAACATGTTAAGGTATAATACAAGCATGTTATTAAGGCAATAAACAAGTAATGGGTTTGTTCTCCATCCTCCCCCCACTTAAAGGAATTTAGTCCCTAAATTCTTACCGAGTCGCCGAGTAGGAAAGGGGTATTTCTCTCGCATATCAAGCTCTGGCCTCCCACGTGGCTTCCTCAATATCATGATTCTTCCACAAGACTTTCACTAACGGAATTCGCTTCGTTCTCAATATTTGCTCCTTAGTAACAAGAATCCTCACTGGTCTTTCATCATAAGAAAGATCGGGTTCGAATGAAATCTCATCGTAAACAAGGACATGCGATTCCTCTATCAAATACTTGCGTAGCATCGAGACATGGAATACATCGTGAACATTCGATAACGAAGGCGGCAATGCTAACCGATACGACAAAGCTCCAATCCTTTCTAGGATCTCGAATGGTCCAATGAATCTAGGTGAAAGTTTACATTTCTTCCCAATCGCTTAGTACCGCGGCGAGGCGATACCTTCAAGAATACCGAGTCGCCAACCTGAAATTCTAAGTCGCTGCCTCCGGTTGTCCGTTTCTCGTACTCGGGTCAGAAGCAATCTTCTAATAAGCTTCACGCTCTCACCGACTTTGTACCACTGACCGAACCCCAAAGCTTAGCTTCACCAACTTATCCCAAAGCAATCTATGAACGACACTAACACCCATAAGCCTCATATGGCGCATTTCAATACTAGACGGTAACTCGTTATAATAAGCAAATTCAGCTAATGGCAAATGAGAATCCATGCCTTGAAATCATGGCAAGCACGCAACCCAAGCCTTCTAACGAGGCATCGATAAAATCACAAGGTTCTTCGAAACACTAGGCAATGCTAGGATAGGAGCCGTAGTCAACCTCCTCTCGTGACTTGGAGTACCCGAGAATATCAATAATAAACACAACCACAAGCAATCGAGATATTCATGAAAACCCTATTCATCAAGTCCATAAAAACTGCAGGTGCGTTGGACAACCCAAACGGCATCACAACAACTCATAGTGGCCGTAACGCTGCACGAAAGGTCGTCTTAGGGACATCCTCCGCTCTAACCTCAACCGGTGATAGCCGCCTCCTCATGTCAAGCTTGAATAAACAATCGAACCCCGGTGGATCAAAGAGATCATCAATGCGTGGCAAGGGATACATATTCTTGATAGTATTCTCGTTCAACTGCCGATAGTCTATGCAAAGTCGTAAACTACCACAATTCTTTTCACAACAATACCGGTGCACCTTACTATGGGACACACTCGTTAAATGAACTCTCTATCTTGAAGTTCTTGCAACTACTCTTTCATTCTCACAACTCCGCCTGAGTTATTCTCAGTAAGGTGTTCTAGATATAAGCGAGGTCCCCGGCAATAGTTCAACGCAAAACTCTAATTTCTGGCCGAAGCAATGTAGTCCCAAAGTCGTGCTACAAGGACAAGGCAAGAAGAGGACAAGCATTTGCAAAACAAAGGTGTGAGTCGAATAGTTACTAACGAGCTCAATAAAGGTAGAGAAGTTGTAT
Organism: Codonopsis lanceolata; assembly: GCA_013146195.2. Classification (NCBI taxonomy): domain Eukaryota; kingdom Viridiplantae; phylum Streptophyta; class Magnoliopsida; order Asterales; family Campanulaceae; genus Codonopsis; species Codonopsis lanceolata. The sequence continues at coordinate 79,805,950 of CM028378.1, read as the reverse complement.
AAAAAATACGGGTCATGGAGAAACGAATCACGAGGCGATGTGGAAAGAAATGCTTAAATATCATCTCCCATCGATTCAAAGTCGAGTCATCTTGACTCTTGACAGGTTCAAGGACATTATCGAGGTTTACTAGGTTCCAACAAACGTGGACAATGAGGTGAAAATTCTTCTTTATCAACTAAACAGGTGACTCGAATGCACGTGCAATAGTTGCACCAAGCTAACAACTTTCCAACAAAGAGTTTTCCAGACTAACTAAATTATTCCGGTCACAACACGCATCTATAGGATCTAACGTCCTAACAATAAAATCAAGTAGTCAATCATCATGGACCACATATTCGCCTTTCAAAGAAGGCATTCAATACTGTGCAATTCATTCGATCATGACACAGTTCAATTTATTCGTAGCATGATTTCAATATACACGTTGCACATATTTGCACAAGTAAAACAAGATGCCACTTTCAATTTCATTCCAGCTTGGTCATGGGTTCACCAATTCCTATATCATATTATACCATTCTAGTTCTACGACGAATACCTCTTGATAATCAAGTCAGGCCCTCTCAAGTGACTTCAAAGCTTCCGCCGTTTAGGATGCGGAGGAGTTACAAATCACATAAGAGCATCCTTTATGAAGGTCTCATGCACATATAATATAATTACACTTAGGCATGGAAATCAATATCATGTACATAGTATTTTAGTCTACCATGCAAGTATACCATGTATGGAACATTCATACCCTTAACGATTCACTAATGATGGATAAATCCTTTTACAAAATGCTAATACTCTATTAATGCATTAGTCGAATAACGGTACAAGACAATAACTTAATAGTCCTTGGCTAGCAAATAGTTATTAGCTAGAAAACCTCAAATCACTTTGGGTCAAGACGTAAACGAGCTAACGACAACCAATCATCGGTCATGCGATCACCTATCTGTACTCACCCGCCTCAACTTGAAACCACAACGATACCTTGAGCATTAGGGTATCCCTTCAATCTCAATAACCAAACAGAAAGAGTCCTCTAATTCGACACTATACCCAAGTACTCACGATTAGGCACTACGTAAGATATATATACTTATGTAGGAATCAAGGAATACACTAGGTACTACGGGAGGCTTAGCCACGCCAAGAAGATGTAACATGTTCAAAGGCTCTACCGACACCACGATGATTACGCTGAATCAACAACCCGAGCTTATAAGATCACTCACAACGACAAGAAACAATAGCTCTACAAAGCAGCAACACACACTCTTGGTATAACTGCGCCTTGAAAGTAAAACGGGTGAAAGGTAATATTCCTCGGCACGAACACTGTACTCACGAGAATCTAGATTACAATGAACTTAGGATTCTAAGTCCTATTCATTAACAAGAATTTGCCAATAAGGCACGAAAGAGAACACTCAACGTCATGATTCACACAAGAATTAACCCAACTAGGCCATGGAACCTATCCTGGCTTATAGCTAACGAGAGCTCGATACCAATCGTGACGACTAATCCGGCCCGGCCCGAGATGGGACCGAGGGCCGGACCGCCCAAATAAGGAGGGAAACAAGTAGGCAATTAAACAAGCAAGGACTTAATTTATAAAAACGACGTGACGCAACATTGGAGTCGTAGCACGCCTCGGCACCAAACGGCCGGATATTTTTAAAACTTTTAAACCTGATAAACAGTTAAACAAAATAACCAAGTCTTCGGCGACACTACATGCCCGAACCCAAGCTAACAGCTTCAAAGACAAGAATTAATAAGGAGCTAATAGCATGCTCCGAAGACTAATGGGAGGAATACTAACAAGTTAACCAAAGCTCGGCTTACACAATGCCTAAGACAAAGGGTTACAAGTACTACAAGTATTAAACTACTAGCAGCTAAGATTTACAAGCAAGTTCTACACAAATACCCAAGCATAGTCTAGTTGACTTGCTTAACCCGTCAGTCCTTACAAAAAATATAAAACAAGGGAAAGAGGGCATCTAAACCACCTCTTCAAATAACATCGGCGCACCAAAAGGGCACAAAGCACGAACACCGCGAGTCATCGAAAGGTGACCTTCCTTGCTAGGATCTAAAGCAAGAAGGGGAAAGGGTAAGTCATAAAGACTTGTAAGCTATCAATCATGCATGTCATGGCAATATGCATCATTCAAGGCAAGATATCATTTTCGTGCAAGATTTCATATTCGTGACAAGATATCATAGAGGTCATGTATTCAAGATGCACATTGTTTCACATAGGTGCTTGTAATTAAATCACATAGGATCGATATATCGAGAGCCGGCCGCTACGTAGTTCCTCGCATACAAGCGTTATTCGGAAATGTGCGGTATCGAATGTGTAAGTACATCGATCTTCCGAGGAGATGCCCGGATAGTCCAATGGTGCTCTTAATGATTACAACAAGGGAGTTACTTCCCACCGTGGCCACAAGTGGAGGCGTGTGTGAACAAAGACAGTATGCCACCGACTCATGCAAATGCCAAGTAATGTTTACTTAACAAAATTTAGTATAGAACGAGGTCGACAAGAGCGATCTCGCTCAAGACAAGTAAATTATTCTCATCAATAACAAGGTGATTGAGTTCGCCAAGAGTAACTCACATGTCAATTAGTCATGCTATAATATGACATTCAAGATCAAGCAAGGTAATCGCCTCAAGTTCAAGAGTCTAGAATTATTATTCTTAGGAAGCGCCGCTTAGAACGTCAAGGGATGGGTCGGTGAGCCGGTATTGTTCAATGGCTCGCTAAGCTTGACTCCGATGAGTCATCTATAACAATTCATCCAAGATGGATAAGACGCTAAATGCATCATGAACCTTTTCTAAGTTCTCGTATATGATCGGCTAGGTCATTAATCTATTAAACAACCGTAGTTAAGAATTTTCATCAATAATCAGCAGAAGGAGTTCGACAAGGGCGAACTCAATATGTCAAATAGACATTCTATTTTATGACATCAAGAATCAAGCCGTAACCAATTCAAGTTTCAACAGCCTAGAATCATCATTCTTAGAGGAACGTGTTTAGACGTCGTAGGGATTGATTATTAAGCCGGTATTGTTCAATGGCTCACCTAAGTTTGACTCCGCTGAGTCGTCTCTACCAATTCATCCAAGGGAGTTAAGATACTAGATGCATCCAAAATCATTTTCTAAGTTCTCGTAGATGATCGGCTAGGTCATTAATCCATTTAACAGCCGTAATTAAGAATTATCGATAATTCGAATTCAAGGGCCTTAGAATCATTCTTTCAAGGTTATTAAAGTGCAAGGGTCCAAGAACATTATTTTCTCGCAAGGGAACATAGATCACAATTTATACTAGGCCTAGGACCCAATCCAATAGGATGATCAATACAAGGCATAGGAAACCCTAGAATCATAATTCCCAAGAGTTATCAAGAGTCGTAAGTCCAAGAACATTTGTTATTCTTAAGAAGGCATAGAACATATTCAATTCGAGGCGTAGGACTCGCTCAATAGGATGGACAGTTTGTAGCGTGTGAAACCCGAGAAGTCATTATCTCCAAGAGTTATCAAAAGTTATTGGTCTAAGAAAAATAGTTGTTCCCAAGGGGACATAGAACTCTTTTAATTCTAGGCATAGATCTCAATCAACAAGATAGACAATTCATGGTATAGGGAACCCTAGAAATCATAGTTTCCAAGAGTTATCAAAATCTATAAATTTCAAGAACATTAATTGTTCCTAAGGAAGCATATAACATAGTTAATTCTAAGCATATGTCTCAATCAACAAGATGGACATTAATCAAAATCCCAAGAGATCAAAACATCCACAATCATAGTTTGGGCATGGAAGAAGCATGGAGATCAATAGAAAAGGGGGAAACATGGCAATTCTAGCATGTATCCTAAGGGGAATCGATAGCTTACCTTCACCAAGGAAAAGGAAGGTTGGAGTACAAAGTAACCGGATGGAAACGATCTCCTCGTCGGTAGCTTCACTCCGGTGGTCTCGGTTTGGCAAACGGAGGTCGGGAGCTCAACCTAGGGGAATCACACACACCAATCTCACCTATTCTCTACACACACTAACCATGGCAAGAGAGAGAGAGAAGAAATCTGATTATGAGAGTTTAATGGCAAAGTCAACAAGGGAGGCCTTATATATCTTGCATGATTTTGGTGGAATTCCAAGTGTCAAGGGGAGAGGAGTGGTGGAATCCACATGTCCAAAGGTGATTGCTTGGGATTAGTACTAATCTAGCTTAATTAGGGTTTAATAGGTTGGATTAGGGACAATTAGGAAGGGGTTTAAGGGGTCAAAGGTCGGACAAGGCAGAAAAGGGAGAAAATTTCCCGTAGCTGGAAGAAGGCTGAGGCGGGCGCCACATGGCCATGCGGGCCTCGCTTCAATTGCTCTCGCCTGCGGCGCCTCACTCGATCCATGCGGGCGCCTGAACTTCTGGGGCTCCAAAACTTGACCTAAACAAGTCCTAAATGGTCCCAAGCTCATGGGCAACCATTCTAGGGTCTAACATAACTCAAAACATGTCCGAAACACACTCGAACATCACCCGGAACAAGGTAGGACAAGGCTCGAGTCAAGCGACGATTGGTTGACGGATCAAATCCGGATCAAACACTAATAGAACTAGGATAACTTGGGCATGAAAAAGGATTGTTTAATCATGGTTATGACTTGAATACAAGTCCGGGAACTCAAGGAACAATTCGCACGTCGAAATACGAGCAAAACGGGAGACGGGGAAAACGCTAAGGCCAAAACAAAGCGGGAAGGTTTCTACACTTCCATTCAAGTTTACTATGATCAAGGCGAGTGTTCTAAGTCACCTATGGAAGACAATAGAACCCTAACAAGTCTTGGTTGAGTGCAAATCAAGCTAAGGCAACGCTCAAGGCATAACGGCAAGGTATGCTAAGCATAGAAGGTATTCAAGCAACTAGGCACGTAATATTCCAGTGTGAACATGACAGGGACAATTAGAAGCGTCTAACATGTTAAGGTATAATACAAGCATGTTATTAAGGCAATAAACAAGTAATGGGTTTGGGTTCTCACACTTGGTGCCCGAAAGGGGATTGAAGGCTGAAGATTTTGGTATCCGTCCCGTTCTGATGGCTCGTAGGTGGGGACGTTTGTTAGATTCTCCGACCAAGGACGCCGTAGTCCCTATTGTCCGAGAATTCTACGCCAATGGCGACATTGGCATGGATGGCGGTGTGCTAGACACCGTTAGTGTTAGGGGCAAAATAGTTGACTTCTCCGCCCAAAGCATTAACACCTATTTCGGCACCTCCAACTTTGCGGTTGGTGCCGATCACTATAGCACACACCTCAACCCCCGTGATCCCCGCGAGGTGGTAAATGCCGTCATTGCTCTCCCCGGTGTGGAGTGGTCCTATAACCGTAACCCACCCTATGGACCTCGCACTACATGAGAGAGTCCTTCTTCAAGACACGACAGCCAAGCCCGTGTATAAATTTGTTTGTGGTCGCCTCATGCCCTCGAGTCACCAAAACACTCAAGTGAATTGGGAGAGGGGCATTCGACCTACACCATCATGACCACGGGTCTATTGATGTTGGCCGCTTGATCAACGGCCAAATCAAGACCCTAATTAGAGGAGGACGAATGCGGGTTCGCTTCCGCATTTGATCACCGACTTGTGTAGGGGGAAAACGTGAGAATGCCCAAACACGCCGAGAGGTCAAGGTGGTCCTGGTCATTACTAGGCCATTTTGTTTGAACACCACCAACAGTGAGTGAGGGTTCCTCAAGAGGAGGAACCCAAGAGGAAGACGAGGATCCACTCGTTGGGATTCAAACGAGGTTGGAGGAAGCCGCCCTCCAAATCGATATGGTGAGTCGCAGCATGCGTGCCGACCCGAAATTTTTCGGTTGTTAACGATGTTGGGATGCGTCCCAACTATTATGGGCTGCCACCGTGCACGATCCCCGAGTTTCGCCTCATGTTATCTCGCCCGACTCACCTTGAGTCGAGGCCCAAGCTTCGCTCTCATTCGTTAGGTGGACCAAATTTATGTCCTTTTGATATTTGTCCTACCCCATCAATCCTCTCATTTGTTCCTCTATTTTGAGGACAAAATAGAACTTAAGTTTGGGGGATTGAAAATTTTAGGTCTTAAGCAGTCCCCTAACGAAGAATGGAGTTGGGCTATGTCGTTAGGGTGAAAGAGAATTTCTTTCTTAGATGACCATTTAACTCTTCACCCTATTTATCCTGTTTTTATTTTTTCTGATTTTCGGAGGTGTTGCCTTGACCAGAATACACTTATTCTGGATACTCGTGGGTTCCTCTTATGGGGACCCATCATCAATTGTGTCATCGTCATCACCTCCAATTTTCGCAATTTCTTAAAAATATATATATATATATAAATTTAATGTAAAATAATCATCCTCGAGTTTAGGTGTGGTAATGCTAAGTCGTAATCCATGAGGAGATTAGTGCAATGAACTGCATAGTTAGTCTGTAGATCCCCCTGGAATTTACTTAATTTTGCGAAACTTTTACTTTTCTCCAAATTCTTCATGCACTCACACCAGTCATAACTTTGGATTGATTAGAATAGTTTTATAAAGTTTATAACACCGATTGATTTTCAACAAGATATGCACAAGAATATGATGCATAGCCATTCTAACATGATTGTTACATTAAATTGTAACTTAGGGTCAATTGCATGTTAGTTAGATCCCTTGGATTTTTCTCATTTATATATCTCAAGCACACTTTCGAACCGTGTTTGCATGTTAGTCTCAATTGTCCCTACCATCTGTCTTAGCGAATGCTTATGTGAAATCCAGTGATGCTAAACACTCAACCCAATTCCCACAGTTGATATGATATTTTGTGTTGTTGTACTTGCTTTAAATATTATGTGAGCATTTGGCATTAAGAAATGATTTAGGCCATCTTTGGATCGTTAGAGCCTAAATATTCCCTGACCTATACTAAATATATCCCTAGTGTCCCCTTTGAGCCTAATGAAAAAGAATGGAGTGTGCTAAGCACACTATTTAAACCCCCATTCGACATCGTTTCTTTACCCACATTAACTTAACCCTAAAAGCCTATACACTTTTAGCCTACCCTTTGAGAGAGTAGGATTGGGTGGGAAATTGATTCTAGGAGGACCCCTTCTTTTCAGTTAGGCCATTTTTCAGAAGATTTCTTCTTTCCGTCGTCGAAAAAAAAAAATAAAAAATAAAAATTTGTGTCGACGAAAAATGAAACGGAAAAAGAAGAGTGTAAACAAAGATTCAAATGGAAGCATAGCTTTCAAGAGAAAATATGTTAGAAAAATTCTGCTGATTAGAATGATGTGATATTTTTAGAAGATTTATTGCCCAAAACAAGTTTGGGGGGGAGAAAGAAGAAAAGTGAAAAGTAACACAAAGCACCCCTCCACTTGTGGTCTTTGCAGGTCCTAGCCTAAATAGGGAAAACTTCCTTTTGCTTGGAAGTATGAGGGATAAAGGGTAGTCTTACTCTCTCACTTTGAATTCTAATACCTTTCCATCATATCCCCCAACACCTTGGCCTTACATTACAAGCTTAAAAAGTCCTAATGATCTTCTTGCCAATGCTTATGTTGTATTTATTGTCAAGTGAGTAACATAAAATTGATCACACACTTCACAATTACTATTATTCACCTTAAAGCTCACCGTTAGCATAATCTTAGCTATTACAAGTCATTGGGATAGGAGAGCATTGTATACATACATAGAAGTGCATGGGATGGATGTGTAAATCTTTTGAATCCTTGGGACCTTTCTGTCTGTAATCGAAATGGACAAAGTTTGGATGGTAGATCTCATACTTCTGAATGCATGATCTTCTATTAAACTGTGATTTTCATATGAATGTGGTGTTTAGCTCAATAAAACTGTTTTAGTCAAGATATTCTTTAAGACTGGTGATCACACACACACACGGAGAAATTAAAAAGTAGTAGCAGTATTAAGGAAAGACTAGTTGGTTTTATATGACTAAGCATGCATATATGTGGTGAGCACCAAACTGAGATTACATGCATGCCATACACTTATAACTTGAGGATGAAACCAAAAAGATTTTATGTTTTAATTATGTTTTATTTGCAGTTGTATTTTAGTTTGATTATTTATATGTTTTTGTATTTATCTGCATAGTCGAGTCGCTCGAAAGAGTCTCCTTGAGTTTGTGGGTTTATAGAGGAGTGTAAATAGTGTCACCCTCACAAAAAGATTTTAATTTTTGTTATTTAGATGTTTTTTTATAAGTTTATTTGTTTACTCGTGGACGAGCAAAGTTCAAGTTTGGGGGTATTTGATCGATGTATTTTATACGTCGATTTTATATGCTTCTGTGACTTGAATTAGGCTATTTCATGAGTCTTTTGAGTACTAATATATGTTTTTGGTGAGTTTTGTAAGTTTCAGGATTGTTCGTGAAAATACGCGAAACTCCAGGGTTTTAAGTGCAAATTACAAAGAAAGAAAAATTGAAGAAAATAAAGTCTGTCAATCTGGACACCTTGCGGACGCAAGGTGCCTCAGACCTTGCGACCGCAAGGTAGGCAGTATCGGTCCCTGAAGCCAGCAATCGAAGAGCCAAGAAGCACACACACTGGAGACCTTGCGGACGCAGCAGTATCGCACCTGCGACCGCAAGGTAGGCGTAATGCGCATTCGGGTTTTCACACGTCATTCGATTCAATCACAACTCCCAAGTATATATAGAAGTCAGATGCCGAGCCTAAGATAAGGAGGACGGCTGGAAGCTCTCTTTACATAGATTTTAGGTAGTTTTAGATTGTATAACATAATTAGGTTTTGTAATTTCAAGTATTGAAGATCAAATCATGTCTTCCATCATCTCCATGTGTTGTTCATCGTCTATGATGAACTAAATCATCCATAATCTAGGAGGTGGGAGGTAACTTGTATCGAATTTATGTCTTGATTTGTTAATATATGTCTATTCAATGCTTGTTGATTGTGTTGTTTATCAACCCCTCTATTATTTCGCTTTGAACAAATGAATGTAATCGCAAATAATAAAGGCTTAGAGGTGCGGATACCTGCATGACCAAGTGCATATGTCGTACATTGGCTCACCAACACAATAAATTGGACCTATCGAAGCACGAGTGATAAGTTAGGACCGTGTTCTTACATGATCTAGGTGACAGATAGATCATAAATCTAGGTGACAGCTAGATTACAGTTCCTGTGCTTAGGATATGGAATGGGTGAATTTTGCGGGGAGGGAGACTGAACCAATTGTTCAACAGACCATATCTATTTTTAGTGAACGAACCCAAGACATTGAATGACATTATTATGAATTGAACATAAAGGAGATATAAGTGAAACCCAGAATCCTAGATTTCCACTCACCATAAGATCTTCATATCATTATTACTTGTCTAATTAGTTAACATCTATAACTAGTAATTTAGAGTAGAATTAAACATAAAAACCCCCTTAGGTTAATAATTTGCTATCTATAACCGCACTTGTTCGTGATCACTTGTCTCGTGGGTTCGACCCTTGCTTCCGAGTCTATTCTATAATAGTCTTGTACACTTGCAAGGAAATAGATAAAATAAAACTTCGATCAGTGGCCGAGCTCGAGGCCAAGCTTAAAGGAGTGATTGGGGAGAACGACCGTTTGAAGGCCGAGTTGTCTGTGAAGCCTAGCGAGGAGGAGGTCTTGGCGAAGTACCGGGGCCCGCTTGTTTATGGGGTGGAGGCTCTGGATTACATGGAGACCAGCCAGGTTCAGGCCTTCCGGGCAGCGGTGGCAATTGGTATGCCGATGCAGGAAGTGGTGAAGATGGCGAACCTTGCCTCTTTCGGTCCGAATGCCGAGGTGTTTCTCGCTGTTCCTTTGATGAAAGCTTATAAGTGGATGCCGATGCCGCAATTCAAGCTCCCGAGTGGCTGCCTCCTCCTGTTGAGGCGAACAACCTTTTCGCCCTGCTGGCTCAAAAAAATGCATACATAAAGGATAGCTTCCGTTGCTTCACGGTGCCGAGGCAGGCCTCCCCTCAACAAGCTCACTATGTTGGCGATCAGCTAATGGCCGAAGTTGGAAGGCCAAAAGACGAGCATAGGGAGCCGCCCAAGAGCCAAGATATGTCCGAGGCGGTGGCTCGCGTGGAGGAGGAGGCCCGGGAGAGGGAGGGACTAAGCCTAGGAATTTTTTAGTATCTTTTAAAGACAATGGTTTTTGATGGCTATCTGTAATCCTACTCTTGGTGTACATTGCAAGTATTTTTTGTTCTTTGTTTATTTTTCTTATGCAAGTCTTTTCTGTTTTTCTGTTTGATGCAAGTAATAATTTCGAGGTATTGGAGCTTGGCCTCTCCTCGGCTAGGCGAGGAGGTATTTAGGAGGCATTAGAGCCTGGCCTCTCCTCGGCTAGGCGAGGAGGTATTTAGGAATGGCAAGACAAAGCGGTCTTGAATACATGGTTTGAACAAGTTTTTTCACTTGACAATTTTTCTTTCATATAAAAGATTACAGATCATTGATAATACATTTTCAAGTGGTCTGAATGCCAAGGGTTCCTTAGCGGGGTTCCATCCGGTTTTGCTAGCCTGTAGGTTCCTGCTCGAATGCTGTCTGTGATCTTGTATGGTCCTTCCCAGTTGGGAGAAAGCTTGTTTCTTCCCGGCTTGTTTCCAGTCACCTCGATTTTTCTCAATACTAGGTCGCCGACCGAGAACGTGCGAGGATTCAGCCTTTTGTCATGATGGGCTTTGGCTAGCTTTTTGTAGTTGATGGCCTTCATTCTGGCTTCGAGCCTTCTTTCTTCAAGGTAATCAAGGTCCAGAGTCCTTGATTCTGTGTTCGCCTCTTCATTGAAATGGATGACTCTTGCAGTGGGAAGAGCCATTTCGACTGGGGCCATGGCCTCGGTTCCGTATGTCAAGGAGAAAGGTGTTTCCTCGGTTGAGCCTCGGCGAGACGTTCGGATTGCCCATAGGACGGCCGGAAGTTCCTCGAGCCAAGCACCTTTCTTGTCATCTAACCTTCTTTTCAAGGCATGAAGTATTTGTTTGTTTCCAGCCTCCGCTTGGCCGTTCCCTTGGGGGTGTGCTACCGAGGACTTCCAATGGCGAATTCCTCTTTCCTCGCAACTGGCCGTGAATCTGTTTGAAAACTGTGTGCCGTGGTCTGACACAATGGCCCTTGGTAATCCATATCTGCAGAGGACATTGTCTCGAATGAAGTCGATGGCCCTTTGTTCGGTGATGCTTGCTAGGGGTCTGGCCTCGATCCATTTCGTGAAGTAGTCCACCGCAACTATCACAAACTTGTTTTTTCCTTTGGCGAGAGGGAATGGCCCGATTAGGTCAAGTCCCCACATTTCAAAAGGCCATGCTGCGATTACCGGGGTTTGAGGTGCCGAGGGCAATCTTGGAATGTTAGCGAACCTTTGACATTTGTCGCATTTTCTGGCATATGCCTCGGCATCCTTTCTCAACGTCGGCCAATAGTATCCGTGGAAAATGACCCTGTCGGCCAAAGTTCGAGCCCCTGGATGGCTACCACATACCCCTCCATGTACCTCGGCAAGTAATCCTTGTGTGATTTCTGGTCGAACACACCTTAGGAGAGGCTTAGTGAAGGATCGCCTGTATAGTACGTCCCCAATTAAAGTGTATCTGGCCGACCTTCTTGCCATTGCCCATCCTTGTTCATTGTCGCTGGGTAATGTCCCCTGGTCGATGTACTTTTTGATGTCATCGATCCAACACTCTGTCGCCTGCTCCAGCATCAATATCTTTTCTTTATCAATGGACGGGGTCTCAAGGATTTCAATCCATATCTCTGGGGGGAGCTCGCCGAGTTCGCTGGTGGCCATTTTCGAGAGGTGGTCTGCCTTTGTGTTTTCCGCCCTTCCTATTTGTTCCAACTCCCAGTATTCAAATTGGGCGAGGACACCCATGGCTAGCTCTCGGTATTTGTCGAGGGTTGGGTGGTTTACCCCATATTCCCCCGAAATCTGCTTCACGACGAGCTGGGAGTCGCTGAAGATTAAGATTTGAGTAGCTCCTATCTCGGCGGCTAGTTCGGCACCAGCTATCAAAGCTTCGTACTCGGCGACGTTGTTCGACGCTGGGAAATTCAGTTTCAAGGCTTTACTGATCTCCGTTCCGTCTGGTGTTACGAGGAGAATGCCCGCTCCGTTGCCATTTTTGCTGGACGATCCGTCTACGAACAATGTCCAGGGCTGAGGTGGTCGCGTTTTGCGAGGACACTCTTGCCTGGGCACTTGTTCGCTGGTGGAGGGTCCTTGATCCGCGCGCTCCTTTCTCGCCGAGGTGAAAGAGGTTTCGCAATGAAATCACCAAGATTTGAGCTCTAATGGTTTTTCTCGAAAGATAAACAATTGCATACTCCGTCTTCGATGGCCCACTTCATCATTCTTCCAAAGAACGCCGTGCAATATTTTCGCAGAGGTAAGTCGGTATATACCCCGATTTCATGGGCTTTGAAATACGGCTTCGCCGTTATCATTAACGCGAGAATCACCTTTTCGATCCGCATGTACCTCGCTCTACCTCGCCAATGCATGTGACACATAGTAGATGGGTTTCTCAAGTCCTCCTTCCTCTCGCAACAAAGACCGATGCTATGGTGTCCACCGAGAGATAGACGAGAGTCTTTCTCCTGCGGGCAATGAGCAAGGCCGCCGAGGTATTTTTTGAGCTCGGCAAAGGCGAGGTCGCACTCTCTGTCCCATGTGAACTTTCTCGCCCCTTTTAAGATCTTGAAGAAGGGGAGGCTTTTTTCAGCTGATTTCGAGATGAACCTTCCCAGGGCCACTATTCTCCCATTCAGCTGTTGAACTTGTTTGATGCATATTGGGACCTTCATCTCGGCTAGTGCTTTTATTTTTTCGGGATTTGCCTCAATGTCCGCTGCTCGCTCACCATGTACCCCAAAACTTCCCGCCACGCCGAAGGCACATTTGGCGGGATTGAGCTTCATTTTGTTCTTTCTGAGGTTTGCGAAGGTTTCTTTGAGGTCGTCTATGTGGCCTGTTTCCTTCGTCTTAATCACCATATCATCTATGTAGGCCTCCACATTCCTCCCTAACTGGTTCCCGAAAACTTTGTTCACCATTCGCTGGTAAGTGGCCCCTGCATTTTTTAGGCCGAACGGCATCATGTTGCAGTGCGAGCGCTCGGAAAGTCAGATTCCCTGAAAGTGGTCCTCTTTCCACATCCTGATTTGGTGGTACCCCGAGTAGGCGTCCACGAAGCTTAAAATTTTGTATCCCGAGATAGAATCGACCAACTGATCTATCCTCGGTAATGGGTACCAGTCTTTCGGGCACGCTTCATTCAGGTTAGTGAAGTCCACACACATCCTCCATTTTCCATTATTCTTTTTGACCATCACAACATTTGCAATCCACGTGGGGTAGTGGATTTCTCTTATGATCTCTCAAGACGAGCGGTTTGGCTATTTCCTCTTTAATTGCATCTTGTTTTTCAGGAGAGAAATACCTCGGCTTCTGCTGAATGGGTACAAATGCTGGATCGATGCTTAATCGGTGGACTGCTACTTCCTCGGCAATGCCTTCCATATCCTCGGCTTGCCATGCAAAGACGTCAGTGTTCTCTCTTAAGAACTCGATTATAGCTCTCCTCTCGTCGCCCGCTATTTCCATTCCCACCTTTATTTTTTGGTCGGGGTAGTTGAAGTTTATGATAACTTCTTCTACATCTTCCATAGGCTGTAAGACTGGATGGTCTCGTACATCGAGGCTGTCGATCTCAGTTTTCTCGACCTCGGCGCTCGATGTTCCTTCTTCCTGACGCGGGCCAACCTCCTTGGCTTGCTTTGATTGCTACGGGGTAGAGCTTTCCCCATCGAGCCCTCGGGCTCGCTTGGCGACTTGTTCATCTTCCCTTCCCTCGGCCTCCTCCGGCCTTTTCAATCTCTTTTCTGCCTCTTTTTTCTCATTGATGAGGTATTCCAGGGTAGTGCGGGCATCATTTTTGAGGACCCCCACTCCAAACGAGGTCATGTACTTGACCCGCTGATGGGCCATCGATGCGATCATTCGAAATTTTGCTCGAGAAGGTCTTGAGGATGGTGTTGTATGGGGAGGGGAGATCGAGGACCAGAAAAGTGATTTCCTCACTTCTTGCGGTGTCTCCTTCTCCGAGGCTGACTCTGAGGGCCACAGTTCCCTTTGCTGTGACTTTGTGGCCTGTGAAACCCTCCAGTTGGACTCGGCTTGGAGTAAGGTGGGTGTCGCCAAGTCCTAGTGCCAGAAAGCACTTGTAGTACATTACATCCCTTCCAGCCCCTGTATCTATCAAGACCCGTTTGACTAGGCTGTTGTGTATACCGATTTGCAGGGTCAACGGGTTTTGACGAGCATGATCATTGACAGCCAGCTCGGTATCCCTAAAGACCATTTCGTGCTCGACCATCCCTTCCATGATGTTTTCTTAGGAGTTGTTCGAGCAGTTGATTGCATTCTTCAAGCTGCGTGATACTGCAGGTTTCTTCTCGGATGGTATTTACCAGCGGCCGTCGGTTGTCGCCCGGAGCCCTCGGTCCGGGGGCGCGAATATTGGCTTCTCTCGCCACAAACCTTTGATCCCCCTCGTTTATCACTCTCTAAATTGCTCTTTTAAGTTGTATGCACTCTTCCGTGACATGGCCTATTTCATTGTGGAAGTTGCATCTTTTCCTGGGGTTTCGTGTGTCGAGGGATGACTTTAGTATCTTGTTCTCCGTCAAGAAAACGTCCATGATGTGTTCCCTAGATGCGTTGAGGGGGGTGAAGTCTTCCAACTCGAAGTCTCGCCTCGGCCCCCTAATCTCGCCGGTGAATTTGGCGCTTTTTTCCTCCTCTCTCCTTTTTGCCGGGTGGGCATCATCTTGCCGAGATTTCCCCTGCTCTTTTCCCTTGCTGGTGACCGTCTGGTCGGCAGTATTAGTTGTGCCAGGAGGGGATGTGACTGCTCGTGAGTTGGTTGTGGTGGAGGGTTGTTCGTTGTCCAGTAGAGCTACCCTTTGGGCAGTCAGGAACATTTCGCCAATGGTGTCCCTTGGTCTCATGAGGAGCTCTGTTCGGTAGTTCCCTCGCATCAAGCCTGCTCCGAAACACATCCTTACGGAGGTGTCGGGAATATCTGGGATTTGGTCCAGGACCTCTTTGAAGCGAGCCATGTATGATAGTACGGTTTCTCCACTCTCTTGTTTCACGCTGCACAGGTCTGTCTCGCTTTTTGGGAGAGCACCTACCGAAGCGAATTTTTTCAAAAATGCCCCTTTAAAGTCATCCAAACAGGTGATAGAGTCATGTGCTAACCCGTTGTACCACTGTTAAGCCTGCTTTTTCAGGGTTCCGGCTAACACCAAGCACCATATGTCGTCAAGTCTGGTTACTATTATCATTTTCAACTCGAACCCCGACACATGGTCCAGGGCCGTTGTGTTACCGGTGTAGTCTCCAAAGTACGGAATCTTTTACTTTCGAGGGTACTTCCACTTCTCTTATTTGTTTGATGAATGGCCCTCCGATTTTCTTGACGGCCGAATTAATTTCGGAGCTCTGCCGAGCTTCTAACTTCTCCATCCATGCCC
>CM028378.1:79777794-79782794 GCA_013146195.2 Codonopsis lanceolata | reverse complement strand
TGTCCCATGATCCCCTACGAATAAATAACGTTCTTGGACCAATAACTTTCGATGACTCTTGGAGTTAATGACTTCTCGGGTTTCACATGCTACAAACTGTCCATCCTATTGAGCGGGTCCTACGCCTCAAATTGAATACGTTATATGCCTACTCAAGAATAACAAATGTTCTCGGACTTGCGACTCTTGATAACTCTTGGGAATTATGATTCTAGGGTTTCCTATGTCTTGTATTGATCATCCTATTGGATTGGTTCCTAGGCCTAGTATAAATTGTGATCTATGTTCCCTTGCGAGAAAATAATGTTCTTGGACCCTTGCATTTTAATAGCCTTGAAAGAATGATTCTAAGGCCCTTGAATTCGAACTATCGATAATTCTTAACTACGGCTGTTAAATAGATTAATGAACTAGCCGATCATACACGAGAACTTAGAAAAGGATTTTGGATGCATCTAGCATCTTAACCCCTTTGAATGAATTGGTAGAAACGACTCAACGGAGTCAAACTTAGGTGAGCCATTGAACAATACCGGCTCAATGATCAATCCCTACGACGTCCTAGACACGTTCCCCTAAGAATGATGATTCTAGACTGTTGAAACTCGAATTGATTACCTGGCTTGATTCTTGATGTCATATAATAGAATGTATATTCGACTTATTGAGTTCGCCCTTGTCGGACTCATTCCTGCTTGATTATTGAAGAAGATTCTTAACTACGGTTGTTAATAGATTAATGACCTAGCCGATCATATGCGACCTTAGAAAAGGTTCATGATGCATTTAGCGTCTTATCTATCTTGGATGGATTGCTATAGATGACTCAACAGAGTCAAGCTTAGCGAGCCATTGAACAATACCGGCTCATCGACCCATCCCTCCGACGTTCTAAACGCGTTCCTAAGAATATTAATTCTAGACTCTTGAACTTGAACTGATTACCTTGCTTGATACTTGATGTTATATAATAGAATGCCTATTTGACTTGTTGAGTTCGCTCTTGTCGAACTCAACCCTACTTGATTATTGATGAGAATATTTACTTGTCTTGAGCAGATCGCTCTTGTGCGACCTCGTTCCTACTACCCGCATTTGTTAAAAACATTACTTGGCATTTGCATGAGTCGGTGGCATACTGTCTTTGTTCACACACGCACGCCTCCACTGTGGCCACAGTGGGAAGTATGCTCCCTTGTTGTAATCATTAAGAGCACCATTGGACTATCCCGGGCATCTCCTCGGAAGATCGATGTACTACACACATTCGATACCCGCACTTTCCAGATAACGCTTGTATGCAGGAACTACGTAGCGGCCCGGCTCTCGATATATCCTGATCCTATGTGATTTAATTTCAAGCACCTATGTGAACAATGTGCATCTTGAATACATGACCTCTATGATATCTTGTCCTGAATATGAAATCTTGCTTGAATATGATATCTTGCCTTGAATGATGCATATTGCCATGACATGCATGATTGATAGCTTACAAGTCTTTATGACTTACCCTTTCCCCTTTACCGCTTTTAGATCCTAGCAAGACGGTCGCTCTTCGATGACTCGCGGTGTTCGTGCCAGGCCCTTTTGGTGCGCCGATGTTATTTGAAGAGGTGGTTTAGATGCCTCTTCCTTTGTTTTATATTTTTAAGGACGACGGGTTAAGCAAGTCAACTAGACTACTTGGGTATTTGTGTAAACTTGCTTGTAAATCTTAAATCATAGTAGATTAATACTTGTAGTACTTGTAACTTTTGTGCTAAGATTAAGTGTAGCAGTGCTGATTAACTTGTTAGTATTCCTCCACGCATTAGTCTTCCGAGCATGCTATTAGTTCTCTTGTTAATTTTGTCCATGAACTGTTAGCTTGGGTTCCTAGATGTAGTGTCGCCGAAGACTTGGTTATATTGTTTAACTGCTTATCAGTTTAAAAGTTTTAAAATATCCTACTGCTTAAGTGCCGAGGCGTGCCGCGACCCAATGTTCGGCCACGCCGCTTTTTGTGAATTCAAGTTTGCATGTTTATTTGCTACTTGTTTTCCTCCTTATTTAAGGTCCGACCTCTGCCCCATTCGGCCCTGCCGGTCGCCACAGCTTGGTATCGAGTTTCCAGCAGCTATAAGCCGTGATAGGTTCCATGGCCTAGTCAAGTTAATTCTTGTGTGAATCATGACGTTGAGTGTTCTTTCGTGCCTTATTGGCACCTTCTTGTTAATGAATGACTTAGAATCCAAGTTCATTGTAATCTAGATTCTCGTGAGTACAAAGAGCCTGTGTTTGAGGAATATTACCTTTCACCTGCTTTATCTCTCTCATGCCAGCTTATACCAAGAGTATGTGTTACCGCTTTCAGAGAGTTATTACTTGTCCGTCTGTGAGTGATCTTATAAGTCAAAGTTGGTCGATTCCGAGCGTAATCATCATGGTGTCCAGAGCCTTGGATTACATCTTCTTGTCCGCTAATAACTATTTGCCAGCCAAGGACTATTAAGTTATTGTCTTGTACCGTTATTCGACTAATGCATTAGTAGCGTATTAGCATATTGTAAAAGGATTTATCCATCATTAGTGAATCGTGAAGGGTATGAATGTTCCATACATGGTATGCTTGCATGGTAGACTAAAATACTATGCATGATATTGATTTTATGCCTAAGTGTAATATATTATATGTGCATGAGACCTTCATAAAGGATGCTCTATGTGATTTGTAACCTCCTCGCATCCTAAATCCACGAAGCTTTGAAGTCACTTCAGAGGGCCCTCGACTTGATTATCAAGAGGGTCGTTGTAGAACTAGAATGGTATATTCCGATATAGGAATTGATCGAACCTGACCAACCTGAATGAAATTGAAAGTGTCATCTTGTTTTACTTGTGCAAATATGTGCAACGGTATATTGAAATTATACTAATAAATTAATTGAACCGTGTAATGATTGAATGAATTGCTCAGTACGAATGCCTTCTTTGGAAGGCTTAATTTGTGGTCCATGATGATTGACTACTTGATTTTATTGTTAAGGCGTTAGATCATAGATGCGTGTTGTGACCGGAATAATTTGGTTAGTCAGGAAAACTCTTGGTGGAAAGTTGTTAGCTTGGTGCAACTATTGCACATTCGAGTCACTGTTTAGTTGATAAAGAAGAATTTTCACCTCCTTGTCCACGTTTGTTGGAACCTAGTAAACCTCGATAATGTCCTTGAACCTGTCAGAGTCAATATGACTTCGACTTTGGAATCGATGGGAGATGATATTTAAGCATTTCTTTCTACGCCGCCTCAGATTCGTTTCTCCATGACCCGTATTTTTGTGTGTACAACTTCTACCACTTTATTGATCTCGTTAGTAACTATTCGACTCTCACTGCTTGTTTTGCAAATGCTTGTCCTCTTCTTGCCTTGTCCTTGTAGCACGACTTTGGGACTACACATTGCTTTCCGACCAGAAATTAGAGTTTTGCGTTGAACTATTGCGGGGACCTCGCTTGTATCTAGAACACCTTCACGGAATAATAACTCCGAGCGGAGTTGTGAAAATTGAAAGAGTAGTTGCAGAACCTCAAGATAGAGAGTTCATTTAATCGAGGTGTCCCATAGGGTGCAGGTATTGTTTGTGAAAGAATTGTGGTAGGTTGACTTTTTATAGACTATCGACAGTGAACGGGAATACTATCAAGAATATGTATCCCTTGCCACGCATTACCTCTTTGATCCAACCGGGGTTCAGTTGTCTATTCCAAGCTTGACATGAGGGCGATATCACCGGTTGAGGGTTAGAGCGGAGGATGTCCCTAAGACGACCTTTTCGTGCGCGTTACGGCCACTATGAGTTGTTGTGATGCCGTTTGGGTTGTCAAACGCACTGCAGTTTGATGGACTGATGAATAGGGTTTTTCATGAATATCTCGTGCGTAGTTTGTGTTTATTATTGATATTCTCGGGTACTCCAAGTCACGAGAGGAGGTTGACTACGACTCTATCCAAGCATTGCTAGTGTTTGAAGAACCTTGTGATTTTATCGATGCCTCGTTAGAAGGCTTGGGTTGCGTGCTTGTGCCATGGATTCTCATTTGCCTTGAATTTGCTTATTATAACAGTTACGGTCTAGTATTGAAATGACGCCGTATGAGGCTTATTAGAGATAGATTGCTTGCAGCCCGAGTAGACGAGAGAAGACTACGCGAACAATCGGAAAGCGACTTAGAAATTCGGGTGGCGACTTCGGTATTCTTGAAGGTATCGCCTCGCCCGCGGTACTAAGCGATTGGGAAGAAATATAAGCTTTCACCTAGATTCATTGGCCCATTCGAGATCCTAGAAAGGATTGGAGCCTTGTCGTATCGGTTAGCATTGCCGCCGTTATCGAATGTTCACGATGTATTCCATGTCTCCGATGCTACGCAGAGTATTTGATAGAGGAATCGCATGTCCTTGTTTTACGATGATTTCATTCGAACCCGATCTTTCTTATGAGGACCGGTGAGGATTCTTGTTACTAAGGAACAAACATTGAGAAGGAAGCAAATTCCGTTAGTAAGTCTCGTGAAAGAATTTTGATATTGAGGAAGCCACGTGGGAGGCAGTATCTTGAGAAATACCCCCTTTCCCTACTCGCCAGGCTAGGTAAAATTTAGGGACTAAATTCCTTTAAGTGGGGAGAATGTGAGAACCCAAAACCCATTACTTGTATTACTTGTTCTACGCCTTAATAACATGCTTGTTTCATGCTTTAACATGATTAGATATCTCTTTTAGTCATTCCATGCTTTCGTATTAGCATTATTGCATTCCTTGTCACTTGATTCCCTCCAATGCTTAGCATACCTTTCATTATGCCTCGCGTGTTGCCTTAACTTGATTTGCTTTCGGCTTAGAGACTTGTTAGGGTTCTATTGTCTTTCATAGATGACTTAGAACATTCCCTTGATCTTAGTAAGCTTGTTGGGAAGTTTAGAAACCTTCTTGCCTTGTTTTGGCCTTAGCGATTTCACCT
>CM028378.1:79700060-79777694 GCA_013146195.2 Codonopsis lanceolata | reverse complement strand
AACTTTTCTAGATCTCGAATGGCCAATGAATCTAGGTGAAAGTTTACATTTCTTCCCAAATCGCTTAGTACCGCTGCGAGGCGATACCTTCAAGAATACCGAGTCGCCAACGCTGAATTTCTAGATTCGTTTCAGATTGTTCGCGTAGCTCTTACGTCTACTACAGGCAAAGCAATCTATCTCTAATAAGCCTCATATGGCGTCATTTCAATACTAGGCAGTAGCATTATAATAAGCAAATTGATTAATGGCAAATGAGAATCCATGGCACAAACGTAACCCAAACCTTCAACGAGGCATCAATAAAATCACAGGTTCTTGAAACACTAGGCGATGCTAGGATAGGTGTAGTAGTCAACCTCCTCTCGTGACTTGGAGTACGAGGATATCATCAATAAACTTGACCACAAAGCTATCAAGATATTCATGAAAACCCTATTCATCAAGTCCATAGAAGCTGCCGAGGTGCGTTGGTCAACAAACGGTATCATAACAACTCATGAGTGGCGCAGCGTCTGAAGGGGGCTGTCTTATGAACATCCTTCTTTCAAATTCTCAACTAATAATAGCTACTCCTCAAGTCGAGCTTGGAATAAACAAGCGAACCCGAAGTGGATCAAAGAGATTATCAATGCGTGGAAGGGATACATATTCTTGATAGTATTACAGTTCAATGCCGATAGTCTATGCAAAATCGTAAACTACCACATTCTTTTCATTAAACAATACCGGTGCACCCATGGGACACACTCGGTTAAATGAACTCTATCTTGAAGTTCTTGCAACTACTCTTTTCAATTCTCACAACTCATTTGCCGGAGTTATTCTCAGTAAGGTGTTCTAGATATAAGCGAGGTCCCCCGGCAATAGTTCAACGCATAAAACTCTAATTTCTCGGTCGGGAAGCAATGTGTAGTCCCAAAGTCAACACGGACAAGGCAAGAAGAGGACAAGCATTTGCAAAACAAAGGGTGTGAGTCGAATAGTTACTAACGAGATCAATAAAGGTAGAAGTTGTATACAAAATACGGGTCATGGAGAAACGACTCAATGCGGGGAGGCGATTGTGGGAAAGAAATGCTTAAATATCATCTCCCATCGATTTCAAAGTCGAGTCATCTTGACTCTTGACAGGGTTCAAGGACATTATCGAGGTTTACTAGGTTCCAACAAACGTGGACAATGAGGTGAAAATTCTTCTTTATCAACTAAACAGGTGACTCGAATGCACGTGCAATAGTTGCACCAAGCTAACAACTTTCCAACAAAAAGTTTTCCAGACTAACTAAATTATTCCGGTCTCAACACGCATCTATAGGATCTAACGTCCTAACAATAAAATCAAGTAGTCAATCATCATGGACCACATATTCGCCTTCCAAAGAAGGCATTCGATACCAGGCAATTCATTCAATCATGACACAGGTTCAATTTATTCGTAGCATGATTTCAATATACACGTTGCACATATTTGCACAAGTAAAACAAGATGCCACTTTCAATTTCATTCCAGTTGGCCATGGGTTCAGTCAATTCCTATATCATAATATACCATTCTAGTTCTACGACGAATACCTCTTGATAATCAAGTCAGGGGCCCTCTGAAGTGACTTCAAAAGCTTCCGTCGTTTAGGATGCGGGAGGAGTTACAATTCACATAAGAGCATCCTTTATGAAGGTCTCATGCACATATAATATAATTACACTTAGGCATGGAAATCAATATCATGTACATAGTATTTTAGTCTACCATGCAAGTATACCATGTATGGAACATTCATACCCTTGACGATTCACTAATGATGGTAAATCCTTTAACAAAATGTTAATACTCTATTAATGCATTAGTCGAATAACGGTACAAGGCAATAACTTAATAGTCCTTGGCTAGCAAATAGTTATTCGCTAGAAAACCTCAAATCACTTTGGGTCAAGACGTAAACGAGCTAACGATTAACCAATCATCGGTCGTGCGATCACCTATCGGGTACTCACCCAGTCTCAACTTGAAACCACAACGATACCTTGAGCATAAGGGTATCCCTTAAATCTCAATAATCTGAAACAGGAAAGAGTCCTCTAATTCCTGACACTATACAGTCCAAGTACTCACGATTAGGCACTACAGAAGATATATATATTTATGTAGGAATCAAGGAATACACTAGGTACTACGGGAGGCTTAGCCACGCCGCTCAAGAAGATGTAACATGATCAAAGGCTCTACTGGACACCACGATGATTACGCTCGGAATCAACAACCTGAGCTTATAAGATCACTCGCAACGAACAAGAAACAATAGCTCTACAAAGCAGCAACACACACTCTTGATATAACTGCGCCTTGAAAGTAAAACGGGTGAAAGGTAATATTCCTCGGCACGAACACTGTATTCACGAGAATCTAGATTACAATGAACTTAGGATTCTAAGTCCTATTCATTAACAAGAATTTGCCAATAAGGCACGAAAGAGAACACTCAACGTCATGATTCACACAAGACTTAACCCAACTAGGCCATGGAACCTATCCTGGCTTATAGCTAACGAGAGCTCTGATACCAACTGTGACGACCCGGCCCGGGCCCGAGGTGGGACCGAGGGTCGGATCGCCCAAATAAGGAGGAAAACAAGTAGGCAATTAAACATGCAAGTACTTAATTCACAAAAACGACGTGACGCAACATTGGAGTCGCAGCACGCCTCGGCACCAAACGGCCGGATATTTTTAAAACTTTTAAACCTGATAAACAATTAACCAAATATAACCAAGTCTTCGGCGACACTACATGCCGGAACCCAAGCTAACAGTTCAAAGACAAGAATTAATAAAGAGCTAATAGCATGCTCAGCGGAAGACTAATACGTGGAGGAATACTAACAAGTTAACCAAAGCTCGGCTTACACAATGCCGGCACAAAAAGGGTTACAAGTACTACAAGTATAAAACTACTAGCAGTTAACAAGATTTACAAGCAAGTTATACACGAATACCCAAGCATAGTCTAGTTGACTTGCTTAACCCGTCGTCCTTACAAAAAGATATAAAACAAGAGAAAGAGGGCATCTAAACCGCTTCTTCAAATCATCGGCGCACCAAAAAGGGCACAAAGTACGAACACCGCGAGTCATCGAAAGCAGACTCTGCCTTGCTAGGATCTAAAGCAGTAAAGGGGAAAGGGTAAGTCATAAAGACTTGTAAGCTATCAATCATGCATGTCATGGCAATATGCATCATTCAAGGCAAGATATCATTTTCAGGCAAGATATCCTATTCAAGCAAGATATCATATTCAGGCAAGATATCATAAAGGTCATGTATTCAAGATGCACATTGTTTCACATAGGTGCTTATAATTAAATCACATAGGATCAGGATATATCGAGAGCCGGGCCGCTACGTAGTTCCTGCATACAAGCGTTATCTGGAAAGTGCGGGTATCGAATGTGTGTAGTACATCGATCTTCCGAGGAGATGCCCGGGATAGTCCAATGGTGCTCTTAATGATTACAACAAGGGAGCTACTTCCCACCGTGGGCCACGTGGAGGCGTGTGAACAAAGACAGTATGCCAGCTGGACTCATGCAAATGCCAAGTAATGTTTACTTAACAAAATTCTCAAGTATAGAACGAGGTCGACAAGAGCGATCTCGTTCAAGACAAGTAAATTATTCTCATCAATAACCAAGCAGGATTGAGTTCGTCAAGAGTAACTCACATGTCAATTAGTCATGCTATAATATGACATTCAAGATCAAGCAAGGTAATCAGTTCAAGTTCAAGAGTCTAGAATTATTATTCTTTAGGAAGCGCGTTTAGAACGTCGAAGGGATGGGTCGGTGAGCCGGTATTATTCAATTGCTCGCTAAGCTTGACTCCGTTGAGTCATCTATAACAATTCATCCAAGATAGATAAGACGCTAAATGCATCATGAACCTTTTCTAAGTTTTCGTATAGGATCGGCTAAGTCATGAATCTATTAAATAACCGTAGTTAAGAATGTTCATCACTAATCAAGCAGGAAGGAGTTCGACAAGGGCGAACTCAATATGTCAAATAGACATTCTATTTTATGACATCAAGAATCAAGCCAGGTAACCAATTCAAGTTTCAACAGTCTAGAATCATCATTCTTAGGGGAACGTGTTTAAGACATCGTAGGGATGATCATTGAGCCGGTATTGTTCAATAGCTCGCTTAAGTTTGACTCCGCTGAGTCGTCTCTACCAATTCATTCTAAGGGGTTAAGATGCTAGATGCATCCAAAATCCTTTTCTAAGTTCTCGTAGATGACCGGCTGGGTCATTAATCCATTAATCAACCGTAGTTAAGAATTATCGATAATTCGGATTCAAGGGCCTTAGAATCATTCTTTCAAGGTTATTAAGGTGCAAGGGTCCGAGAACATTAATTTCTCGCAAGGGAACATAGATCACAATTTATACTAGGCCTAGGACACAATCCAATAGGATGATCAATACAAGGCATAGGAAACCCTAGAATCATAATTTCCAAGAGTTATCAAGAGTCGTAAGTCCAAGAACATTTGTTATTCTTTAAGTAGGCATAGAACATATTCAATTCGAGGCGTAGGACTCGCTCAATAGGATGGACAGTTGTAGCATGTGAAACCCGAGAAGTCATTATCTCCAAGAGTCATCAAAAGTTATTGGTCCAAGAACAATAGTTGTTCCTAAGGGGACATAGAACTCTTTTAATTCTAGGCATAGGTCCAATTCAATAGGATAGACCATTCATGGCATATGGAACCCTAGGAGTCATAGTCTCCAAAGTTTGTCAAAATCTATTAATTCCAAGAACATTAATTGTTCCTAAGGGAGCATATAACATAATTAATTCTAGGCATCGATCTCAATCAACAAGATGGGCATTATTCGAAATCCCAAGAGATCAAAACATCCACAATCATAATTTTGGACATGGAAGAAGCATGGAGATCAAATAGAAAAGGGGGAAACATGGCAATTCTAGCATGTATCCTAAGGGAAATCGATAGCTTACCTTCACCAAGGAAAAGGAGAGTTGAAGCACAAAGTAACCGGATGAAATCGTTCTCCTCGTCGGTAGCTTCACTCCGGTAGTCTCGGTTTGGCAAACGGAGGTCGGGAGCTCAATCTAGGGGAGACACACACACTAATCTCACCTATTCTCTACACACACACCATGGCAAGAGAGAGAGGAGAGAAATCAGATTATGAGAGATTAAGGCAAGTCAACAAGGGAGGCCTTTTTATATCATGCATGTAATTGGTGGAATTCCAAGTGTCAAGGGGAGAGGAGAGGTGGAATCCATGTGTCCAAAGGTGATTGCTTAGGATTAGCACTAATCTAGCTTGATTAGGGTTTAATAGGTTGGATTAGGACTAATTAAGAAGGGGGTTTAAGTGTTAATTTGGATCACCAAAGCTGGAAGGAAGAAAAATCCCGTAGAGCTGTACAGAGGCTGAGGCGGGCGCCTCAAGAGGGGCCATGCGGCCGCCTCAGATGCTGGGACTGGTTCCCTGTTTTCATTTGTTCTCAGTATTTGAGGCGGGCGCCTCACTCGAGCCATGCGGCCGCCTGAACTTCTGGGGCATCAAAACTTGACCTAAACAAGTCCTAAATGGTCCCAAGCTCATGGGCAACCATTCTAGGGTCTAACACAACTCAAAACATGTCCGAAATACACCCGAACATCACCCGGAACAAGGTAGGACAAGGCTCGAGTCAAGCGACGATTGGTTGACGAATCAAACCCGGATCAAAGGTCAATATGACTAGGGTAACATGGGCATGGAATAGGCTTGTTAAATCATGGTTATGACTTGAATACAAGTCCGGGAACTCAAGGAACAATTCGCACGTCGAAATACGCGCAAAACGGGAGACAGGTGAAATCGCTAAGGCCAAAACAAGGCAAGAAGGTTTCTAAACTTCCCAACAAGCTTACTATGATCAAGGTGAGCGTTCTAGGTCGCCTATGAGAGACAATCGAACCCTAACAAGTCTCGGTTGAGTGCAAACCAGGCTAAGGCAACACACAAGGCGTAACGGGAAGGTATGCTAAGCATAGAAGGAAATCAAGCGATAAGGAATGCAATAACGATAATACGAGTCAGGCATGGACTAAAAGAGATATCTAATCATGTTAACGCATGAAACAAGCACGTTATTAGGGCATAGAACAAGTAATACAAGTAATGGGTTTTGGGTTCTCACAACCTCAGCGTTTTAACTACAAAATATAGTTCATAGTTGATGGGCTACCGTTTAACTACAAAATATTTCGTAGATATTGGGGTCTTGTTCAACTACGAATTATTTCGTAATTGTTGTGGTGTTATTTTACTATGAAATAATTCGTAGCTATTGGGTTGTCATTTAACCATGAAAATAATTCGTAGCTATTGGGTTGTCATTTAACCATGAAAATAATTTGTAGCTGTTGGGTTGTCATTTAACCATGAAAATAATTTGTAGCTGTTGGGTTGTCATTTAACCATGAAAATAATTCGTAGCTATTGGGTTATCATTTAACCATGAAAATAATTTGTAGCTATTGGGTTGTCATTTAACCATGAAAATAATTCGTAGCAGTTGGGTTGCTATTTTGCTATAAAAAAATTCGTCGTTGTTGTATTGCTGTTTAACTACGAAATAAATCGTAGTTGTTGGGTGTTACTTAACTATGAAATCATTCGTAGTTGTTGGGTTATAACTATGAAATAATTTGTAGTCGATGGATTATTTTCTAACTATAAAATTATTTGTAGGTGATGTGTAACAAGCCTGCGACTGTTTAACTACGAAATTAATATTTTCTTTTTCATAAAACCATGAAAAGCATATATACAATTTTGTTCATGGATGCACCAATACTAATCTTAATACACCAGATGTGAATCCTACCATAAACTTACAACTAGGTAGATATAGAGCAATCCATTGTCCAAAAACAAAATAAACTAGTTTCGCTTCCAAAATTATGTAAACCATTCCTATTAACAAAGACAAAAAAGACGACTTTCTCGCCTATATCTCAACTTGCAGATGAGCCTTCTGCGTAATTCTTCATTGATAAAAGTAGCTATATCACAAAAGTCATATATACCAAGTCCTCTCGCACCTCAAGATGACCTAAAATCTGCAAAAAATAAATAGGGGCAGTAAAAAGTGAAAATGACATACATGATATATACATACATACATACATACATACACACATATATAATGATTAAAACTCACAAAATGGTATAAAACACACATTACTCTCGCTCTTTTATCAGATTCAATGTCGGCTTGTTGACCGGTTTCTCTCACCGCTTCTTATGACCAATTTACATAACCATTTTATTTCAAATTAATGGCTCAATGCTTCGTATTTCACCGAAATTGAACGGTTGAAACTAGTTTGTGATAACAAACTTCCAACCATTGCAAGGTATCTACAGCTAGAACACTCCTAGAAACATTAATGATGTAGCAGCAACTGCTGTTGCATTATTTATCTTAAATACTACTAAGTTATTAAAGTAGCTAAGCTATGCTATTTTAGACTTAGTTAGCCATGAACCCCTGCTTTCTTTATTTTAATGGAAGATTCCTTCACCTTCAAGATAAAAACACTTTCAGGTCATATTTTGAGGTTTAGAGTCTCTAGAGACAATTTCTTGCATGAATGGACTGGATTTCAACAAGCTAGCCGGAATATTTCTCAGTACAGTAAGGGTGCTCCTTTGTTTTTTGCTAGGGCCAAAATGGAATATTTTAATGAAGTGCTTTCCAAAGTAAGGAAGAGAAGAGAGGGTTGGTCTAGCCAGTTGCTGAGCCATGGTGCTAAGGTAGTGCTTATTAACTGTGTGTTGTCAGCTATTCCCATAAAGATGTTAGATAAGAAATTCCTCGTACTAAGATCAATCCATCCCGAAATCATATATCTAATATAAGTGCTAGATGAAATAAGGAAGCAAGTACGAACGCTTTCAGTCTTTGCCGATTTGGTGCCGGTGATCTGTCATGGCAGATGAGACGACGAGGAGGCTGAGTCATCTTCAGTTCTTCAGTCTTCGCTGATTTGGTGCTGGTGGCGAGGGCGGCAGCGATGACGTAGAGTGGAGAGAGATGAGAGATCGATCGCTTGAGAGTTTTTAGGGTTTTTTGGGGAGAGGAAAGTGGAGTTTGGAGAAGAGGAGCTGGAACGCACACGGCCTAGCGGCTGGCCTGTACGGCGGCGGTGGATCTGAGAGGGGTTGTCTTGTCGGAGATGGCATGATGGAGGAGAGGAAGGGCCGCCGTTTAGAGAGAGGAATTTTTTGAGATTAGGGACCGTGAGTTAAGAAAGATGGAGTGTTTGCAATTTTGGAAAACCTATATATGTGGAGGGAATTTGGGGGAAAACTATGTGGGCGGGTTGGGGGAAAACTGTGTGGGCGGGAGAGTGAAATAAATAATTTTAATTTATTTAAATATTTTTTAAATTTATACTTTTAATTTATAGTTTTTACTTTGCTTTAATTTAATTTAATAAAAACAAAGTGTGAGCGCGTTTTACGTACATGTGTAAAACTAGTTAAATATTATTATATTTTATAATATAATATTATTAAATTACCAAATCCAATTTATTTTAAAAATCAAAAGATTAACTACCACAATTATTTTTAAGTAAAAAATTAAAAAAATTATTCAGAATTCTTTTTAAGTGAATATTTTATATAACTTCCACAATATTATATCGAGTTTTTTACGAAAATATTGTAGCTTTAAGTTACGTTACGTTAAGTTAGGTTAAGTTACGTTACGTTAAGTGACGTTACGTTACATTACGTTAAGTTACGTTACTTTACGTTACGGTAAGTTAACTTACATTACGTTAAGTTAAGTTACGTTACGTTACGTTACGTTACGTTACGTTAAGTTACGTTACGTTACGTATACGTTAAGTTACGTTACGTTACGTTAAGTTACGTTACGCTATGTTAAGTTACGTTACATTACGTTACATTACATTACATTACGTTACGTTAGGTTACGTTACGTATACGTTAAGTTTCATTACGTTAAGTTACATTACGTTACGTGAAGTTACGTTATGTTACATTAAGTTTCGTTACGTCAAGTTACGTTACGTTTTGTTAAGTTACGTTACGTTACGTTAAGTTACATTACGTTACGTATACGTTACGTTACGTTAAGTTACGTTACGTTACGTATACGTTACGATAAGTTGTTACGCACGCACGTTATACGCGGACGTTACGTTACGTTATGTTACGTTAAGTTACGTTACGTTACGTTAAGTTAAGTTAAGTTACACTACGTTAAGCTAAGTTAAGTTATGTTATGTTAAGTTAAGTTAAGTTAAGTTACGCTACATTAAGTTAAGTTAAGTTAAGTTACTTTAAGTTAAATTAAGTTAAGTTCCACTACGTTAAGTTAAGTTAAGTTAGTGTTATGGTTTAGGCTTAAGGTTAGTGTTACGAATTAGGTTTATGGTTTATGGTTTAGGTTTAGGTTTAGGTTTAGGTTTTAGGTTTAAGGTTTAAGTTTTAGAGTTAGGGTTGGGGTTGGGGTTAGGGGTGGGGTTGGGGTTGGGTATGGGGATGGGGTTGGGGTTGGGGTTGGGGTTGGGGTTGGGTATGGGGATGGGGGTTGGGGTTGGGGTTGGGGATGGAGGTGGGGGTGGGGGTGGGGATGGGGGTGGGGGTGGGGGGGTTGGGTATGGGGATGGGGGTTGGGGTTGGGGTTGGTGTTGGGGTTGGGGATGGGGGTGGGGGTGGGGATGGGGGTGGGGGTGGGGGTGGGGTTGGGGTTGAGGATGGGGATCGGGATGGGGTTGGGGTTGGGGTTGGGGTTGGGGTTAGGGTTAGGGTTGGGGTTGGGGTTGGGGGTGGGGGTGGGGGTGGGGGTTGGGGTTGGGAATGGGGGTGGGGGTGGGGTTGGAGTTGGGGATGGGGATGGGGTTGGGGTTGGGGTTGGGAATGGGGGTGGGGGTGGGGTGGGTTGGGGTTGGGTATGGGGATGGGGGTTGGGTTAAGTTAAGTTTAAGTTAAGTGAAGTGAAGTTAAGTTAAGTTAAGTTAAGTTAAGCTAAGTTACGTTAAGTTACGTTAATAGACGTATCGTGTTTCATGTTATAATGGTATATCGTACTCCATTATACCATTTTGTCAATAGACGTAGGGTGTTTTCATGTTATAATGGTCTATAGTACTCCATTATACCATTTCGCTAATAGACGTATCGTGTTTCATGTTATAATGGTCTATCGTACTCCGTTATACCTTTCGCTAATAGACGTATTGTGTTTCATGTTATAATGGTCTATCGTACTCCATTATATCATTTCGTCAATAGGCGTAGCGTGTTTTCATGTTATAATGGTCCATCGTAGTCCATTATAACATTTTGCCATTAATAGGCGTAACGTGTTTTCATGTAATAATGGTCCATCGTACTCCATTATACCATTTCGCCAATAGCCGACGCGTGTTTTCATGTTATAATGGTTCATCGTAGTCCATTATACCATTTCGCCAATAGGCGTAGCGTGTTTTCATGTTAAGTTACGTTAAGTTAAGTTAAGTTAAGTTACGTTACGTTAAGCTAAGTTGTTATATTACGCCAAGTTGCTAAGTTGTTAAGTTAAGTTGTTAAGTTAAGTTGCTAAGCAAACGCTACGCTAAGTTGCTGCTGCTAAGTTGCTAAGTTAAGCTAAGTTAAGTTAAGTTAAGTTACGTTACGTTAAGTTAAGTTAAGTTACTTAACCTTAACTTAACGTAACATAACTTAACTTAACTTAAGTTAAGAAGATGATGTCGGATTCAAAGAGAAGGGGGACGCCGACTCGAGTTGTGGAAGCGATTAGGGCAAGCAGGTCTGGGGCGGTGTGAGAACATGATGGATCAGAGACGACCTGGAGAAAATAGGGGGGTTGGACAGCTGGGTTCCTTCCTGCAGATTTAATAATGAGTAGTTGAGAGAAAGCGAGAGGACAAAGATGGAGGAACAGATGTTACAGATGTGTGTGTGTGTGTGTGTGAGAGAGAGAAAGAGAGAGCTGAAGATGAACTGTGTTTTAACATTGTTTTTTCCTATTTTACCCCTAAAGTTAATGTTATGGTCTAATGGGCGTTAGAAAATGGGTTTACTTGCAACATAACAAAAGTAGGGTGGCCAAAATAGATGATTCAAAGTTTCGATGACCGAATTGCAAAAAAGAGTAAAGTTGGGCGGTCCATTTGTGTGTTTTGCCGGTGACTCTACAATTTTTTTCTTTCAATTTAATCATTGTACTTGACAACATATAGCACGCTCATCACCCCATCCAATTTTTCGGACGGAAAGTTTAAAGCAATTGTAGAAACCTGAAATTACCCTTAGGCTTAAATCACAATTTAGTCAGCCTACTTTCCCACTTTTTGCAATAAGGTGACTACAAATAAAATCAATTTAATCATTGTATTTAGCAAATATAGCACATTCATCACTTCATCTAATATTTTGGATGGAATGCTTGAAACAATTATAAAAACCTGAAAATACCCAAAAAAAAAATATCATATCCAAAAAGTCTTAAAATCATAATTTTTCATACCAAACAGTCCAAAAACATGTCTATGAAAAGAAATTCTTTAGTTAAAAACTTTTATTTTGACGAAAATTCATTTTTTTCTATTTATTTATGAAAATTATAATAAGAATTGTATTGCATCTATTATTATTAGAAGTGTTAAATTTTGGACTATTAGGTATTAAGTTTGAAACTTTTTAGATAGAATAATTATTTTTGAGACTTTTTATATAGATACGAAAATTTGTTAGTGGTTTGCAAAAGTGAGAAAGTAGGGTGACCAAATTGCGATTAAGCCAAAACAATTTGATTTTGCAAAAGTGTAAAAACAACAATATTACAACATTTTGTCAAAAACGTTGTTTAAGACATATTACAACGTTTTCCTGAAAAATGTTGTGTTAAGTTACCCTAATACAACATTTTTTAGAAAAAACGTTGTGTAAAATGACCCTATGACAACGTTTTTTGGAAAAAAAAGTTGTGTAAAATGTATCACAACGTTTTTAAAAAAAATGTTGTGTAACATCTATCACAACGTTTTTGGAAAAAAAAAAACGTTGTGTAAATTCTATCACAACGTTTTTGGAAAAAACGTTGTGTAAAATCTATCACAACGTTTTCGGAAAAAACGTTGTGTAAAATCTATCACAACGTTTTTGAAAAAAAGGTTGTGAAAAATGACCATAGCACAACGTTTTTAAAAAAATGTTGTGTAAAATTACCATAGCACAACGTTTCTGGAAAAAACGTTGTGTAAAATAACCCTTATAGCAACGTTTTTTTAAAAAACGTTGTGCAAAATGACAATAGCGCAACGTTTTTAGAAAAATGTAGTCTAAAATGACCCTATCACAACGTTTTTCAAAAAAGGTTGTGTAAAATGACCCTATCACAACGTTTTTCAAAAAACGTTGTAAATAAAACGTTGTAACTGCCCACTTTTCTTGTAGTGGCAAGTGCAATCCGATCACGATTGTCCACTTCCAACTGAATGTTGTTTACCCATTGTTCTACCAATATGCTAAAGTAGTCTGGCTACACTAGGAGATTTTATTTATCAATGCATCTTTATGGTTTTATTGCACCGAGGAAGCATTAGGTGCTTCTAGTCTTAAGGCTTTGGTTTTAGATGGCTTTACTTTTTCTCCTTTTGTCTTTATCCATCCTACTGTAAAATTATCTCATTACTGTTTCTTTCCTTGCCAGAGGTTTGCGATAATGTTATTAAGATTTACTCATGTTTGTTCGCCAGTGTTTAGACTTGTATAGGATCTGAGTTCTAGGTGAGGAGGATGATTACAGACTCTAATCTAGGATAAATGATTCTCTAGCAGCAAACAATGGGATGAGACTAGAGATTATGCCTTGCAGATCTTGATAGTGCAGGATGTATGGAAGATGATTTTGTCCCAGAACTGCATTGGCATACAATGACCCACTGGGCTTTATAAAATGGCAGTATGCATAGCAGTTTCTAAGGTATTAAAGAATAGAAGTAGACTTTGTCCCAGAAATGCACTGGCATACATTGACCCACTGGGATTTATAAAATGGCAATACACACATCAGTTTCTAAAGTATTATAGAATAGTTCATAAGCCTTTAGAGTGGTGCCAGACATTTACCATGGTAAGATTTCCATTCCTAGGGAAAGTGAGTCCTTAAAAGTGTAACCGGAGAATGATTTTCAAATAAATAGTCTTCTTTTTTACCTTAATAACCAATGATAGGAGCGATTAGATATGCCTGCTTGGCATTGATGTTAGAGAATACTTTGATTTTTATCATGTTAGAGCTTTCATCTTGATCCTACCAAAAAGTTTCATTACCTGGTTGACTTAAAAATCTTTTTTTTTTTTTGATAAGTGTGACTTCTATTATTGGTGTAAACATGAAGAATGCATGAATTTTCTAGCAGACATACACGAATTGTTATCAATACCATTTTCCTGGGTTCAAGTAGTTCTTAAACGCGGTTTTAGATAGACCTTTAGTATATTCTGACTTGTCCTTTTTCATTTTTATTCTTGTCAACATATAATTTGTATACCTACAATCTACAAACCTCGGTCTGGTGTACATCAATGAAAATGATAGTACTATATAATTTGTCCACTCCAATTCCAATCCTCTCTTCGAACTTAATTGGTAAGTCATAAATCCAACATATCTGTTGTCTTTAAAGCCATAAAAATATGAACTAATCTTAAATTGATGTATCAAAAGCCACATATCTATTACTAATTCTCAAGGGGCCTCTTTTCAGCTGTCATGCATTGGGTTTGCCATTGAGCTTGTATACCAGTCTTCCCCATGTTTGTCTTATATCAGAAGCTACATAGGTACATATATAGCTTATATGTAGCTAACATAATGTACCCTCTCAAATTTTGTTTTCAACTTCAGCAATTACCCTAATTATGGTATTAAAATCCCAGGTAATATACTCAAGTATCTGCTCAAACAAAAATAGATTGTTGACAAGACACCACTAGAAAAACGGCAATTACTGACGGAAATTTCCGTCAGTAAATTAACATTTCCGTCGGTAATCTGGCTTTCCCAACGGAACCGTTCCGTCAGTATTCCGTCGGTAAATTTGGTCAGTGATCACAAACGGAACTCATTCCGTTAGTAATCACTGACGAAATTTCGTTTCCGTTAGTAATTACTAACGGAATAAGTTTCCGTCGGTTTTTGCTAACAGAAATTTCCGTCAGTAAATGTTAGTTCCGTCAGTAATATCGACGAACGTTTCCGTTAGCAATTTTCATCTTCGTTAGTGATTTCCGACGGATTACTCCGTCAGTAATTTATATTTCCGTCAGTAATACCGAGGAATGTTTCCGTTAGCAATTTTCATATCCGTTAGTGATTCCCAACAGCTTGCTCCGTCGGTAATATATTTTTCCGTCAGTAATACCGACGAACGTATCCGTTAGCAATTTCCATTTCCGTCAGTAATTTCCGACATAATATACCGTCAGTAACATGTATTTCCGTTAGTAGTCCCAACGGGATATTCCGTCAGTAATTGCAAAAATACTAACGGAATGTCCGTTAGTAATGCTAATAAAATGCTTAAAATTTTAGCTTTACGAACATAATTTCCATTAGTAAAATTAAAAAGAAAAATAATAATTTTTATATAAATTAATTTTTTGTAGGTGCCTGATTTATCATAAATATATATAATAGGCCCATGACAAAAATTAATTGCACTACAAAACTAAAACTTTAAATAGAACAAAATGTTATTACATCAAATTCGTTTCCCAATTCTATTGTTAATTACAATTGTATTGAATATTCGACACAAAGAAATTATGTAAAGGAATTAGGGGACTGGGTACGAGGAGTGGACGAAGATCCATGCATAAAAGCGGCCATCTGGGCGCGCATCTCTGCTATTTCCCGTGCCTGCTCAACCATTTGTTCATCTTGTCGAGCCATAGCTTCATCCTGCTGCGCCACCCTAGCTTCCAATGCATCCATCTTGGCTTGCGAAGCTTTGTCCAATGGAGCATTTGATCCTCCCGTTGACGGCAAACTCGGAGAAGAGACTGTGGATGAAAGCAGAGTGGCACCATAGTCCCCCAATCCGTAAAGTCTATTCCCCCTTTTTTTTCGTCCTTGTGACGCAACTCTCTGCCATAATTCTATTTTTGAAGAAGGGAACGGAGTTCCTCTCGAACTCCGTGCGGCCCTGGGTGGCCTCTTCATTTTCAATCATCTTAAAGGCATTCTGTCATTAAAAAAATACAATAATTAATAAAACATCAAACATAATAGATATATGATCCAATTTGATATACATTAAATTTTTTGATACTTACATATGTAGGCTCGGCAGTTTGATCAACCCACTGACGAGGTTGACCAGGAGCACCATGAATGGTGTGCGTGCTAACAAATACGTCAAAAAAATCAACATCGGGACCGAATTTCTTTACCTACAAGCATGATGGTTAGATTTTTTTGTTTATTCTATGAACATAGGGTTGTTTAGTCAAAGCTTTAAGTTTCCTGGGAATTTCAAACCATTGCAAACTGATTTTAAAAAGAGAGACGAAGCAGTAAAAATAAGAACAAACTCTAGTAGAATGCAATTAATTTGGTTGGACTCACCACTGAATAACTTCTAATTTTATCCTTTTTGCAGGTGTATATTAATTTCACAGTCCAAAGTAGCATCTGTCATTCCTTTACCTGTTCTTCCTCTTCTATTGCCCCACATAACTCTGCTCCTCGCAGCATCAACTTTAGTTCATCTTCAGTAACATATGGTTCACTAGTAGATCAAAAAATTTAAGAAAGGAGAATCAGTAGTGTAAAAAAGATTCCAGTCTCAAGAAATGCCAAGCAACTACGATCATCTACTTAAAAGAAGCAGAAGAACATATGCCGAAGAATAGAACCTGAACACCATATAGGAACTAAATATAAATCATAGGCTTTTTTACTGCCATATTCGTTCACTCTATACAATTGGGACATGGAACCAGCCAATTTAGACTATCGTTTTCATTATCAACTCATCTTTTGTGCAATATTCGTCGTGAAAACTACTAACTAGGCAAATCGAACCTTCAATAACATATCTTCATTTCATTTTAAACTTGCATCTTAAACTAACAATAGATTTGTCAACTGCTTTGTGACCACTCTAAACCATAGAAATAAGTGAATGTCAAACTTTTCCATCCACTTAGATTCCTCGTTCCCACCCCCATCTTAGGTCTTACATGACAATTTAAAAAAACACCAACACCTGCATTCGCATACATAGAATAACATGATTTCAAAAAACAAAAAGTTACATGTTCTTGAAGTTTAGGAAGAGAATCAACTTCAGAATCAATGCTCATGCCGCTAAGAAAGTCATCTATATTAGTAGGAGAATCCAAATGCTCGCCATCAGCTACCTTACTGCCTAGCCCTTGAACCAGATGAAAATCAAAACACTTAAAACAAACCAGAAAGGAGAGTAAAGGTTCTTGCCAATAGATAATGACAATTGAAGGACTCACTTGGGATTCAATCATTTCCATTGAGAAGTAGCCTTCAAAGTAATCATCAATAATACCCACCAAAGGTCTGAAAGAAAAAATAAATGTTTCTAATTTTCACCAAAACCCACCATTATCATCACTTGTAACAGTTTCTACCAATGAAAGAAAAAAGAACAAGGAAAATTGTAGCACGAGCAAAGGAACATAAACAACCCCTAGCAAACAGATTTCAGCATCTTTGCACAACTTTTATCGAAAAGCATAAGAATTTTAAACCCTAAACCGAGGGTTTAACTTTGCCTTTTACGGGAACAAACAAATCCAACCTAGATTTTTCCCTAACACGTCACAGAAGTTTTTGTGAACATAAAGTGGGTTCTAATTGTTAGGTGAATCCTTATTATATCATATCATTACTCAAATTAAAAATACAAAACTGAACAAAAAAATTGTTTAAATTGGAGATGAACGCACCTGTTTGGCCGGAGTGAGAGACCCGAAGTGAGAGAAGGTGAGAGAGTGAGAGAGACTCGGTGGTTCCGGTGGCCGGTGGCGAGGGTGGCGGCGATGAGGTGGAGAGCAGCTTCATCTTCTTCTTGGCTCACACAACCCTTCCTCACGGTAAGTCTCTATCTCACTTGCCACTGTCGAAGATGAGGCGGAGCTTGATGAGGTAGTCGTAATCGCCTCGAGCTCTAGTTGGCGGCGAGCAGTAGCTCACTTGTCGATGTCAAAGATGAGGCAGAGCTTGATGAGGTAGTCGTAATCGGCTCGAGCTCTAGTTGGCGGCGAGCAGTAGCAGTGGAGGTAGGGGGGAGGCGGTGATGGCGAGAGATAGAGAGAGACGTCTACTGAATTTTGAGAGAGAGAAGATCGCCGTATAGAAAGATGAGATAAAGATATTCCTGATTTGTAACTTGTATTTATATCTAGGGTTTTTTTTCCTTCTTTTGTTTTAATTTTATTTTAAATTGATGATAATTCAAATAGCTAGTTGAGACATTAGTTGGGCCATATTAAAATAGAAGTGTGAACATTTATCCAGGACGACCGAAAAATACTTTCAATTTATAGTCTTTCAAACTAGTTAATAATAATTTATTTTGAACGTAAAGTATTAATTACTAATGTTTCTTAAAATTGTTATGTTTTATAAATAAATATATATTAATTAATATTAAATACCTATTTCAAACCTGTCAGAACACAAATATCAAACATATTAAAATGTGTCAGATTAAAACGGGTCGACACGTCTTAACCCGTCTTTAACCCAAAAAACATGAATTTAAGTCATGGTCTATCTTTAACTAAATAGGGATTCTAATTACAACAATTGAATTAATCACTTTTACCCCGGCCTGGTAATTGTGTGATTGGGTTTGGGTCGCGTTGAAATGATGAGTAACGGGTTGAAACGGGTCTAAACACGTCCGAACTTAAATATGAAATGAGTCGAAATGTGTCAGTTTAAAACAGGTCGACCCGTCTTAACCTGACTTTTTCCCAAAAAAAAAACATGAATGCTTAGTATGAAAAGTCGTGGGTTGAAATAGGTAACCCGTTTTGACCCAAAACAGTTTTATTTGATTTTTTTCTTAATTTATACTTTCGATTTATAGTTTTTATCTTTAATTTAATTTAATAAAAAAATATTTGTGTGTGTGATGCATAATATAATAGTACTAGATTTTTATGCACGTGCATATGACACGGTGCCAGTATATATGAGGGGTACATTGTTTCAGTAATTAACTTGTATTTATACCTAGGGTTTTTTTTTTGTTTTTTTTTAATTTGCATTTTGATGGTAATTGAATTTATTTTGTCTATAAAACAGGCTAATAATTTAATTTAATAAAAAAATATGTGTGTGCGTGATGCATAATTTTGTGAATTTTTAAGATATTTTAAAAGTTTAAACACTCCAATTAGGGGTGGGCATTTGGATTCAGGTTTTTTGCATTCGGGTACCCGAAATTTTGAATAAATATATATATATATATATATATATATATATATATATATATATATATATATATATATTAAATAATAAATTGATATCTGCATTCCTTTCCAATGGCTATATCCTTTGGATTTCCAACAGTCACAAAAATGACTGCTAATGAAAACTGTTACAACCGAATTTTAAATATCAAAACCGGTGAGACCCCGAGTGTTATTCGAAAACAATAAGTCGAAAGGAAATAGAACACTTGATTATTAGCACCCGTAAGCCCGTAAAACTTATGTGAATGTGTAGTCCGCATTCCCAGATTCACAATGTAGTACTTCTTAGGGGAAGAAAGTTGTTAATGACAGCCAACCTTTGGTGGACCGAAGTGAGCATACCACTGGTTGGACTGCAGCCAAATCTGAGAAAAATCAAATGGTCCATCGTAGTCCATTATACCATTTGGCCAATAGGTGTAGCGTGTTTTAATGTTAAGTTACGTTAAGTTAAGTTACGTTACGTTAAGTTAAGTTACGTTAAGTTAAGTTACGTTACGTTAAGTTAAGTTACGTTAAGTTAAGTTAAGTTAAAGTTAAAGTTAAGTTAAGTTAAGTTAAGTTACGTTACATTATGTTAAGTTATGTTACATTACGTTACGTTAAATTAAGTTAAGTTACGTTACATTACGTTAAGTTAAGTTAAGTTAAGTTAAGTTAATATAAGTTAAGTTAAGTTAAATTAAGTTAAGACAAAAAACAAAATGTCGGGGCTAGTACAGCACGGCCAAAATCTAGTGTTTGGGGACAAGAAGTTTCAAGATCTTCGGATTTGGGTGCTATAGCTTCTAAGAAAGATAGTGATCAGCCGATTTCATTGCCTTCTCGGGGGTAGGAAGGATGAAAAGGCGGATTCTCCTATGTGGAAAGAACCTGATCAGCCGATTTCATTGCCTTCTTGGTTCGTTGGATCTGAGTGAAGACGGAGCAGAATTCAAAACTGATTCAAAAGGAGGCTAGGGCTACGATTCTGCAAGAGAAGAAAGCTATGGTTGAATGGGGTTGAGAATCATAGTAGTGGATACGGTGGAGCTCGATTGGGTGAATGTCGAACTAGGGCAAGGGCTGAGCTGGAATTGGGTTGTCGCCGGCTTGGATGCCGCTAACTGGGAAGTCGGAGAAAGAAAGGTGCACCGCGGTGGCGCTAGTTGATGATGGAGCTCGGCTATGAAACCGAACTGGGGTGGAGAAGCCACGGTGGCGAAGGAGGCGGATTGGACGGATAGAGTTGAAGGGGAACAGAGGAGGTGAATTGGACATATGGAATACAATTATTTTAAAAAAATAATTTTAATTATTTAAAAAGATTATAATTCAAAATTATTTTAAAAATCAAAAGATTAACTAAATGTATACCCATCTCATATATGCAAGTTCAATTAATGATAAAAATTAATTATTAATCAAATCTCACTATTATATTGTTTTTAATTTTTTTAAAAATAATACTCCCTCCGTCCCTAAATTATCGTCCTCCTTTCCTTTTTTGTCCGTCCCAAAATAATTGTCCACTTTGAAACTTACCTTTTTAGAACATCACTTTTACCACATTACCCTTACTTTTTCACTCTACATTAATTATGGGCCACATACACATGGATGGTGGCGAATTGGGAAGTCGAAGAAAGAAAGGTGCACCGCGGTGGCGCTAGTTGATGATGGAGCTCGGCTATGAAACCAAATCGGGGTGGAGAAGCCACAAAGTGAGTGGTCAAGCGAAGGAGGCGGATTGGATGGATAGAGTTGAAGGGGAACAGAGGAGGGGAATTGGACATATGGAATACAATTATTTTTTAAAAATAATTTTAATTATTTTTAAAAATTATAATTCAAAATTATTTTAAAAATCAAAAGATTAACTAAATGTATACCCATCCCATATATGCAGGTTCAATTAATGATAAAAATTAATTATTAACAAAATCTCACTATTATATTGTTTTTAATTTTTTTTTAAATAATATAATTTTTCAAAAAAAAATTATTTTGATTGTTATAAAACAATTTTTCACTTAAAATATCCAAAATATCAACTAAATGATGAACTATAAATTGATAAAATATCATTCATTGAAATGATTATAATATTTTTCTACTAAGAAACAATTATAATTTATTTACCAAAAAAATCATTAATTTTGTATAATAGTGACGGAGAAAACCGTCACTGATCAATGACGGATCAAAGACGGCGTATTCGCCACCGATCGCTGACGAATAAATCAATTAGTGACGGAATCTCCGTCACTAAATCTAGAATGAAACAATTATAATTTATTCAGCAAAAAATCATTAATTTTGTATAATAGTGACGAAATAAATCAATTAGTGACGGAATCTCCGTCACTAAATCTGGAATGAAACAATTATAATTTATTCAACAAAAACTCATTAATTTTTTATAATAGTGACGGAGAAAACCGTCACTGATCAGTGACGGATCAGGACGGCGTATTCCGTCACTGATCAGTGACGGAATAAATCAATTAGTGAATCTCCGTCACTAAATCTGGCATGAAACAATTATAATTTATTTAACAAAAAAATCATTAATTTTTTATAATAGTGACGGAGAAAACCGTCACTGATCACTGACGGATCAGTGACGGTGTATTTCGTCACTGATCAATGATGGAATAAATCAATTAGTGACTGAAACAAACAATTACCAACGGAAACTCCGTCATTAAATATGGCGCCATTTCAAAGTGATTTTGCTGATGGACTTCCGTTAGTAATTTTAAAATTCCGTCAGTAATATTCCGTCACTAATTAATGACTCACGGATCTCCGTTAGTACTTTTCAAATTCCGTCAGTAATTGCTGATGGGAAAATTCCGTCAGTAATATTCCGTTAGTAAATGTCATGTTTTTAGTAGTGAAGCAAGATGCCAGAGAACTCTTCGGTATTCAGAGAAGCAGAAGAGACGATAAGCGATGATAGTAACGACATACACATCATACAGACAAATGAAAGGACAAAAACCCTACAGATTATACAATACTCTTCAAACCAATTAGTAATCATAAACATTATCCAACAGGTTTTCTATTGATGCAAACTGCTGCTTATTTCTTATGTATGTTTCTATTATATTTATGGCATAACCACAACCCTCCTCCCTCCCAGGCAAAAGAAAACCAACAACAATAAACACTCATGAATGAGACGTGAGTAGAGCAAAAATCCATAATCCTATTAACATAGCTTTCAAAATGATGTTACAAGAATACAACATAAACAGAGCTCTGATTCTTTGTATTTTAGTTATCTTTAGGATGTTGGTTTGGTAAATATTTATGACAGCACTATCTGTCGAACACAAGTTTTCTAATCTGTTTCTTTAGGATACTGATTGTTGGAAGCTTGAGAATATGTTAATTTGTTAAATTTCCTGCATAGGTTCATACTTGTTTTCCAAATTTGACCATTTTTATCTACACTTGAAGGTCCAATGAAGTTAATCATTTTCATTTATACCTTGATTATGAGGCGCTTCATTTTGAGGGTTGGTAGCTCCACTAGATGTATTGTCTGATTGAGGTGGAATAGTGTTTGAGGAACCTAAATTTCTTTCTTGAATCATTGCATGAAGGCTTGCTATTGATGTTGGTGTTTTAGACCATTTTCCAGGAGCCATTCTGAAACAATTGCAGAAACAATATAGTTAGTAATTAAAAATATCATTACTTACGACATGCTCAAAAGACAATAATTAAAATAGTTCTAAAATAAACAAGAAACAATCATCAAATTTAAAATTAGAATCATCCAAGAAAGATACAAATTAACTTGATTAACTTATATAATGTTTTACATTCCAAAAAATATCAATTAAAAAACTAAAACAATTACTAAAATGGATCCATGTCTCTATCATCGTCACTACATTGACCCTCTTCTTCCACTTCACTGCAATATTCAAGATGTGTATCATCTTCTTCATCTTCCATTTCATCATCCTCCTCTTCATCTTCCATTTCATCATCCTCCTCTTCATCTTCCATTTCATCATCCTCCTCTTCATCATGTATAATGGCAGGATCGATTACCAATATTGGCTCAATATCTTTCCTACATAATCTCGTAGTTTCAACATCTTGATCCACTTGCACAATCCTACTTATCATCCTTGAGTCATTCTCTTGGTATAC
Organism: Codonopsis lanceolata; assembly: GCA_013146195.2. Taxonomy (NCBI): domain Eukaryota; kingdom Viridiplantae; phylum Streptophyta; class Magnoliopsida; order Asterales; family Campanulaceae; genus Codonopsis; species Codonopsis lanceolata. The sequence goes on along the minus strand of CM028378.1, from coordinate 79,754,941 downwards.
ATCCATGGAGGAAGGTAATTCATCGGGATGCAAAGATTCATTTTCAGGAATGTCCCACAAGTGTCTATGTTGAAACTTTTGTACAACTTGCCAGTTTTTTCCCAACTTCGTGTCATTAAGATAAAAAACTTGTTGTACTTGATTAGCTAGTACATAAGGATCATCCTTGTACCACCATCTACTAACATTAATACTTCTGAAATAAGCATCTGTGTGTATTCTTGATTTGGAGTTAGTATTGAACCACTTGCACTTGAAAAAAACAGGACGCTTTCCTTTGATGTAGACTAATTCAATCACATCAGTCAAGATTCCGTAGTAGTCAAACTGATTTCCCTCATGGTCACCTTGCATGATTACTCCACTATTTTGACTTATACGACGATTGTCACGCTCCTTTACGTGGAATCTTACATTATTTACTATGCAAGATTTGTAAGTACTTCCACGCTCAAGAGGCCCACATGCGAGTATGTATAACAACTCTGTAGCTTCTTCCAATTTGTACTTGTAAGAATTCATCATCTAGAGATCAATTAAAAAAAAGGTTATAATCTTTCTTTAGAGGACTTATACTAAAATTATTAGGAAAAACAAAATAATAAACTTACACGCATTTTAAACCAACCAGGGAACTCATCTTGATGTCTTCTTTCTAAATTCAAAGTACTCACAGCTTCTAATTCTTTCTTGTGTTCACTAAACACCAAAATAGATGGTATGTATGAAAACATAAGCTTTAAATTAATTATGCATAATTTTTTTAGGCAAAATTTGAAAATTTTACTTACTTCATAAATTTATGTACATCTTCGCAATTGTCTAGAATGTACCAATGCATCTTACGAAGCTCCACCGGATCTATAAAATTAAAATCTGCTGCACCAAAAGGACGAACACTTTGACAAAACGGAGATTGTTCATCTCCTTCCTCCAACTGCCCTCCATCATAATTTTGTTCCTCTCTATCAAACTTGGTTTCAATGCCATGAAGATATATATATATATATATATATATATATATATATATATATATATATATATATATATATATATATATATATATATATATATTTCCATGAAGATACATTGAGCAAAAGGTAAGACATTCATTAGCACTATACCCCTCCGCAATTGAACCTTCAGGACGAGCTTTATTGGTTACATATTTCTTAGTTAAGTTGTGCCAAGGTTTCGTTCAATCGGATACACCCACCGAAAATAAACTGGCCCACCAAGTATGGCCTCCCGTGGTAAGTGAATAGCTAAATGAACCATAATGTCAAAGAATGCCGGTGGAAAAATTTGTTCTAACTTGCATAAGATAATCACAATATCCTTCTCCATTCTCTCAAGTTCCTTTAATTCCAACGTCTTACAACATAATGATTTGAAGAACTCGCCCAACTCCACTAATGCATTATGAACCCCACTGCTTAGGAACCCACGCATTCCAATAGGGAGAAGTTGTTGTAACATAACATGGCAATCATGACTTTTCAGTCCAGATACCTTTGCTTCATCAACATTCACACACCTTGATATATTTGATGCGTATCCATCTGGAAACCTAACTGATCTAAAAAATTCACAAAATTCCTTCCTCTCTTGTTTTGTAAGTGTGTAACTCGACGGGGGCATCATATATGACTTACCATCGGTACTAGTCTTTAAATGTAATTCACTCCTTATCTTCATATCATCCAAATCATGTCTAGCCTTCACCGTGTCCTTTGTTTTCCCCTCAATGTCAAGGAGTGTTCCGAACAAATTATCACAAATATTTTTCTCGATGTGCATGACATCGAGATTATGTCGCAACCTTAGTTTATGCCAGTAAGGTAGCTCAAAGAAGATGCTCTTCTTAGTCCAATTGAGTTCCTCATCACTGCACTTTCTTTTCTTGTTGTTTGGGTGCTTCCCTGGGGGCAAAGATGGACCTTTGGTGAGTTGTTCTAGCACATCATCTTCTGTCAACTCTCGAGGTTTCACACCTTTCTCAATTTTTCCATTGAATATCTTACTCTTTTTCCTCCAATGGTGATTATCATCAAAATATTTACGATGTCCCATGTAGCAAATCTTACTCCGCAATTTTTGTGAATTTGTTTCCTCATTACAAGTAGGACAAGCTTTATTCCCTTTTGTACTCCAACCTAGAAAAATAAGCATAGGCAGGGAAGTCATTTATAGTCCACAGAACCATTGCATGCATCTTAAAACACTGTCCGATAGATGCATCAAAAGTTTGAACACCTTCATACCATAACTCCTTGAGCTCATCTATCAATGGTTGCAAATAAACATCAAAGTCTTTTCCAGGGGCCTTGGGTCCTGGAATGAGCAATGACATTGACATTATCAAAAAATATTCCTTCATGCATTTCCAAGGAGGCAAATTGTATGGGATCAGAATGACTGGACACATGCTATATGATGTACTCATGTTTCCATATGGATTAAAACCATCGCTACTTATTGCAAACCTTACATTGCGAGGTTCTTTTGCAAACCAAACGTACTCCTTATCAAATTCTTTCCATGCAAGTCAATCAACTGGATGCCTTAACACATTATCTTCATTAATACGCTTCACTTTACGCCACTGCATATCATCTGCCGTTTTTCTCGAGATAAATAATCTTTGAAGTCGTAATTTGAGAGGAAAATGACGAAGGATTTTGTGAGGAATTTTCTTGCCCTTACCATCATTAATATGCCATCTAGACTCACCGCATACAGGGCATTCCTCTTTATCCTTATCCCCTTCCAAAAAAGAGCACAATCATATTTGCATACATGGATTTGAGTATAACCCAACCCCAGTTCACGTAACATGCTCTTCGCCTCATAATGTGACTTCGGAAACTTGGAACAGTTGGAAAAGACGACTTTCAGAACTTCTAGTAACATAGTGAATGACTTGTTGCTCCACTTGTTTAGCACCTTCACATGAAGTAACTTAATAAGAAACGTTAACAATGTGTAGGCTGCACAGCCCAAATACAATTCAGTGTCGACATCCTTCAACAACTTCTCTAAGTTTTTTGTCCCCTGCTCACGTATATTTTCACTATTACGGTTACAATCACCACCCCAAATATCATCTTCCATTAGAGATCCCCTTTGTAAGTCCTCCAACATTTCCTCAATTTCATCGTCTTCTTCACCTTCATCCCTATTCCCTTCATTCTTTTCAGGAACATGCTGACTATTTGAATATGACTCCCCATGATGTACCCAAACTTTGTAGTTCAAGTTAATCCCATTTTCATATAGGTGATCTTACAAAGTCGTGGAGGTTGTCGATCCACGTTCATGCATTTCACACAAGGACACAACATGGTACGTTTTCCTCCCAAATTTGCATATGCCAATGCCATGAAGCTATTAACACCAGCTATGTACTCCTTACTAAACCTATTACGAATGGACATCCAGCTTTTCTCCATAGTTCCTAAAATAAATATCTATGCATGAGAAATATATCATGAACCAACAATATGAGAAATGTATCATCATTGGCAACTAAAGAAAAAATGCTTCGCCACACAAATACATCTAATAGGGGCTAACATTGAATCAACAGAGTATTTTATTTTTCCTACTCGAACTAGTATAAATCAACTCCTAAAAATCACGAATGGTTGGATATGTAGCTTGGAATTGATTTGAATCTGCACAATAATAACAGGGGCAGGAATGCCCTCAAAGACCCTGTGGTGTGAGAAAATGTAACTAATTATGAACTAAAGTTTTCATCATGGTTTATAGAGAATAAAGTATAATCAACCTATGTTTGATACTGGAGAGCCTAGTTATATATAGTCTTGTCCATTGATCATCGTACACTTGTTAATTTGTTGGCTGAATTCACTCCCACGAGTAAACAGCAAGGGGTATAGCTGCAAAGTTCAAAATCATGGAAAGATTTCTTGTCAAGAGAAGGGCTACGGTGCTGTGTAAGCGGTAAAGATAGTCGTGATGACTTTCCCAATTGGCAAGCTGAACAAAGAGACTGCAATGTGGATGACGAGCATGGCAATTTATTTGTGTTTATTATTTGACGAAGAATGCGAAGATGAGGATGACCCAACCGATGCCATGCCATGATTGAAACTTTATTTGTTGAGAAAGGACACAATGGAAAACGAGAGAGAATAGAGTCCGTTGTTACTCGGGCCGGAGAGGAGAGTATCCCGAGTAGTTCGATCCTTGACAAGGAAACAAGATGGGTGAAATTCAAAAAATACATTATTATCTTGACAAAATTTTTGAACAGACAACAATGGTTTTGAAATAGAGGGAACATGCAAAATGTTTTTCATAATAAATGATCTGGATGGTGAAGAAATAGAAGTGGAACCAATATTCTTAATGGAAAGTCCATTACCATCACCAACAGTGACCTGATCATTTCCTGAATATTCTTCAGAATTTGAGAGACTTGCAATGTCGGGTGTAATGTGGTGAGAGGCACCGGTGTCCGGAAACCAGTTCATTTGAGGAGGATGTGAAGATCTGTGAGAGAAATGAGCAGAGGGGTTGGTGGTTGAAGAGTATCGACGATAGCAAACATCAGCAGTATGGTTGTGACGTTGACAGATTTGGCATGTAGGACAAGGGGAGTTATTATTGAAAACAGGTGGGTTTAATCGATAGTCTCGGTTTCCAAAATTATTACGACCACGACCGCGACCACGACCGCGACCGCAGAAGTTATTAGCAGAGGATCCACCATAGTGAGAAGGGGGTCGAGAGGAATGAGCAATATTGGCAGTCGGGGGGAGTTGAGGAGATTGTGTAGTTGCTAAGATTGGAGGGGAAGGTGACTTGTTCGAATGGAGGAATTCATGGCTAAGTAACAGTGCATGAAGTTCTGGGAAAGTGACTGGTGTAGTTTGGGCGGAGAGGGTCGTAATGATGTCGGAGAACTCACTACGAAGACCACGAAATACATAGATATTGAAGTCGGCTGGATCAAGGGGACGACCGACAGCGGCTAGTGCGTCGGCGTAACCTTTTGCTTTCTGAAGGTAACTTGTGACTGATTCATCCTTTTGTTCTAGACTATGAAGGCTATTATGAATGGCCATAATGCGCGTATTGGAAGGGGAGGCCAATGCTGATTCAAGCGTTGTCCATACGGCATGAGATGTGTCAAGTCCAACGACAAGAGGTAGGACTTCTTCACTAAGGGAAGAGACTAGGAGCGTAAGGATGGACTGATCTTGAAGAGTCCAGTGCAGAAATTCGGGGTTTGGTTGGGGTTCGATCTTTCCTTCAACTTGAATTTCAGGTGGTGGGGCAAGCTTGGTGCCATCTAGGAATCCTATAAGATTTTGGCTTCGAAGAAGAGGTAGGATTTGTGTTTTCCAAAATAAAAAATTGGTTGAAGTGAGCTTAAGAGAGAGGTAGTGGTGAAAACTGTTAAGGTTATTTAGTGATGGATTTGGATTTGCAACTGGTATGGTGGATGAGGAGGCTGCGGATGAGGCAACTGGGTTTGTCATAGGAATTGGTTATATGGCTCTGATACCACATTGAATCAATGTTTTGTGTTCCCCCAATATTATTCATTACACTGAATGTACAGATTACAGTGCATATATATAGAATCAGTACATGGAAGAAATAACAGGCAGGTGAGAAGGTATATCGGTTGATACAGTGAATCTTATACCCGTATACAATGATTGTATTGAGGGGAGTTGACTGGCTACTTGATACTTCACGACTTAATTAATCATCAATCTCTTCCCACACACCAGCCTTATTTGACCGCCTATCATTTCCAACCTCTTAGAAATTGGATGAACGGTACGTCTGTTCTTCAGTATTTTCCATCTGAAATTTTTACCCAATTTTTGATTTTCTTGAATTTTCTCTTACATGTGGTGATGCATGTATATTTTGTATTTTGATCTTTGCATCCACAAGTTACTTATTCTAATTTGTTTTCAACATTTTTCTTTGTTCACTTAAATGTAGGAGATTTTTGTGCAAGGAATTTATAAAAATGTGCTGATCATTTGTGTGATTGTACTGAATCCTCAGGTTAAATAAACGATTGGTTAAAGGGTTTCTGAGGAATGCTAAAGTTCTGCTAAGGAAAGAAAAAGGAGAGATTCATGTGAGTCACAAGGAAGGTGACCCGTTTGACAGGTGGGATTTGGTGAAAAAAGCTGAAAAGATAGGATTGATCCTACATGAGAGCATTCCCTTTTACCAGTACAAGTATGAAGGATATTACTCGAAGAGAGCTCTTGGTAGCTTTTCTGATGCACCCTTTCGTTTAGGAAGAAGCACTACTTTCAAGTTCAAACTGTATATCGATGGAAGCTAGGTTCTGAACTAAGAGATGATTTTTGGTAACTTGGTGGACATTATTATACAATTATCTACTCTCTAAAGTCTAATCTCAAATGAAACAGTTTCTGAAATAGGTGCTCGAATTCTGCAGAACAACACTAGTTTAGAAACATGGCGTATTAATCGCCAAAAATCATATATATTCTACTTAATGGCCTATTAATCGTACAAGAGAGCGTTCCCTCTTGCTCTCTCTCTCTCTCTCTCTCTCTCTTTTGAGTAAAGAAACCAGGACAAGTTTGTTTAGGTCAGCAGCCAGTTGACTAACACTTATGATATCGAGTAGATGTGTTGATTATGTATATTCTGTTGTAGCCACCATCATTCTGGTTTGAATTGGTAGTGTGGTATGTATAATCAAATGTGTATCACACTATCACTAATTTTTTTAAAAACCATCATAGTGACATCTAATAATAAATTGGTACATCATATTTGTATATGGTATTACAGTTTCAGTTTCCTTGTACAGGAAGAGGGAAAATCTTATTTCTTGCATTTATAGTTCAATTAATTATTTACAGATGTCCAGACCTGGACATAAATTTGTAGGCATTTGTTTTATAGTTTTCATTTCTCTTGAGATTTTCTCTATGTTCCTCTAGGGAAGTACACAAGTAATGGTTTTCCCCAAGTCTCTTGCAATGGCGGATTGAATCAAATGTGTGCTGCGGTATGTAATTCTTCTTGTCCTTTCTCCCATTTTTTTTCTATCGCGACACTACATTTACTCTGTCTATTAGCATTTTTTAGATCTGTGACATGGTGTGTGGGTCCTAATGAGCACAATAATAAGCTAGAAGGGGGGGGGTTGAATAGCTTATTAACACTTTAAAAACTTTTAAGTAAGTTCCTTGAAAGTTATTTGCAATCTATGAGAAGAATCAAGTAGCGGAAGACCTTCAAGAAAATTGTTCAGTGCAGATAAGGACTAGGTAGACCTTTTACAGATTACTTAAGTTACTGTGAAATGGATAATATAAACAATGAAACTAAGCGGTTCAATAAAAAGCAGACAGAAGGAAATAACACAAGTATTTTGGGATGGTTCACACTATAATGAGTGCTACGTCCACCACCAAGGCAGTCAACCTTGGATTTAAATTGTGCACTATGTTTTCCACTTAGATCAATTACAAAGAATATCCCTAATGGATCGTGTACAAAATATTGACTTGTGTTTGGGTCTAGGGAATTAAATATCTGTAAATACAAGATATTTAATTAGATGCGAAATATAGTTAATGGAAGTAAACAACAAGAAGAATAAAACAATAAATGTTGAAGAAGCGACTTCTTGTTGTTGCGAGGACTTCTAGATCTGTTGAGGATCTATTGAATGCTTGGTGAAAGACTTGGAGTTGTGTAGATTGAGCAATTCTTTAAGTGTTCGATTGATTACATGCGGTTGTCTCTTTGTTCCAGTCTTCAATGGCGTATTTAAAGCGAGTGCACTTCAAAAGATCCGTTGGAGAAGGCGAAGACTTCAACGACTCTATTCATAAATGCATTAAATGCATGGGGAAATTTGTCGATCAAGGAATTTCGTCTTCACAGATAACTAGAAGCGAGATAATCATTTACGAGATCTTCAAAAGGTGGGCGATTTGGTGTCGGATCGAGAGATGAAGCGAGAAAGTAGGGGCGATGCAGCTTTTACGCTTTCTTGTTCGGAGGCGAAAAGTATTCTGCTTTTCGGAAAGTTGCTTTCGGCGGCTTGACATGTCGAGGAAAAGACTTGGATTAATTCAAATAATATATGGGAATAAGTTTGAATTAATCCGGCTAGCTTTATTTGGAGAGGACACGTAGAAGCGGTCAGTGGACACGAGGTCTACCGATCTTAAGCTTTGAGCGAGGTCTTCAGGTGAAGGCGAGAAGTGGTCTTCAGATGAACTGAAAAAGTCCTACAAAAACTATACAAGGCAAAGTTCTATACACGGTTGCCACGCTAATCGATCTGGCCCGATTAGCCAGAAGTATAAAACTAATGTAATGTCTTGATCGAGATATAAATTTAACATAAGAATCAACAATCTCCTCCTATTTATATCGGTCATCATTACTACAAATGAGGGTTTTAAAACAAACTATTTAATAGATAATAGCATGTCGAGAAAGTTTATATATTAACGTAATCGGTAGACATGCCTCTATTAAGCAGAATAACACCTCAAATGCAAGGGACTAATCTAAGTGCATACAAGAATAAGAGAGTCAAAGAATAGCACACAGATAGCGGCGGTTTAAATCAATTTAAAGCTGAATGTTTAAATTCTAATTTAGATAAACAATAAAGCGACAAGAATTTAAACAATATAATTTTTGAAAAAGCAAGTAATCATCGTATTCATAAACAAGATGTTTACATTTGACGAGTTTTCAAAAATAAGATAAATACAAAGGAAAGGGAAGAAAAGATACAAAAGCTACCAAGGTCTTTTCCCTTTGCCTTTGTCTGCGACCTCCTTTTCTCTTCTTTCTCGCTCTAGCTCTTCCATTCTTCTTTGGTATTCGGCATACGCATCGGTTGGAGTGCGGTGGAGCGAGCGGTAGTCGGTTCTTCACGAAGGCGGTTGTTCTCTTCCATCGGCATTACGTTGATAGATCTCATTTGTTTCTCCTCGTGATGGCGGATCACGATCCGGTTGGCATTCATAATGTCATGAGCGAGTTTCGGCGAGGTTGTTGAGTTCCATAATAGAATGCGGCCGTGGTGAGATGGAGAGTGATGGCGTGGAATAGCTCGTAGAAAATGGAACCTATGATCGGCGGCCTTCATCTCGTTGAGCTTCGATGTTGATCTTGACATCGGTGAAGTCGTGCGCATCTGTCCAAAAGCGAGTCAGACATCCTCTTGAAATTGTCGAAGAGTAGTGGCGGTCCGGTCGTTGGCCTTGGCATTGCGATGGCTACTTCGGCGGTAGCGGTAGATATGCTTGTGAGTTCGCCTAGCCATTGGTAGATGGCATCTAGCAGGGACAAAACTTCGGCATTGGTGGTGATTGGAAGTAGATGCTTGGCCAATGTGAATGGTGTCGGCGAGGCGAGTCTGCGGCTGATGGGGTTGGATATGGGGAGTTACGGAGGCGAGAAGAGGATGAGTCTTGGGTTGGTATGGTTTTGGTGGAAGAGGATAGGGTTATAGGGGAGGGTGGAGGTGGAGTTGGTGGGGAATCCAGTTCCATATCAGTGTCAGAATTTTCACTGATGTGGGAGGATTGGGGAATGGGTTCGGTAGAGAACCAGAAAGAAGGGGCAGGGTAGAATAGGAATTTTGGTTTTTGAAGGGAAGGTTGAGGAGGTTGAGAAGGTTGAGGAGGTTGATGAGAAGGGGTGAATAGATGCGCTCTTGACGAAAGTTCGAAGAGGAACTTAGCGGGCGAGGTCTAAGGGTTGTGGTGTGGTTGAAGAAGTTGGTTGGGATTGGGGTGGTGAGGAAGGTGTGGATGGGTCGGGTGAGTAGTTAAAGGGTGAAGGAGGAGGAGGAGTTGGGGTTGGTGGCTCCTCGATTTTGAGCTCCTCTGAGGGATAGACTCCTCAGGAGGTGGTGAATTCCTCGAGTAGATGACTCGGAAGGAATAGATGAAGGGTTGAAGGTTTGTCGGTAGTTGGTTGGGGTTCGGTAGTTGGTATAGATGAAGGGTTGGGGTTGAGTGTTGGGCGTCGGTAGAGGTAGTTGGTTGGTGGCGGTAGGGTTGGATGCAGGTAGCTCTCCTTTTCTTCCTCGGCGGTGAATAGGAGACTTCGCTTCATCGGTAGAGGTTGGAGGGCTGCCGGTGGCTGGTCTTCAAAGGTTTCTGAAGTTTCCTTCGTTTTGGTTTGGGAGTGGAGTGCGGGGAGGTGGTGAAGGTGGTTGGTGGATTGGGTAGAAGGCTTGGCTTGGGTAGATGGAGGAGAGGAATGGCTGGATTGGCTGGTGCCTTCTTCTTACGGCCTTCCTTCATCTCCTTCGATCCATTTGGCTGCTCCTCTTCGGTTGGAGGTGCCACTTAGGCCTTGTCTTCTTGGCTTTGCCTTTTGCTATTTTGGACCTTAGCGGCGGCCTCATCGGCCATCGGCCGGACCTTTGGCCTTTAGATGGAGGTCGTGGCCACTTGATCATCAAACTTAGCGAGAGGCCTTTTGAAGGTCTTGCTTGCGGCTACATGTGCTTCCATATTGAAGCGGGTGACCAAGATAGGTGCGAGGCTTGGCCACTTTGTCAAGAGACCGGCGGTAGACCTTTACGCATCCGGCGCTTGTTCTCGTATTCGGTGTATTTCTTGAAAAGCGAGGCGTGAGTTGTTTGTCCTTGGCCACCGTATACAACTCATCTTCTTTCAAAGAAGAGTTGATGGCTGCATCATCCCTTAAAAGGGCATTGATCAGTCTGACGAAGGGGCGTTTGCAAGTGGGGTTGCTTTTTGCTTTCTCCACCCTTGCTTTAGCTCGTCGAAGATGATGAGCCCCAGTTGAGGCAATTTGTAGAAATATCTTGGTCGGTTGATCTGTTGGCCGATAAACATGTCATGTGCTCCACTCTTGAATAGGAGCCCCTTGTCTAGAAGGTGGGGTGCGATGAGGCGTCAAGAGGAACAAGTTTGAACATCTTCCCTTGTGGCTCCAGGAGAGTGTCTACTCCCTCATGGCTTCCAGGCATGTAAAGCCTCGGCCGTGGTTCTTTGAAATAGCTCCTCAAGTAATGCACGCCAATGATGGTGGAAATAGATTTGGCGGTGGCAGAGATGGGGCGGCCTCGAATCCACCCACGAAGCGATGCAGTTCATGAGCTCCATTCGTTGATAAAATTCTTACGCGGGGAAGATCTTGTAGGTTTTGTCGTTGAGGCGGAAGAGGGAGAATCGAGGCGTCCATATCCTCGCAAGCTTTGGCCGGCGGCTATAGAATTGATTGTGAAGGTCAATGCACATGCCGAGGAATGTATAGCTTTGGGTCCAAGCGACAATGATGTCATGGCGGCGGGATAGATGGGATATCTGGAAGATTGATATTTGGCTGGGAGGAATGACATTTTCGAGGTCATAAGCCTTCCCATTGTCGCTTAGATTTTGAAGTTCTTGCTGAAAGAAAAACAAAATAAAAGTTAGGGCTTTTCATCTAGACATCTAAACAAGTAGGAATTTCAGAGTTTTCCAAAATAAATTGAAATTTTCGAAGCAAAAACTTGAAACCCTAGAATGTTTAGAGAAACCACACTCGAGAAAAACATAACAGAAGTTTTCATAAGAATGAACAATGAATAAACAAAAGCATTTGTTAGTATTCAAGATTATAACAACAACAATGGCGAATCCTTGTATAAACTCGAAAATGACGGTTTGAATTCCAAAAGGATTTTAGGTTGATCTTGAAATGCGAGCGATACATAGAAAATTTCGAGTAGAGTAGAGAAAGCGTACCATTGTTGAAGATGAGAAGAAGAAACAACAAGAAGAACTTGAATTTGCGAGAAAGTAGTTACTCGAGAGAGAGAGAGAGAAAGTTTATGTTCAAAGGGTTTCGTAAAGTTTGGAAATGACGGTTCGAGGACTATTTAAAGGCGAGAAAATATCAGTTTTGAAAAAGCGGGAACTTAAGATATTTTCTTAAGTACCAAATTTCGTCCTTGACCCCCTTTATTGCTTTAGAAACCTCTTTAGCAAAAATAGACTAAGTAAGAGTACTAACCTTTAGGTCTTCGGTAAAGGAGAACTTCGTCTTCAGATTAGTCTAATCTTGGGTCTCTAGGTATGAAAGAAACATTAACAAAATTTTTAAAATTAAGCGGTAGGATCAATCATACCAAGATTTCTCCTTAAATAAGCAAACTGGTGGCATCCGGTGGTTTTGTGAGAATGTACGCCAATTGATGCTCGGTTGGAACATATTCGGGCGATGTTACCTTTTCCACATGATCTTTGAGAAAATGATAACGAATATCAATGTGCTTTGTCTTTGAATGCATTCTTGGATTTTTGGAGGCGAGATAGGCGATGTGTTGTCACACATGATTGGGCGGTTTTCGGTCTTGATGTTGTAGTCCACTAGTTGTTGCTTCATCCATAGCGGTTGAGAGCAACAGTACGCTTGCGGCAATATATTACCTTACGTGGTTGAGTTTGCCAGCGATCCTTGTTTCTTGCAAGACCATGAGGCAGTGTTTCCAAGAAATTGACAAGTCCCAGGTGCTTCTTACGCTCACTTTGCGGTGCATAATCTGCATCGAGTATCCAACTAGATTGAAGTTGTTGGATTTTGAATACCGATGCCTAGATTTGTTGTTTTTGAAACATATCGATGATACGTTTGGCGGCAAGCAAATGTGACTCCTTTGGATGCTGAAATCTAGCACAAACACAAGCGACAAACATAATGTCGGGTCTACTAGCGGTAATAAGGTAAAGAAGTGAACCTATGATTCCTCGATACTTGGTCATGTTCTCTTGCTTTCCCTTTTCATCTTTGTCAAGATGGCGGTCGGTAGACATTGGAGTTTCAAATCCTTTGGTGAATCAAGACCAAACTTCTTGATTAGTTCCTTTGCATATTTGGTTTGGTGATGAAGATTCCGTCGAAGTCTGTTGTATCTGCGATCTAGAAAATAGGTAAGTTCACCCATCATGCTCATCTCGAACTTGCTTTGCATCGACTTCTCGAATCTTTTGCACGAGGCTTTGGTTAGTTGATCCAAAGATGATGTCGTCCACATAGATTTGTACCGAGAAGAGAATGGCCTTTGTGCTTGAGGATGAATAAAGTAGTGTCGATTCTTCCTCTCACGAATCCTTGTTCAATTAAGAACTTGGATAGAGTTTCATACCAAGCTCTAGGAGCTTGCTTCGGGCCGTAGAGAGCTTTCTTGAGTCGGTAGGCGTGGTCGGTTGTGCGAGATGACAAATCACGGAGGTTGTTCACGTATCTGGTTTCTTGAAGATCACCATTCGAGAAAGGCACTCTTAACATCCATCGATACACTTTGAAGTCCATGAGCGAGGCATAAGCTAGAAAGATTCGATTGCTTCTAGTCTAGCAACGAGGAGCAAATGTTTCATCAAAGTCAATTCCTTCTTCTGTCGGTAGCCACGAGCAACCAATCTAGCTTTGTTTACGGTGACATTTCCATCTTCATCTCTTTTATTTACGAATACCCACTTGGTGCCGATTGGATGATCGGTCGGTCTTTGAACTAAGCTCCACACCTTACATCTTTCAAAGCTGGTTCGGCACTCTTCTTGCATAGCTTCAATCCGGTTATGATCTTCGATAGCTTCATCAATCTTCTTTGGTTCGAGTTCGATACAAATGCATAAGCAAACAAAGTTTCTTCTCGAACCTTATTTCTCGTGCGAACTCTGAGTATTGAGATCACCAATGATTTGAGAAATGGGATGATCTCTTGCTTCAATAACGGTTGGAGGAAGATCACTTACGGTGGATTCTTCCCTTAAGAATTGCAGGTTGGTTGAGAAGGAGATTCACCAAAATGCAGTTCGAGAAGAAATAGAGTCTTCAAAACTTTCATTTTACGGTGAACAAGAAGGATGAGAGATGCGTAAAGGTGCTTGGGGTAAAAGCAGAAGAGATGGGTTCGGGGTCAGCAGATGAGTTGTTATCGGTATCGGTAGAGGTCTCTTCTACGGTGAAGGGTTACGATATTGGTGGGATCTGCGGTTGCCGTTTTCGATAAGGATTGGAAGTAGATCTTTGTATTTGTACTGTCTCATCATTATCGAGAATCATTAGCAACGTTCGAACCATTCTAGGCTCTAACAAGTCATATTCATCAAAAGAAACATGCCTGATTCTAAGATTTTTAAGTTAGATTTCTTGAAAATGCGAAATGCTTTTGAATGTTTGGAATACCCAGAGAAAAATTCCTTAAATCGATTTTGCATCAAATTTTCCTCTATACTCTTTTCCATTGTAAAGAATAAAACATTCTGATAGAAGATTTTAAGAAATCCAATGTTTGGGGATCTTCCTCTCCATATTTCATATGGAGTTTTATTATGAAACTTGTTTACCGAGGGATCTATTTTGGGTAAAGCAAGCGGTATTGGCTATACGCCAAATACTTCGGAAGTTTAGCTTACGCGGCATTGTTCTAGCCGCTTCAATCGGTGTTACGTTCTTCCGTTCGGCTACACCATTTTGTTGAGAATGCCGGCGAGAGAAGTTGTGGCCGATCCATGGTCATCGCGGTACTTTTCTACACCATTGTTTTTGAATTCGGTGGTTGTCGATCTTATGTCACAAATGTCTTCAAGCTTTTGAGTTTGAAGTCTTCTAAAAAGTGCGGTGACTAGATCATACGTTTCATCTTTAGATGTCATAGTTTCAATCCAAGTGAATCTAGAGTAGTCATCAACTACTACAAGTGTGTACTTGTCTCGAAATCTTGGTGTTGTAATAGGTCCAAAGAGATCCATATGCGAGAAGTTGAAGAGGTGCGTTTGTTGATAAAGCAGACTTTCTTTTGAAGGAAGACTTGGAAAGTTTTCCTAGTTGACAAGCTTTACAACTTACGTCATGATCGGCGGACAGTAGGTAGACCTTTGACAAGCCCATTTTTGGAGAGCTTGGAGAGGTGCTTGAAGTTGAGGTGGTGAGGCAGCTTGTGCCATAGCCATTTGTTGTCACGAACATTGTTGGCTACTAGACACGAGGTTTGAGAATCTCCTAGAAGATTTAAGTCCACGACATAGGCGTTTCCTTGTCTATTGCCGGTCGGTATTGTAGAAACACGATTCACTTGTCTTTGATGAGGCCTTGGTTGGAATTGAATTGGCATAGAAGTCCTTTGTCGCGAAATTGTGATATGCTCGAGAAGATTGTGCTTTAAACCACTTACTAGAGAAACTTTGTTGATGGAGAGACTTCCTCTAGTAATTGAGCCATATCAATTGTCTTTCCTCTTGCATTGTCTCAGAAAATAGCGTGGGTCCTTTTGCTTGACTATATACGTAAGAAGACTTACGTTCCCAGTCATGTGTCTTGAGCGACCCTTGTCTAGGTACCGGATGTCTTTGTTTTCGATTCTATAGCCATGAAGCATTCTGTAAAAGAGTTAAAGCAAAACAAGGTACCCTTTATTTGGGTCCTAAGGATTAGCAACCTTTTGCAACCCATACACCTTGACCTTGAGAGAACTAGGTCTCTCGGATCTTGGGTGAACCTTAGCGGGCATTACGGTGCCGGATGGCCTAAGCAATGGCAAGAATGACATAAATGGAAAGTCCATAGAGAAGCTGTTAGAGTCTTCAAGCGAAGAGTGCTTATGATCATTCCTTTTCTTGACATTCATTTTCGGTTCGGCTTGCTTGTTGACGGTAGACTTAATTGGTTTCTTTCGACTCTTCCTAGGTAGGTTACCAACGGACTTAGCTTTAGCTTTTACGTTGAATACCTTTTCGGGAGGATTCGGTAGAATACCTTTAAGTTTACCTTCAACAGTAAAGACTTTGCTGTTTCATAGACAAACTTGATAGTTCGGTAGAGGTTTAGTAGGTCTACCGTCGGCGGACTTTGCCTTGGCATAGTCGTTGCCGGTAGACTTCACTTTCTACCGTTACCTTCTCGGGTTTCTCATTTGAATCATTCATTTTGGCTTTTCCTTTCGAGCTTTAGGGTAAACATAAGGGACACTTGAGTAACCAAGGCCTTGTTTCCCTATATTTCCAAATGTACGTTTAGAGAAAGATATATCATTTGCGGTTTCGGAGGATTCTCCTTTCTCTTTGTGAGAAGAGATTGTCGGAAGAGACACATCTGAATATCCTATGCTGTTTATCATTGCTAGATTTTTGGCTTGTAAGGATTTCTTCAAATGCATCCTTGGAGCTATTCGAGGAGTCAATTGTCTTTTGCAAGGCAATTTTCTCTAGGTCTAGTCCTTTGATGTGCTCGGTCAGACAGATCAATTTTGTCATGAAGAAATTTGTTTTCTTCCTTCGGTTTGATACTCTCTTGTTGGCGGCTATTGAGAGTTTGAATCTCATTGCCATCAAAGATTTCTCATTGTGAGTTTCTCACGAGTTCTTGGCCGATTTAACATAGGCTACTCTAAAGGAATTAAATTCTTCAAGCATATCTGATTATCCTTGAGAAGTTCTTCCTTCTTGAAGCTATCCTTCTTTGGTTTCATTTTTGTCCAAAGGACTTGGTGAAACTACAACTTCATTTTGAGTCATAGGTAGGACATGAATCATGAGCTATTAAGCATATGTTAGCTTGCTCACAATCCTCTTCCTCCTCTTACGAATCGGTTTCAAACCATGTAGCAACTTTGTTTATCTTCTATGTCTTGACCAACATACCTTTTTGTTTTTGAAATTTTCTAAACGAGGGTTTTCGGTATGCTTCAAATTTTGGCTTAGGACATTTTGAGGCAAAATGACCGGGTTTCCTACGGTTATAACACACAAGCTCTTCCTTAGATGAGCTTTCACCAATCTTCTGAAAGGTTGTTGGTGAGTGTTCTTCCTTCCATATTTTGCAAATTTTTGAAAACGTTTAACAAACATAGCAAATTGTTCATCGGATAAAAAATCATTTTCACTTTGGAAGAAGTAGAAGGTTTGTTTTCAACAATGATTTCTTCTTGGACCATGGTGGCGAGACACGAGCTGTTTGTCTTGCTCTAGAGCTTGATTAACTTCAAGTTCATAAACCTTTAAACTTGCGTAGAGACTACGAAGAGTCATCTCGTTTAAGTTCTTAGATTCTTTCATAGCCGTGGTCTTCACATGCCATAAGCTACCTAGAGAGCCTAGAAACCTCATGTTCATTTCCTTTTTGTCATACGTTTTACCAAGAGAAAAGCAACTATTTATTACCTCCTTGAATCGATCGTATGCTTGTCTCAAGGTTTCCTTAGGATCCTTTTTGAAAGAATCAAAGCTATTTGGATGTATGTATATTTTACATTTGTCTCTTGTGTCTTGGTCTCCTTCCAAGTATTCTACAAGAGCTTCCCACATCTCTTTCGCGGTTGTACATCGAATCACTTCTTTGGTATGTGCTTGTGTCTAGAGAGTGGTGATTATGTTGATTGCTTTCTTTGTCAAGTTCAACCGACTTTCTATCGTCCTCTGTCCATTCGATTCTTCTTTGGAACCTGCGGGGTTCCAGCGATGGAGGCTAGAAGATTTGCCTTCATTGGTACATGTTGACTGCGGTGACACATTTCCATAACTGTTGTCAATAGAGTTCATGAATCTCATTACTTTATCCTTCCATACATCAAAATGACCTTCGTCCAATATTGGGACGTGGTTAGCATTAGATGTAGGCGGCATATAGTGTGTTTGTGCCATTATGTCGTATCTCTCAAGAGTTTAATCTTGGAAAAACTTGTTTTCGAAGAGTAAGGCTCGATACCAATTGTGGGTCCCAATGAGCACAATAATAAGCTAGAAGGGGGGTTGAATAGCTTATTAACACTTTAAAACTTTTAAGTAAGTTCCTTGAAAGTTACTTGCAATCTATGAAAAGAATCAAGTAGCGGAAGACCTTCAAGAAAATTGTTCATAGATAAGGACTAGGTAGACCTTTTACAGATTACTTAAGTTACTTGAAATGGATAATATAAACAATGAAACTAAGCGGTTCAATAAATAGCAGACGAAGGAAATAACACAAGTATTTTGGGATGGTTCACACTATAATGAGTGCTACGTCCACCACCAAGGCGATCAACCTTGGATTTAAATTGTGCACTATGTTTTCCACTTAGATCAATTACAAAGAATATCCCTAATGGATCGTGTACAAAATATTGACTTGTGTTTGGGTCTAGGGAATTAAATATCGTAAATACAAGATATTTAATTAGATGCGAAATATAGTTAATGGAAGTAAACAACAAGAAGAATAAAACAATAAATGTTGAAGAAGCGACTTCTTGTTGTTGACGAGGACTTCTAGATCTGTTGAGGATCTATTGAATGCTTGGTGAAAGACTTGGAGTTGTGTAGATTGAGCAATTCTTTAAGTGTTCGATTGATTACATGCGGTTGTCTCTTTGTTCAGTCTTCAATGGCGTATTTAAAGCGAGATGCACTTCAAAAGATCCGTTGGAGAAGGCGAAGACTTCAACGACTCTATTCATAAATGCATTAAATGCATGGGGGTCGATCAAGGAATTTCGTCTTCACAGATAACTAGAGCGAGATAATCATTTACGAGATCTTCAAAAGGTGGGCGATTTGGTGTCGGATCGAGAGATGAAGCGAAAGTAGGGGGCGATGCAGCTTTTGCTTTGTTCGGAGGCGAAAAGTATTCTGCTTTTCGGAAAGTTGCTTTCGGCGGCTTGACATGTCGAGGAAAAGACTTGGATTAATTCAAATAATATATGGAAATAAGTTTGAATTAATCCGGCTAGCTTTGGAGAGGACACGTAGAAGCGGATCAGTGGACACGAGGTCTACCGATCTTAAGCTTTGAGCGAGTCTTAGGTGAAGGCGAGAAGGGTCTTCAGATGAACACGAAAAAGTCCTACAAAAACTATACAAGGCAAAGTTCTATACACGGTTGCCACGCTAATCGATCTGACCCGATTAGCCCGAAGTATAAAACTAATGTAATGTACTGATCAGATATAAATTTAACATAAGAATCAACATTACCCATGAATAAAATAAGATAAATGAGTTAAGAAAATGCGTAATAATGTCAAGAACATGAAAAAAATGAAGAACTATTTGTTTTGCTAAGGACAATACACGTAAATTTACCATGTCAAACTATAATGATTGGGAAGAAAAAAAGTCATAAATATAATAAATCACTCACCATTAATTAAGACAAAAAGAGTAAATTTGTCATAGGCTAATTAATTCCATGAATAATTAAATAATAATTTGATCCCTTGACTTGTAACTATTTTAAAGTTATGTCCTCTATTTTTTAATTCATTTCGTCTTGTATTTTGATTTTCTTTACAGTTTCCCACTCCTACCGTTATCGTTACAAATGTCGCCTAATATTTTCTAAAATGACAAAAATAAACTTACTACGTTGGGACACTAAAACTTTATTCGAAACTAAAAAATAATATGGGCTTATTTTTCTTAATATGTTTGGGAAAAACATTATTAGATTTATATGAAAAAAATGTATCTATAATAACCGAATTGTTGGGGGGTATCGAGATATTAAACAAATTTGTAGTATGTTTCGTTATTACTCATGAATAAAATAAGAGAAATAAGAAAAAAAAATGTGTCATAATGTCAAAAAGATGAAGAAAAAAAAAAGAGAAGAACCATTTGATAAATCTATGCATTTTGTTAGAAAAAAAAACTAAAATCTACAGTTTACATTTTTGAATTTTCAGACTACTACAAGTACCCTTAAAAACTATCATATTAATCCCAAACTTATAAATATTACAAACTAAACCAATTGTAGCAATCACAAATAACTTGGTTCAAATAATTAACTCTTCTCTATAACTGCATTCCAAACCTCAAACTTTTTTTGCTCTTAACTTGCTTGTTCCTTTTCATAGGACCCGATGTAATTACATATGAGAATCACTCTATTCCCTTTCCTTAGCTATCGACTTTCTTTTTTTCTACCGCAACTCTCATTTTATTGGAAGATACTGACACTAACCGACATCTTTTAAAGTAGTCTATCCTAAAATTAATTAGATTATCTTCTTACTTAGTAATTTGACATCAAAAGTGGATAGGAACTAAGAAATGAGAGACGTTTTAAAATAAAATGTTCGACTAATCGGAAGCTAAAAAGATTATGTCTCTATTTGAACAAGACGAGGTGAATGCATTTTTTTTTTTTTGTGGTGGTGATAGTAATACTGACGACATTAGGGATGGTGGTGTGTGGTGTTAGGGGCGGTGGGGGCGACAATTGTAAGGATGACAATAGTGGTTTAGATGAAATACAACATTGTGAAATTTTCAAATCATTATATTTTCAAATATCCACATGGGTTTTGGTTTCAATTTGAATATTTGAAAATTCAAAAAATTGAATTTGAGTTTGTAAAAAGTGAAATCCAAAGTTGTGTGGTAATGTGTCTATAAATGATAAGTTTTACAAATTAGTTATTTTGAAGGAAGGAGTAAAGAATTAAAAAATGAATCAAATCAAATAAAAAAGTAACTTTTGGGGGGAAAAATGTTAATTTTGCCACTATACTTTGATTAATTGTTACATTTTGCCACTATAATATATTTCGAGCGAAACTGTCATTATACTTTTAAAGATATATGCAATTTCGTCACTATATCTAATCTAATCTATCTAACTACCTATAAAAGTATAGGTTATCTCTTAGAACTTAATGTATGGACAAACCTACCCCTTAAGTTACTAAATCACTCACCATTAATTAAGGCTAAAAGAGTAAATTAGTCATAGACTAATTAATTCAATGAATAATTAAATAATAGTTTGATCCCTTAACTTGTACTTATTTTAAAGTTAGGTCCTACATTTTTTAATTCTATTCATTTCGTCGAGTATTTTGATTTTCTTATCAATTTCCCCCACCTACTAGGATCGTTACAAATGTCGCCCAATATTTTCAGAAATGACAAAATTACCTTGCTTGGTTGAGACACTAACATTTTATTCGAAACTAAAAAATAATATGGTTTCATACTTTTCAAATATGTTCGGGAAATGCATTATAAGATTTATATGAAAAATTGTATCTATATTAATAGAATTGTCAGTGAGTATCGAGATATTAAACAAATTTGTAGCATATTTACTTATTACCCATGAATAAAATAAGATAAATAAGTTAAGAAAATGTGTCATAATGTCATGAATATGAAAACAATGAAGAACCATTTGATGAATTTATGCCTTTTGTTAAGGACAATACACATAAATTTATCATGCCAAACAATAATGATTAAAAAAAAATTGTCATAAATATTATAAATAACTTGCCATGAATTAAGACTAAAATAGTAAATTTGTCATAAGTAAATTAATTTCATGAATAATTAAATAATAAATTGATTCCTTGACTTGTACATATTTTAAAGTTAGATCCTACATTTTTTAATTCTATTAATTTCATCTTATATGTTGATTTTTTTATCAGTTTCCCCCTCTTACTATTATCGTTACAAATGTCGCCAATTATTTTCTAAAATGACAAAAATACCCTTACTCAGCCGAGACACTAAAACTTTATTTGAAACTAAAAAATAATATGATTTTACTTTCTTAAATATGTTCGGAAAACACCTTATTAGATTTATATGAGAAATCGTATCTATAATAATAGAATTGTTGGTGAGTATCGAGATATTAAGCAAATTTGTAGCATGTTTAGTTATTACCCATGAATAAAATAAGAGAAATGGGAACATAAAATATGTTATAATGTCAAGCAGATGAAAAAAAATGAAGAACCATTTGATAAATCTGTGCATTTTGTTAAGGACAATACACGTAAATTTGTCATGCTAAACAATAATGATTGGAAAAAAATAACCATAAATATAATAAATCACTTATCATTAATTAAGACCAAAAGAGTAAATTTTTCATATGCTAATTAATTAAATGAATAATTTAATAATAATTTGATCCTTTGACTTGTACCTATTTTAAAGTTAGGTCCTATATTTTTTAATTATATTCATTTCGTCTTGTATTTTGATTTTCTTATCAGTTTCCCCCTCCTACTATTATTGTAACAAAAGTCACCCAATATTTTCTAAAATGACAAAAATACCCTTAATCAGTCGAGATACTAAAAATTTATTCGAAACTAAAAAATAATAAGGTTTTACTTTTTTAAATATGTTCGGGAAAGACATTTTTAGATTTATATGAAAATTATATTTATAATAATAGAATTTTTGGTGAGTATCGAGATATTAAGTAAATTTGTAACATGTTTAGTTATTACCCATGAATAAAATAAGAGAAATGAGTTAAGAAAAAATGTCATAATGTCAAGAAGATGAAAAAAAATCAAAAATATATTTTTGGGTTAATGGTGTTATTTGAGGTGATAATGGTGGTGAGTCTATGAATGATGAGGTTGATGGAAGAAAACTATTGATAACAAAATAAATTAAATTAATTCTAAATTTCATTTTGGAGAGTAATGCAATTTTTTAATTTAAATATTAGAAAAATCATAACAGCAACGTTGCTAGCCTTACAACTAATTTTATAAATTTCCTTACAAGTAAGCCTTGAAAAAAAACAAAAATGTATTTGTCCAAAACAACTTTGCAGTTATTCAAAACTTAGTTGTTAGGAAAGTAATATAATTAGTTGTAAAAATATCATTTTCCTTATAATTATGTCAAATTACAATTCCCCTCAAAAGTATCCACCAAATCATATTGTGCACCCCAACCCTAAGGTTTGTCCCATAATAGTATCTGACGTTAATTTTTTTCCCTATTTTTCACCATAACCACAACCGTTAGAAAAGTCACGTTAATTTGACATTTCCTTGTGGGTGTTAACTCAAGGGAAATATTATGAATTTGGTGTAAACTTCGGGGGTGCTAAACGTATTTTAGCATAATAAAAATTAAGAAATAAAATATAATTTTCTAAAAAAAATTATATAAATGTGTGTAAAGTTAAAATGTTAAAAAATGGAGTGGGGGTCCACCATTCCTTTTTTTCTTGCTGAAAGAAAATGTAGAGAAAAGACCCACCATGTTTTCCGGTCTTCAGTCGTCCCCTAAACAAAAATTAACCCAAAACCCGATATGGGTTTTGTCCACTCTCTTAAACCAAAAGATAAATGCGCGTTTGAATTCATTATCAATTTTTTTTATCTTGATGATGAAAAAAAAGTACACAAACAAAAGATATGAAAAACTTTTACCCATAGATGCACGTCTTATCTCCGATTTCTTGTATGAAATTGGATCCACTCACCTTCTCTGAAACCACCACTAAAATCAATCAATTTCCCATCCCCCCTTTCATCCTCTTACATGACTTAACTTAATTAACTTTACTTTGTCTCTCATAATTCTTTAAATAATTCAACCCGACCACCATGACAGCTGCTATGAGGTCGAAATCATCTAGAACCATAGCTTCTACAACATCCTCTCAATTTCAATACTATATTTAAGCCATATGCAATCCGGTCGTCTGTCCAATTTTCTCCAGCAAAATTGAAGAGTATTTCAATAAAACCCCTTACCATTTCTCTTAATTCATGTCCGACTCTCTTTCAAATGAATTCGACGATATGAGTTATTAGTTTTCTATTAATCACATGTTTTTATATGGGTTTTTAGTAAGTATACTCTATAGCCTCTGATTGCTATTTCAGGTGCAACTTTTACAAGGGACAAAATGAGGGAGATCGAAAATAGAATTTGACTAAAATCAAAAGAGTTAGGCGTCAGAGTTAAGTTGTGATAGGAGTGACTGAAGTGAGAAGGGTTTGCCGGAGATGGCGGCTTCTATATATGGTGGGGCTAGAGATGACGGCTATTATGATTGAGCCAAAGATGGGATTGCACCAGGAGATAAGAGAATGAGAGGATATGAGATTAGGGTTTTTCCTTTTAATACATTTATTATTTAACCAGATAAAGGAAATGTCATTTTTTCCCCGCACGTGGAAGATAATGTGCTATTTAAAGTTATTTTTCTAACGTCCGTCAAGGGGTAGGGTGGAAAATGGAAAACAATGTAGCATCACATTCCAATATGGGACAAACCTTAGGTTATGGTGTACTATGCGAATTGGTGGATACTTTGGGGAATTGTAAATTGGCCATATAATTATTTTTGGATTATTGAAACAATTATTTATTATTTTTATTTAAAAACATATTTTAAATGCTAAATGAGTAACTAAATAATGAAGTTATAACCAAATCTCATTTTGAACCCCAAGAAAAATGATTAAAATAATTTTCATGTGACATGCACATACCATTTTCCGTTACTATTTTCAGCACCCGCAGACGGAAGGGGCAAAGTAGGACAAATAGAACAATAAGGTATGGAAGCGAGACACTTCGTAGGTTGGGGTGCAATGTGAGATTTATTGTGTAATTTTGAGAGTTAATCATATTTTGGCCCCATCGAAAGTAGTTCAAAAACAATATCAACGGAGCCGATGAGAAATTTATTAGAGTTTAAGCTAGGGACGATGAAGAAGAATTGAACCATGGCGTGCCTTATCTTTTTCGTATACATTTGTGATTGGTTCAAATATGAGTTTTGAAATTCGTGGTGTATACTTGTGTATTGTGTACGAGAGAGAAAGGGAGAAATGTCGGGGTGCTGTGACAACTTTAATTTTTTGTGGGTTCTTATTCATGGCGGCCTTGACGCTTGATTCCGCACTATTTTTATTTATTTTTCAATATAAAATTTTTGAATAAAAGATTTATACACTCTTGAGTTTTATCTCAATTAAAATTTACATAAGAGGTCATTGATGGAGAAGAAGCAGAGAAAGAGTTGTTGAAGAAGAAGAAAATGAAGTTTCTCTTTGGGTAATATAAAAGCAGAGAAAGCGTTGCCAGAAAATGACCAAAATGCCCTACACGTGAAATTCCATGTGCACCTTAATGTTAAATTGGTAACCTTCGTCGTGGTTAGGGGGTAAACTAGAAAAAAGTTATAAAATAATATGAAAATGACACAAAACTTAGGTTGGGTGTGGCAAAGTGGGACTTCATAGATACTTTTGTGGAATTTTGTATTTTTTAGTGTGACTATATACTTTGGGGTTGAGAGTTTGATTCTCCAACACAATTTTTTTAAAAGAGTCATAAATTCTATAAACGATATAAGCAAAGTCTCCAACAACAATGTGTTTTTTTAAGATAATAAGTTTGAATTAATTTCAATTTGCACACTGATAAAAATGAATGAATTCATGTTTGGTATTAAAAAAAAGAAATTTAAAAATAACCAACAAAAAAAACAAATGTGTAGGATAAGTTGTTATACAATGACTAAAAGCATACATTATAAATGATTGAAAAACAAAGTATCAGAAATACTAAACACACAACAACATAATTTATAAGTCTCAAAAACTGTAAAAATTAAAACACACAAAAATCTAATAATTAAAAGTCAACAAAAAAATAAAGGAGCTAACAAATTATTTATAAAAAAATCATTAACATCACGTGCAACGCTCGTAAACCTTACTAGTTTTATAAAGTAGACGGGCTCGAATTTACCCCACGATTAAATTTTGATATATTATCTATGTCGGTCTTCAAATTAAAAGTTCTTTAAAAAATCAATATCATACAATGTAGTAGGGCCGCCCAAGACAAAATGACCAAAGGGGGCCCTTACAGAAACATAAACAAAAATGTATTTTACACAAACAATTATCCTTGCGTGCAAGGTCAGAGTATGCATGCATGTTCATAAAGTCTATATGTTTCTATATCACACTTATATGAGCTGTAACGGTTCAGGGACGTGGAGAACCAATAGTGTGGGACACGCCTCCATGTCCCAGCCATCAATGAAGGCCTTTACTCGGCAACTAACGCCTTTGCTTGACAGTTTCATACCTTGGGCTATATAAGCCTCACTTCAATAGGTAACAAGGGACACACACTCATACTAAGCCAATACTTTGCCAAATTGTTGACCCAACTATCAGTTATAGTAATTCTCACACTGAAGGGCATTTACAGTGAAAGCCCCTGCCATAATCCAAGAGTTCTCCTTTGTTTGACAAATGACAAGTTACAGGCTTACTTCATTCCTAAATCCCAGATATTGATCCTACTTGAGTTTGAAGCTTAGCAACACGCTTGCGACTTTTTTGGATGCATTAGTTGTTTCCATTGACAGGAACAAAATTTTGTAGACGTTCGTTCAACCCTTTTCTTCCTAACCTTGAACATGGTTCGAAGTATTCATCCAGCTACTTGTGGCGTTGTTTTCATGCCCCAAAAGCCATCTCGAGGCGTGAACCAACTCACAACAACAAACCACCTCGAGGCGTAAACCAAATCATACTAAAAATTCAATCCAAAATAACTCCAAATTGAAACAACGTAACTCGCTACGAAAGAAGCGAATAAATAATATTTATCTCAAAAATATACAATTTTAAATAAAACATAATTTCTTTACAATTTTAACAAAGTCCAAATAAAATACATTAATGTTTTCTATCAAAGTTAAGCACTCCGATCTTCTCTTGCTTCATATGTCAAACTTCTCTATTTAGCTGCAATCTAAAGGGGCATGCAAACGGGAAGGGGTGAGTTTAAAACTTAGTAAGGTTCTACATATCTCATGTATGCTATGCATGTATGCAACAGTTTAAGACATATTATTATGGAGGATTTTTAAAAGCAATAATAACTAATTAGTCAATCAAGTCTCGCTACTACGTAGCCGATTCAAAGTATTCATTGTCTCATACCAGTCAATACAGTGACTCATCACGAGTAATAAGATCTCATACTCATATAAGTGTGATATAGAAACATATAGACTTTACTAATTGTTCACGGGGTCGAGATAAATCTCCGACTAATCACTTCTGACCTTATAACTCATTGTTGTTGTAGATTTTATCATTCAATCACTTTTAAGAGAATTAAATTAGTAACAAGTTGGATACCAAGTTGGTACAAGGCCAAATCCCGACAATCTCAGCAGTCGTGCCACTAAAGAGTATTACATTCGCTATGACCATTAGCAAAGGATTGGGTCACATAGAGCTCCACACTTGACTCACACTGCCTTTCGCCCCATGTCAAGTTCAGGGTCGCCCTACACTTCCCTAGAAGATTATTGTCACATAAGTATCACCAGGTGTTCTAAGTATCAAACACAAAGATTGTTCCAAATATTGACTGCTAAAATAATAACAAATACGACGATCTATGAAATAAACTCGTCAATCACGTAACATCGAAAATTAATATATTTCACATAAACTTGTTTGTCAGAGCACAGTCAAAATCACAACTTGTGAGCATGTTTAAAAGCATGGTTCATCATCAAATAACCAACTTTACCAATTCAATACCGAGAACGATCGATAATAATATCATGTATCATTAATAATAATAATAGTAAATTTAACATACACAAGGAGTATTCCCTTACCTCAAAAGAAGATAATATTCACTGATAAAACAAGCTAAAATCCTTCCATAATAAAGTGTGATTAAATGTTCTATGCTAATTCAATTTCATACTGGTCTTCTATGCTGCATTAAATGTTTCTAATTAATTTCTGATTAAATGTTTCTGATAAAAGTCTATTTTACTGTTTTGGTAATTTTTATTATTTATGGTTTTTGTTTCCTTTTAATTAGGTTTCTTTTACTACAAATTTTAGGGTTTTATATGCCTATTTTAAGGCATCTCAAACATTGTTTAACATTAGGTTGAATTATATTATTGATTTTGGTTTTCACATATTGCGAGCTTGTTTGACAAATTCCTTGGATTAGGGTTCCTTTTTTATTCGATCTTACCAGGTTTGTTTATTGAGTTGCAAACTTGTGGGTGATCGCGTACTTTTAGTTCCTAATCAATTGTGATTAGTGGGTTGAAGGTGCACCCCAAGGTTCGAGGGATTGGTAAATCCATCCTAGGGTTGAGGGAAACTCAATTATCTATCCTTTTCTTCGCCAATTATGTGTTCGTTGTTTGTTTCTGAATTCGTTCGTGTTCAAGGTTGGTTAGCTTCTTTGTAACCGTTCTTCAGGTGGGTGGTAGGGAAGGGAGGGAGATAGATAGAGTGGGTTAATAGTTGCTTAAAAGTAGAATTATATGTTTTAGAATCTTTTAAATATCAGTTAACCAACTAATTAGTAGTAGTAATAAAATTATGTTTATAATTAATTAAAACATAGTAACAATCAATCAATAGTATATATCTTAAAAAATATATTAACTATCAATTGTTTGTTTAACTTCATTTTTTATTTTTGTATAACAAAATTATTATGCAGTCAAAATGTCTTTTGGAATCCAGGGGTATAATTGTCCAATTTGTTTCACATGTGACAGCACATGATGCTATTTTCTTAATTTTGCTAACAACAATGGGACAGAAGGTGTCTCCCTAAACGATTGTAAACAGGAGGCGAAACATTGCAAAAATACATGAGTAGGCAAAGCCCAAAATGAGATAACCACAGGGGAACTTGTTCTACTTTACCTTATTTTTATAACTAGTACTCTTGTTCGTGCCGATGGCACGACGCTAGTTTGTGAATTTATCAATAAATCAAGCAGATAATGTGGAAATAAATTAATATTTACTTATAATTTGTCTAAGTTAATTATGATAACAGTTACAAAAAAAAAAACAAATATGTCAAATTAAAAAAATTACGATTTTTTAAAAAAATTATTTATATACGAAATTGCGGGCCGAAAAAATATTAAATTGAATAAGCTAATTACGATAATAATTAAAAAGAAAAAAATTAAAATAGAAATATTCAAAACTTAGACATAAATTAATTTGGAATTCAGTTTCAAAAAATAAATTGATTAAGTTAATTACGATAACAGTTAAAAAGAAAAAAACAAATATTTCAAATTACAAAACTTACTAATTTTTTTGCATAAAATTGATTAATTAATTAAAATATCGAAAAAAAAGGGATGTGAGTTTGGTGGAGGAAGGATTAACGGTCACCAACCGTGAATAGTGGGGGGAGTTGGAGAGAGAGAGGGGTAGTTGCTCAACCGCCGTTCACATATGTGAACTCGGGGAGTGATAATGACCGTAGGATCTCAGTAAATGAATCAATCTCAGCCCCTAAATAGCTTTAGTCAATTAGACATGTACGACTATAAGCTATATTATATTATAGATTATTATTTTATCTTTTTGACGTGGGAAGGGGGATTTCAATGGGTTATAGATATTGTCCATTTCAGTTACCACATGGGCCATGCATGCTCAATAATTAAACAACAAATCTCTGAAAAATAAAAAATAAAAAATAATAATTGAACAACCAATCTCTGAAAACATATAGAACGATTAGCTGACATATGTCCCACTATCTATATTGACAAGAAGTGCATATTTATATATAAGGCTTAATTCTCAATTTGGTCACCCTATTATTACAGAAAATCTGTTAAGCTAACTCTACAATTTGTTTTCACACTTTAATCACTGTATTTGATTCGATTTCATACTGATCTTCTATGTTGCATTAAATGTTTCTGATTAATTTGTGTTTTTAGGTTGAATCATGGTTGGATTCAAGTTCAGCGAAATTGGTATGTTCTTTTATTAATGTTTTGATCTAAAATTAGGTTTGGAATTATTGTTTGTTAATATTTTAATGGTTACATATAACAATTTATAAATCATAGATGTTTTAGAAATTTGATTATTGTTGATTTCAAGAAAGTTGAACAGATAAAATATGGGTACTCTATGACGTGACACACTCTTATTGGCTGGAGTGTTAGGACCCACAAAATGTCCAACCAATGAGAGTATGTCACATCATAAAATACCTCATATTTTAGTGCAAAATAAGAATGGGTCTAACATTACCCCTCAGGCAATGTGAGGAGAAATAGAGTTGGTGTAGCGTGCGGAGGTGTTATTGGTGTAATTAGGGCCATTCGAGCCTCCAAACTATAAAAGAAATACAAAACAAAACAAGCAATCCCATGGCCGGCCCTTCCATAAGGCAAGTGAGGCCATGGCCTTGGGCCCCCAAAAAATTCCATATTTTTTAGGCCCCCAAATCTAAAAAATCCTTACCTATTACTCCTTCGTTTTAAAAATATTGTCCGAGTTCACTCGACACATCATTTAAGAAAAACGAATTGATTGAATTATGAATATTGGTGAAATGTGTGTTTTCCTTTAATGTCCTTGAGTATGTGGTCATAATTTAAGTAGATAAAAAAAGTAAGAGTAAAATGGTTAACGTGTTTTCTTAAAAGGAAAAGTTTTGAAATAAGACAATTATTGAAGAACGGATGAAAAAAAAAGATAATAATTTGAAAACGAAGGGAGTATTTTTTTAGAAAATACCCCTAGTTTAACACTAATAGATCGGCAGAGTGAGACAGTGAAGGACAGAGATAGCTTACATATGCTTGATTCTTTCTAGTTTCTATAATTTGAAGAAAAAGTACAAAAGTAAGATTTCTACTACGGTCCTTTCCATTTCCCCCAAAAAAATTTGTGATTTTTATGTTTTTTTTACTTTATGAGTTATTGGTATTTTGATAATATAATTGAAATTTTTGAGCTTTTAAGTATGTGAATGAGTGATCATTTGTCGGTAGTTGGTGATATTCTAATTGAAATTTGATTATTTGAACATATACTATAATTCTAAAATAGAGAAATTGAGATTAATCGTTAATTTATTTTAATGGAAAAATTGTACATACACTATAATTATATACTAAAATAGAGAAATTGTACATGGAAAATTGTTTGTTTTTTTAGTGATAATGAAATTTGAATTCTTTTTGTTAGTTATTCGTAAGCTTTGATCTCAATTATTATAAGTAGACAAAATGTCATCACGAAAGTATCTCAAGAATGCTTGAATGGACTAGTTATGATATCTATCAAGAAGAATAGAGTTGAAAAAATTGATTATTGTACTTTGATTACTGATTTTATTCTAAATGTGCTAAAAGAGTGACATTTAAATAGTATTTTGTAAATATTTTATGTTTTATGTTTATGACTTTGGGATGAAGTGTTTTTTATTATCTTCTATGTTTGTTTCTTTAATTTTTTAAAAAGAAAAAAATATGCTACAAAAGAAGGCCCCGTTCCACGTAATTGGCCTTAGACCCCCAATTTAACAGGACCAGCTCTGAGCAATCCAATAGATTGGATAAAATTTTGCCACCCCTAAGAATAGGCCCGAAAATTACAACTCAAAACCTGTTAGCTCACCCAACAAGTCTTGAAAATTACTGGGTCCAACCCGTTAATTTTTTCGGGTCGAAATATGTTACCCATTTTGACCCAAAAAAATAACTTGTCGATTTGAGTCTGGTTAAAGCGGGTCAAACCCTTTACCCATTTCTACCTATTATTTTTTGGCTATATAAATATAAGTTTTTTGATGGAAAATAGTGGGCTGAAACGGGTTGACCGGCACTGTCCATTTTCAACCCGTTTAATTTTGGGTTATAACAGGACACAACCCGTTTCGATCTGTTATGGGTTTCGACCCAACACATATCCAACTCAACTTACTCAATCGCCAGCGCTACCTAAGAGCAATAGAGTTGGTGTAGCGTGCTGAGGTGGTGTAGGTGTAACTAGTACTCTTACCTGTGTCGATGGCACGACGCTAGTTTGGAAATTTATCAATAAATGAAGTAGATATTGTGGAAATGAATTAATATTTACTTATAATTTGTATGAGTTGGATATATGTACACTACACAACGAAAAGGGGAGAAAACTCAAATACCTAACAAAATAAAACATTTTACTTCGATATTTATTTCATAAGAAAACCAATAAATAAATATTATAATTGTAACTATTGTTAAAATACGAAAAGGAAATTTTATTGTTTTCTTAATAACGAAAACTCAATCTTCTTCTTTTGGGGGTTCTTGCTTAACAACAATGGTTGGCTTGGAAACATGAGATGCAATAACTTTGTCCATTATTTCTACATACACATGACACAAAGAAAATTTAAACACATTCATTTAACCAAATTTTCTGCTTCATCTGCAAAACTCGAATCCTCCCACATATTATCATATAAAATCTAACAGACGAACGGAGATGCATTTTGATCAAAATTAATCAATCCTAAAAACTAAAAAAATATAGCAATTAAATCATTAGAAACCAATACATATGCACCAACAAACGAAACCATAAGAATGAGAAGATGTGTAGTATTCAATAAAAATAAACTTGTGCACGTACCGATGACACAGTGCCAGTATGAGCATGATCAATGTATGGACCGAGCATGATGAAAATAAATTAACATATCCTTAATGTAAATTACACACCAACATCCCGAAAATTAAAGAAATAACTTATTTTATTGGTCATAAAAGTTTATAACTCATTTTAAAAGAAAAGTTTATAACTTATCTTAAAAGAGTATAATTAAGCATTAAAAAGCATTCTCTCTCTCTCTCTCTCTCTCTCTCTCACACCAACCCAACACCTGTTAATTGAAATAAACTTAAAAATGAAAATCTCCGCAAATAAAAACCACAAAATAAATTGAATAAGATAAAGTGAACTTACAAAAAATTATTTTGAAATCGAAATGACAAAGATTTCAGACCAATAAGGGAAACTAAACATAACTTTTAAGAAAATTAAAAAATTAAAATACAAATATTCAAGATTTAAAAAGTTGATTACAAAACTTAGAAACAATTTTTTTTCAAATAAAGATTAAACTGATTCAGTTAATTACGATAACAATAAAAAAAATAAAATTTAAATTTAAAATTATAAAAATTAATTACAAAATTTATGAACAATTTTTTTATAAAAAAATAAATCTAAGCCAAACATAAATTAAATTGAGATTTAGTTGATTACGATAGCAGTCAATTAAGAAACTACAACTATATATTTGTAAAACCGTAAAGGTCATTTTATTATTAATGAACTTCTAAAAATATTATTTTCTTAAAAAAATTGACTTTTAAATGGGGCCTCTTTGCCCGAAACTGAGGAATTAATTAATAATTTGTATACGAAATTGCGGGCCGGAAAAACGGGCTGGAAAAAAAATGAAATTGATTAAGTTAATTACGATAACAATTAAAAAGAAAAAAATAAATATTTCAAATTACAAAACTTACAATTTTTTTTAAAAATTATTTGTATACGAAATTACGGGTCAGAAAAAAATTAAATTGATTAAATTAATTATGATAACAATTAAAAAGAAAAACATACAAATACAAATTTTCGCAACCATAAAATTGTAAGACCTTAAAATAGTAACTGTAAAACTGTAATATATAATTTTCGCATTAAAAGAGTGAATCTCATAGAAACTGATGAATAGGCAGAGAGGAGAAGAGAGAAAGAGATAGAGAAGGAGTGAGAGATAAAAGGATTGTGGAGATAAAATAGGGATGGAAAAAAACGTGATAAAACGGTTGAAATTGTGAGATTAAATCCTGACCAGTAATTGTGTTCGGTAATTCTAATAGTTTAAGGAAACTCAAAAGAAGAGGTTATCCAAATAAATGACAGCCGTAGGATGATAGTAAAAAAAAAATTAAATCCTGACCTCTAAATAGCCCTAGTCAATTACCTAGCTTCTTTATAATATAGACTAGATATTCGTGCCCGTGCCTATGACACGGTGCTAGTATGTATGAGTTCGTTAATTGAAACGATAATATCTAAATAGAAAGTGCGATTTAAAAAAATGTTACAATTGAAGGGGTACATTGCTTCAAATGGTAGTTGATGGGCGTTATTCGAACTCGACTCATAGTTGATAGGGGTTATTTGTAAGAAGTTATATGTAACCGATCCATGACCATTTGATTTTGCGACTAAAATCAATTCCCACCGCTAGATAACCTCAGTCTACTGAACTCTATTGTGAGATTATATTAATGTAACAATGATGTTTTATAAGGGGTGATTGTTCAAAAACATAATATTAATTGTAGGGAGTAACTTTATAATAGGGAGTTAAAAGGAGAAAACGACTCTCATACATGTGAATGTGAAGGTGAATCACAACCGTTAATTTTTTTAAGATAATTTAATCTTAACATCTAAATAGCTTTAGTCAATTGTACATATGTGAGTATGAATTCTATTGTATATTAGATTAGGGTCATTCGGGCATCCCAACTATAAAAAAAAATACAAAACAAAACAAGTAGACATCAACATAAAGGAATTAAATATAGAAACAAATAAAAATAATGAGGGGTACTTATGGATTTTAAAGAATAACAAATAAAAACCTAGAATAGGGCAAAAGTGTAATTTAATTAAAACAAACCTAGAAGACATCAACCCTTCTCAGTATAAATGTATCGCATTCCTACCCCCAGCCCACACCGTCAGACTCACTCTCACTCTCACTCTCACTCTCACTGCGTGCCATTGCAGATCATTTGTTCTCATGCGATCAAAAATCTTGCTTGTAAGTTCTTCTTCGCCCTATGAAGCTCTTGAATTGTCTGTTTATTTCTTTATAACACAGATCTTTCTATAGCTATATTTAGACCAAAAATCTTGCACAGATTTTACATGTTGTGATTCTTTTAAAGCAATTTTAATGATCCCACTTTGGGAAAAAGTTTGATTTTAAATACTTATTAAATCATATTGATTTCATACTGATCTTCTATGCTGCATTAAATGTTTCTGATTAATTTGTGTTTTTAGGGTGAATCATGGCTGGATTCAAGTTCGGCAAAATTGGTATGTTCTTTTATTAATGCTTTGATCTAAAATTAGTTTTGGAATTATGGTTTGTTAATATTTTAATCATAGAACTTTTGGAAATTTGAATATTGTTGATTTCAAAAAAGTTGAACAGAAAATTGCATTAATTGATTTCAAAAGGTTGTTCTAAAACCAGTGTTTCGGATTTTGGGTTTTATCCCAAAACTGGTGTTTTAGATATAGGAATTTGATGAGGTTATTAGATAGGCATATAGCCAAAATAAAAACTACAAAAAATTTGAAATCGTAGAAATCTAAGCTATGTTTTCAATTGTTTCTGAAAGTTTAATTTATTTTATGTATATAGATGCTGAAGGGTGATGTTGTTAAGTATTTTGTTTTTTGAAACATCAAGTCCCCCCTCCAACCGACTCCCTTGAAAGTCCTTCTATGAACATTTTTTATCAAACCAGTATCCTTTATCTGCATTCTCTCCCTTTTTATTTTAAAGGCATATTCGATTTATTCTTCAAAGGAGTCTATGTTAGCAATAATAATATGACCAATTTCCAAAAATTGACAGCATTCAATTTGCTTGTCTGTCATGAGAACTTTTTGAAGTGATTTTTTGTTTCTTTTCTGATTTTTAACACATTATGTCAAGTTCTCTGTGTAGAAACTGATGCTTTATTTTTTGTTGGCTTCTCGTTACATTTTGACATAGTGTGGCATTACATGTAATGAGAATTCTCACATTGTCGAGGGCGAGATCGTTGTTCATGACATTTCTTTTGAGGTAGGTTTCCCTATAACCTTTGTGAGTTTCTATTATTTTTATTTTATGTCGTCTTATTACGGCCCTCACTTAAACATGATTATTAGATGCCTTTGACATTTTTTTTATTGGATTGTTGCTTGAAATATGTACTCATAAATGGTAATTCCGTCATTTGCAATTTTTGTATTGGCTATGATTTGATTATCTTTATGATCCTTTTGTTGCTACCTTTGATTCATTGGCTTGTTTGAAGTTGATGCGAATTATTTAGAGATTGGTCTAACAACAAGGTCGATCCAAACTAAAATCATACATGCAAAGGAAACGTTGGGTCAAGACGTGCTAAGAGTTGTTGGGAGGCTCGTTATGCCACGGTGCACCGAGGGGGTACGAGACAGATTTAAACGAGCAAGGGGCTGGATGAATAACGGGTTAAGGGAGCGCGACAAGGGCTGTGTTACGGGGAAGCTTCCTACATGGGTTGGGTTCAGATTAGGCAAGCGTGGACTGCATTACTTGGGCTCAAAGCACGGCTTGGAGTTGCATGGTTCGGCAGGGACGGTAATAGGGAAAGAAGTCGACTAGATTAGGGAGTTTGTTAGTAGTTAGTTTTCTTTCTTTTTGTTTTACTTGCTTTATTTAATTAAAGTCCTTAAAGGACTCTAGATATGGTTGCATTCCAGTAAGATAGGACTTCCTTTTCCTAGTTTTTTAGGAGTTGTTTAGGTAGTATAAATTAGGAGCTCTTTCATTTGTTTTCGGCAACCTGTTTTTGAAAACGAAATAGAAAACGAACGAAGCAATTTGTTCCAACAGTGTGTTGATCCTTCTTAAAGACTAGGAGGAGATTCACGAAGGTTTCTTTACGTTAGGCAGTGAAGTCTAACTGGTGAGCCTACCATTTTTACCCATCCATAATCTTTCTCTTTTATTGTTTTTCGTTTTGGTTTGGGGCTGTTTTGAGACTTCGGAACAGCTTGTTATTGTTGCATTTTCCTTGGATAGTTTAGTTGTTAGTTGGAATTTTGCGGAACAATCTATCACAATTTCCAGACCGTAAGTAATCCTTCTGTGTGAGTTAATTCGTGAGTTGTGTGGGCTGTTACGTGGCTGAAGTTGGAGCAGTTTCGAACAGGTTTGGACAGTCAAAAGGGCTGGGAATTATTGGTTAGCCTGCAAACAATTTTTGGGCAGGTTGAGTCGGGTTTTGGGGGCTGAATCAAGAGATCTGAAACAGATTTATTGGTTCAGATTTATTTGACGCCATATCAGAAGTATTAGATCGCCTCATAATGATTGAAATCCAAAGTAAACAACCTAGTTCTGTACCTTTCAATTATGCTGGAAATTTTTTGTTTTCTTGTCATCTCTTCTTTGATTTTCATGAAATTCACCGAATAATAGGGGAAAACGCAAAGTAGAAAGAGCAGCAGCACAACAATAAAAAACACTACTAATAAGTATTCAAGTACAATTAATATGTCAAGTTCAATGAATTGCCTACTAGCTTACAACTTAGCCAATACAGATGCATACATGACTAAAATTAAAAATCATGGACCAGTGTTACTCATTCATAATAAAAGCATCCATAGGCTTCACAAAAATTAAAAAAACACTGATGATATGAAAGAGACATGAGAGAACCACAAGAATCAAGGATCAATAATACTACCTCGGGTGCAGTCAGGGCAGACAAGCGTTGTAGTAATAGGATGCAAGTAAACCAAATTTCTAATTTTTTATTTTTATATTCACCTTGAAAAACGACGTACTTTTACAAGGTGGCCCACCTTCCTCAACTCGGTGACCCCCAATTCCTTAGCGTAAGTCGCTAATTAAATAAAAAAGAAAGAGGGACAAAGACAGAAGGACTGAGGGAGTACGTACCGCTACCAGGGTTATAAAGGGAGAGTGAGAGAGGAAGAGGACTAAGAGATGAGAGCATGTCTCAGATCTGCTGCCGCCGCTGTTGCCTGTTGTCGTGCTGTCCTCGTGCTCTTGTCGTGCGCGTCATCTACACCTGCTGCTAGAGGGCTGCTGGACTGAGGGAGTCAAATGGGTAAGGAAAGCCGAAAGTGGGAAAGGGAAAGTGGGAGACTTAGAAGCCAAGGAAAGCTTTTTATTCTCTTCATTTTCTATTTGATCTTTGACTTCAAAGAACAAACTATAAGGTATGTTAGTTTATCTGTTAGATTTTTGTTTTTGTTTCTCTTTTTTAAAAATAGTATTTATAAAAATGGTTTGTTTGAAACTTTGAATCATTGAATGTTTGATGTTTGAAATTAGGGCTTTTTTATTTTGTTGGTTGAAAACTTGAAATTAATTTAATTGTTGCCTTGTTGGGTACTTGGTTTGTGTTTGTCAATTGTCACTTTCTTGAATTTTGAGTTTTTGATGTTATATTCAAAATTAGGGCTTTTTATATTTACATATTTACTTGGGTGCAAATTGTGAATTTGTTGTTTGAGTATTTGTTTGGTTTAATGTTTTTTGAGCTATTGTCACATGTTTAGTTGTTTAAATTAAATTGTAATGTACAGTTGTGTGTCTGTTCAACATTATTAGAGGTTTTTTTTTTACTATTGAGGGAATATGGAGAGATTTTGTAAACAAAATTTTTCAATTGTGTATGAAAACGCGTAGGGGACAATTGTATTTTTTATAGTTTTTATGTTATAGTTATAATTGTGAACCCACTTTAGAATTTTCCTGGATTCGCCGCTAGGTATAGAAACATAGTGATTGCTCATTGTCCTTATCCGTTGGACCAAATTTTCACCCATTTCAACTATAGGCTCATTGAACTTTAAGGCGTGGTAGTTTACTCAACATCTTAGCTTTTACAAGTCTGTTTCCAATTTGTTTGTATGTCGATAATCAAACTTGCTCAACTGAACAACCTGCAATGAGAATGACTACATATCAGGACTAGCTTAAAAGAACAAACAAGGATCTAATTGCATAAGATTTATAAGTAACATAAACTCATGAACTCAAATCACCAATGAGTATAGAGATTTACCCCAATTCTTTGTTGGTTTAGACCACCACTAGTAGCAACTAGGGCTGGGGTTTGGGTGGGTTGGGTTTAGTTTGCGTTGTGTTGAAACGGGTAACGGGTCAAAATTGGTAATGGGGCGGGCCGACTCGTTCTGACCCATAATTTTCCATAAAAAACTTACATTTATATAACAAAAAATCATGGGTTGAAATGCGTAATAGGTTTGACCCGTTTTAATCTGACCCAAATCGACCCGCTAAACCCATTTCATCCCAAAACATTAACAAGTCGGATAATTTTCAAGTCGGGTTTTGGGTTGTAATTGCCAAGGCCTAATAGCAATAGCTCTCAACACAAACAAGAACTGGTGCTCAACTATACATAGATGTTGCTATGTTACTACAAATATTTGCACTCAAAACGTTTAGACCTTGTTCTTTTCTTAGAAGGTTATTGCATTCTATTCCATGTCTTAGCTACTTTTCAATCATTCTAACCTTCAAATTTTGGACAACTTTTTTTCGATGGGCATTGTTTTCAAAGACACTTTGGTTATGTAAAATGATTTTTTGGCATATATCAGATTACCTGCCATATATTAGTACTCCCTGTTTACAAAAGCCAATTTCATCGGGCTGTCGGCTATTTTACTCATTTTGAACCTATCTCTTTTTCAGCACTCAGTAAATCCATCAAAGTTGGCTGGGGGCTTATCGTACAACAACTACCATTACATTGGTTGGAACCATAGAAGCAACTCTTCTTCTTAATGTTTCCATAGGAATCATGGATAGTATTTATCACGAAATTGTAGTGGTAGGTCAACTCCTGCAATGGCGGTATATTCTCCACAGCGAAAAGCATTATGTGAAGCATTCTCTTGTCACTGTGGTCGTAAAGGACATTTTGAGCATACAAGTTTGGAGAACAACTGTGGTTAATGAACCTCCCCACATTTCCATACTTGAAGGCATCGATGCAAAAACTATCATCCTCAACAGCTACCTGATCACTACTGCTCGTTTTTATTAGAGAATAATATATTTTGTAATTATTTTTGTTTATTTGTAATTATTATTTAGTAGTAATTACCTTGTATAGTTCTTTTCTTCTTTGTAAAAGTTTTTTGTACTATACTACAAGTGTAACCATAATTGTAATTTTTCCTATAAATAGGTGATTCAATCAATGAAAATGTTATACTGTTAATTCTTAAACTTTATTAGTTTCTACATGAGAGCTTTTCTCCTAAACCTTCATCTTCTTCCTTTAGCCGCCCTAACCACTTTCCGCCATGGCTAACAAAAATTACTAACAGGGAGAATACTATTGATCGGACAGTCTAAGGATGGCGTGTATGAATGACCGACCACAGCTCCCTCTCCTCGCCCCTCTGCTTGCGTTAGCTCCAAAAATACTATTGTGTTTACTCTCCCTCTATAAACCATACAAACCATCTATATATATATATATATATATATATATATATATATATATAATGGAAATTTCCCGCCAAAATTATGTTACCGAAAATGGAAACTATTTACTAACCATAAGTATATGACATGCATTAGGAACATACACATTGGAAACACAAATCCAATACTCTTTTTAAAAGTGTCAATCAATTAGTTATTTAATTGTTGTCTTGAAAACATACAATTTATTTTTGTTAGTTATTAATTGTTGTCCTAAAAACATGTCATCTTTATACATTTAATTAATTTCTTTTCTTTAGCAGTGCAACATTCCTCTCCATTTTTTTCCTCCAACCCAAGCCCCCTACTATAAAAGAACTAATTTAAAACACGACTCTGTCACTACAAGAAAAGTAGGTATTTGGGAAGGCCAAAAACCGTCCCAAATACTTCCAAAACCGTCCCTAAAGGTATTTGGCACGGTCTTGGGACGGTTTTGGCTCCCTCCCAAATACAAGGGTGCCAAATACATTTGTCTCGACTCAAAACCGTCCCAAATACTATTTGGCACGGAAAAGGCGACGTTTTCACAGCGTTGTGCCATTTGACAAGTATTTGGGACGGTTTGTGATGACATGTCACAAATAGTATTTGGCACGGTTTGTACTGCCCTCCCAAATAGTATTTGGCACGGTTTGTACTGCCCTCCCAAATAGTAATTGTCACGGTTAGGTTTGCCCTCCCAAATAGTAGTTGGCACGGTCAAATTGCCCTCCCAAATTGTAATTGGCACGGTTTGTTTTGCCCACCAAATAGTATTTGGCACGGCTTGGTTTGTCCTCCCAAAAAGTATTTGGCACATTTGTTGCCCTCCCAAATACCATTTGTGACATTATTTTTGTCTCCCTAATGCATTTGGCACAGGTTAATCACCGTCCTAAAAGTATTTTTTATTTTCAATCAACTAATATGCAAATTATCAAATGAAAAACAATTTCAAAATGAATTGAAGTCATAACACAAACGAATTATATAGATATGTTTCAAATTGGTACCCAAGTCAAAAGCATAACCTAATAAACATTCAAAATCACAATGATTTGATAAAGTACAATAAAAAAGTTGTATCGATCAACAACCCTTCAAAAACTGCAAGTTTCAATAAGTGTCTTTCCTATACAAAAGTGTCCATTGAAATAGCTAGATCAAGTCGTCCATCATTGAAATAGCTAGCTCAAGTCGTCCATCGGAGAGTTGGTCCAAGCCTACAACATAAATTATATAATTAGCATAAATCACGCCAAAAAAAGAAAAGAAAAAAAAGAGGTACCTCAAGAATACGATCTACACTATAAAGGGTCTACCTATCCTAGACTAGATCCAAACCATTTGTATTGACATGAGGAGACGATGCTATGCATCCAATAAATGTTGCATGCACTTCATTTGTTCAAGTAACTCAATTTGATCAATTCTTCTCAAATTCAATTTGATTCTTCTCAAATGGAGATATTGTTTGAGCCATCTTTTCCACTTCATTGGAAGAACGTATTCCTCACACGCCCATTTCCATCGGGCCCCATCACATCAACAAAAACTTGTTCTTTGTAAGTTTGTGTTTGCTCCTCTCTAGGTACCTCATTAATTTTTTCAGTCATCTTTTCCTAAAAACAAAAGAGTAACTCAAAAAACTAATGAACACTAAAATAAAGAGACCATATATATAATAATACGAAATATTAAATTACTTACCACTAAGCTCCTTGTATCATTGTTAGGTATGGTACCATCCTTTTTATTACATGTTTTGATGAACACGTTAGCACGAGATGTATCCTCATTATTACACAACATAAACACCAAGTAAAGACACCAATTATGAGGCTATGTATGCTGATCTTGGACATTTTTCTCGGTCAAAACCTATGGTTCAGGTTCAGAGGCTATGTATGTTATGTATGCTGATCTTGGACATTTTTCACAGTTCTCTATAAAGGTACACAAATAGAACTTGAAATGTTTCTCCATTATCAACTATCAAAGAGAAATGGCATTGCTTGTTTGGAGTTGTCCCAAACAAAGACATAAGGTTCAGAACTGTTTTGGTTAAAGAAAGTAAGCATGGAGCTGATTTAAGAGTCATCAAGTTGGGAAAAAAAGAAAACAGTGAAGACGACAAGTGGACAGAATTTATAAGCCATTTTACTTTGTTCAACAAAAGCAAAGAAGGGGCTGTTTCAGGCAAAAACTTGAAGCTTGGGGCTGCCTTGTCACAAAGAAAGGATTACTTAAGTGGGACGGATTTTACTCTAAAAAAATTGCTAGAGTTATCAA
The DNA here is from genome assembly GCA_013146195.2 of Codonopsis lanceolata. Lineage (NCBI taxonomy): Eukaryota > Viridiplantae > Streptophyta > Magnoliopsida > Asterales > Campanulaceae > Codonopsis > Codonopsis lanceolata. Next base: position 79,712,708 of record CM028378.1, on the reverse strand, counting down.
AGACAAAAATAAATAAATAATCATGTTGGGGCTTGAATTAGTTGAGAACATTACAAAGAGGGCAGCTATGGGTGGCAACGTGTATTGGGTTGTTTGGAAAATTTAGAGGGAATTGAAGCAGCCTGAACTTCGAGAAGATTAATAGCAGTGGGTTACTGGATAGGGATGAAAACATATATCAGTTATGAATATGCGCATTATTGTTTGGAATATATGGGAATATGAATGGTTTAGCGTACTGGACAAGTGGAGCACTAGGCAACGAAACAACATCAAAAGGTGATGCATTCGCAGAAGTGGGTGTGACAGCAGGGGTGTTGGTGTTCTTTTTAGTGTTGTTTGAATTTTTGGGATCCATAATCCTTTAGAATGTTGAAACAAAATCCTGTAAACTCAAGAAAAAAAATCTGAGGCATGAACAAATCACTGTCCTAAAGGATTATTTGTGCAATCCCCAAGATACAATAGATTCTCCTAGTTATAAACTAGAAGCAGGAAGAAACAAAATTAAATCACAACTCAATAACCCAACAGTCGGAAGGAAAGAGGAAATAGCAAGGATAAAAAGAAAGAAAGAAAAGAGGTGTTCGTCATCTATTCTGGAATTGAGTTAGTGGTGCTATTTATACACCAAGACCCAACGTTCTTTACAGCAAAAATTGGAATAGAACCTTCTGTTTGAGATCAAGGTAGTAGGTATAGGCTAAAGACTTGGTAAATTGGTTTTGGGGTAAGACCAAGTCATCAACTTTTGAAATATTTTATATACAAAATATACAACAATATTTATAGGGATAGATGAGAGCACACTCTTAACCTATATGAGACCTTATTATATACAATGCAACAATGGTGCACACCCATCAAACGAGGGCACCCCAACAAAGCATTTACGTTCAATAGAAAATCATACTGATGTCACATGTATATTTATCAACTAGAATAGAAAAAGACAAGAAAAAGTACTCTAAACTTAGAATGCGAAGGGGGAGGGGGAAGAATGAGTGGACATTGTCACGCACGTGTTCCCAATTGTCATTAAAGGTCTAGGGAGCCCAAAGTTTTTAGCAAGCGTTCCCAATTGTCACGTACGTGAGGAAAATAGTTAGATATGAAATGATTGCCTAGCATGAACAAACAAGTGATGAATGCGATAATGAGGACAAAGCAATTTAATTGTTTTAAACCGCTATCCTCCTGAAAGTTATGTCATCAGAAATTAGGTGGGGGTGGAGGAAGATATTATCAATTGACAGACCTTGTGTTTTTGAAATCCATCTGAAGCTAAAGGTTCAGCAGTAGAGTCTGATGCAGCTAGGGCTTTCTCAATATTCACCTTATCAGATGATTTTTTCCTTCCAGGGCCAACTCCGACGGTCCATCACGACCTGTGCATATAGACACGGGTGTTAGATAAAGTCAGTTACTCCCATAGGTTCCCTTCTGATCAACACTCAACAGATGAAGTCATTAGTGCCAAACCAGAAGTAACTTCATTTAAACAAGATACATACAGACACAAACATATATCTAAGAATACCTCAAGAGTCCTTCACTTTTGTGTTTTTAGTGAAGTAACAATAACAAATTTGCAGGTCCACTACAAACATAGGATCCATAAATGTAAGTATGTATTGGAAATATCAGAAGCATCTGAAAGTCCCATGTTGATGTTTCATTGGGTCCTATTAAATTCTGCACCTAACATTTTACTATTGACCATGCTAGAACGGATATATCAAACCACAAAGGAGACCAATTTTACCAAACAAGAAAACAGAAAATACTTCCATTCATCCACCAAACACATGTTACAGAAAAGACTTCATATGGAATGGTGATATTGGAAAGATGTAGCATCCTCAAACCTAATATCAACACCACCAGTTGTCATCTTTGGGTGAGATGAAGAATCTTACAATGTGCATTTCCATGCACATAGTTGAAGAAAGTGAACTATTGTTAACATAATTCATTGTTACAGAAATTCAATTTGGGCTAAAAATGACCCTCATTTTGGGTTGAAAGGGACACTCATTCAAAAATGGAACTACTTGCTAGATTACATACAAAAATGTTTGTAACGCAAATGTAATCTATGTGCTATTTAGACAAGATCAAGAAATATTACAGTAATGTAATTGCTAAATTACAAATTCATCAATATGTTGACTTCCAAACAACAATTGTTATCAAATAGAAGGAAAAATACACGTAACTGCAAAGGCATCATCGTATATCTAATGCTTTTGCTATAGAAGACTGTTTCACCGAAACTAATTTCCCCAATCCAGAACGGAAGGTTGGAGGGGTCTCAATTTGATCATTTCGATTCTCAGTTACCTTCGAAATTCCTTGAGGAAAGAGATAGGAAATGGACATAAGATGACGGGGAGACCTAGGTTGCTGAATTGCAGGTGATTTCTGGTATTCAAGTTTGCATTACTGAGCAGGGTTGCATTAAAGTAAATCGATGCACTAGTTATGATCAAGCCAGACACTCAAAACAAATTAACACGTAGGTCAAAAAAAATTAAATCCTGGCCACATATATGGATGAATTTTAAATTTTGTTGCAACTGTGACTCGATCATACTAATGGATAAGCATAGAAAGTGAAGCAAAGCAAAAAAAATTGACACACATGACTCATGAACATTTCTTTTTATTACAATTACCATCAAAGAAGGAAAATTGCACTTTTCTAATTTTGCATCTGCCTCTACACCAAACATGTTTTTTTTTCGCACCAAAGTTACAAAAATGCTACTTTTGAAAGGTTGATGATTGCCTGAAAACTAAGAGGTCATTGGCATAACATTAAGTGACCACGACGTTGATAGTCCCGTGATGCCAACACTGACTCATGATAATATGGGACAATCTCATTGCATAAAAGTTTATACAAGCTTGGACCAGTTAAAATAACAAATAACAAAATGAGAAGATAATAAAGATTACCTGAAGTAGTTCATTAGAAGAAGATGCACAAGCAAGGAATTTGTCCGATAATAAAGCACTCTCGGGAAAGCTAGTCGCCCAACCTATGTCGATGAAAGCAACCTGTCTAAAACTAGAAAGTAGTTTCATCTTGTAGACCGGGAATGAATAAAACTAGAAAGCAGCTATCAGTCTTAGAACTAAATAAGCGATATCTGAACAGACATCATTGCCCTATCCTATCTTGTTTCTTCTTTTCTCGACGGGGTCCTATCCTCAATGAGTAGGCTATTTATATGGTTAATACCTCTTTGTCTTAGTTGGCATGGTAATCGTCTCTGATTCTTGTATTAAATAATGTCTTCTATAGAAAGAGAGTTTACCCATGATTCTCTTATTTCTTATCAGGATTAGGCAAAGCACTAGTCTCGGGGCTTTGCCTCCCCTTGGGTAGTATCCGTCAAAAGTCAGCTAATGAGTTGCTTAACTTTGAAATGGACCTAAAGTCAGCTCAGTGGCATCCGTATCTAATCTGGTACAAGTACTTCTACTCTATCTCCTTATCTTGCTTTGATCTCTATTAGCTCAACCGACAGGATGTAGCTTTACTATATACAATATATATACAGAGGCAGGAACAAGGTATTCCTCTTTCCCTCATGAATTCCCTCGCGAGTATTCTTTCCCTTTTTTTTTGCCACAGATACTCCCTATTTTGAAAGGGATTATCTAGTAATTTTACCAATAATTCATTTAAGTGAGGCGGAACTAGATATCCTGTGGTACCAATGGATCTAAAACGAATGCAATTCAAACCTATTTTCTGCTTTATGTGGATGATCTTTTGACCACTGGCAGTAGTTTTCTCAATCAGTTCAGTCAGTTGTTGTCCAAGAAGTTCTCACTAAGATGGGTCATATATTAGGCCATTGTTAAGAAAACAATTCCAAATGCTACTTAAATAACCACAATAAATAAGGTCAAGGAACTTACATTGTGCATGGTTCCCAAACAAGGTAGATGTCATAACCAATACATAAATGAGGTCTGACTAACTCGGGATGATAGCCATTAGAGTGAAGATTTAGTTTTTCATCCTCCTTCACCTGAAACAACATATTAAGCAATTATTTACCAAGGAACTTCAGAAAATCCATTTAATGAAAAGAAAATTAGTAAATACACTTGATAAATTTTGCAAGGCTGCACATATTACTGCATAGTATCTGCTTCAGTATAATGATCTCCAACGTGTTCACTACCCGGAAAAGGGCATCTATCTCTGGAAGCAAAATCTTCAATAGCTACAATAGCAGCATGTCGTAAAGGATGTCAGGAAAAAGAGCCAACACATGAAGCTTGGTCAGACCAATGCCAAGGATATACACATGAAACACTCAAACACCCCAATCCAACCTTTTGGTTTCGCTAGATGAACAATTAGAAAGGAAATCAGTTTGATTTTCTATTCCATTGGCAATCGAAGTAGTGACTACATGTTGCTCATGACAGTTTGTTTCTACGCTTATGGCAGGATTCTAGGAGTAGACCTGATCACATGCAATTGCAATCACCTGGTTGGTTGAAGGATCCACAAAACCGCAGCATTCACCACCGCAGAGAAGAGGCGCCAGACATAACATTCAAGGACATAAGCATGTTTCTTAAATTGTCATCACGTTCAAGGACAAAACACACACACACACATATGCAGACCAATAATTCTGCTTCACATGAAATACGATTGCTATAAATATAATAGTTTAGGTCAATGCCATATAACGAAGAAGGGATCTTGAAATTCAATCCATTAGATCATGTTAATCTGAGCATTTTCTGGTTGCTGTTACTCATGTTTGTGGGTATGAGTGTGTGTTTTCTTTTTCTTTCTTTAAAAAAAAAAAGAAAAATATAGACAGACAGAAACAGAATTTCAGCAATTCTTCTCACTGCCAACTAAAGCTTCAACCTTTGCTTTCCTCACTCCAAAGGAAAAAAGAATGGAAACAAGATTGGAAACTAGATTCCAAATCCAATAATTGGAATCTTAAAGTCGGCTCAAGCTTATACCATTTACATATCCCTTAAAGTATAACAGCTAGCCCTTTACGTACTTGATTATAATATATCTGTTGAATACATGGGAGAATCCATAGATATGTATATGTCATAAAGAGAACAGAAGCAGATGGTTGGAGAAAAAGGAAAACAAATAGAAAAGTGTTTAAAAAAGTTTCGCAATAGGATCTGCATTGGATTTACAGAAATCATGAACATGAGCACTGATAATTCAAATAGGGTACCGGTCAAATAATTTAGAATTGTGATTCAAAATAATATCTAGGAGAATTCAAAGTGACGAAGATGAACAATATTTACACTCGTGGTAGGGTTCAAAGTGACGAAGATGAACAATATTTACACTCGTGGTAGGGTTAATTTGTTGGCCACACAATTACATGGGTAGTTTAGATGTTAGCCAACTGCAAACTTAGATGACGTGCACATGCCTTTTATCAGTCAAATACAACAGTCTGCCAACTATAGATTATACATATTAAAGTTAAGATGTAATGATCTACGACAACCTCGACTTGATAAATCTGGAAGATAACTTGTAGATTAAAATTGAAGGGACATGATTTATAGATGGGTCAACTATGAAACTGGGTAAACCTCAATTTAATTCCACGAGCCTTCCTCCTTCATTGGGTTGGCTATATAAATCCCCTTCCACTATTTACTCTTTTAATTGTATTTTCCTTGGATTCATATTCATGAGAACTCTTACAAAGTCTTTGCATGATACCATTGCAACTCCTCTTTTCTGGGCTAGGGAATCTAAATTTCTAGCACAACAAAGGCCATCAAACTAGAAGAAAAAAATGAAGATCATGCTAGAAAAAAATACGATTGGCAAGAGTCAATGGAGGGAGGTAAGAAGTTGATGACAAGGATGTTAAGAAATCAGAACCACTGTTCTATGCACATAAAACAACTGAAGATGCATCAATTTTTTACTATGGCTATATAAGAGACATTATTTCATCATTCATCAATAAATAAAGGTGTAAGTTTAGTGGAAACAGTTGCACTGTGACAACAACATGATGGAACTAGACAAACAGAAAGTTCGAAGTACAGTAACAAATTATGATCAAGCTAGATGTCAAGAAATGAAGAACTTGGTACACCTTAAAGTTAGTGTAATGGAAGAGAGTAAAAGTATGATTTGTAAGGATATAGACAAACCAGAGGTTGGTGGATCATAGCTTCGGCAAGATTGTTCAACTATTTGAAAAATTAAATGAAATTACAATAACAAGCATCATTTTATCAGCTATCAAAAAAGAAAATGATATTGTGATTAGGACTAGATAATAACGTATCCAAAACGCAAGGCCCAACTCATCTTATATCCATTTTTAAGAATGAAAAAATAAAATAGTTCTATATATTGTAAACAAAGACTAGAAGTCTAGAAGATACTAACCTGAACTATTAAAGTGATAAAGTCACTATTGGCCCCATCTACAATAAATTAAACCAAATTTAATCCTGAATCCACTTCCCAAATAACTCCCATCTAAAATCCTGATTTTCTACCCATCATGTAAGTAAATTACCCCATGACCTTGTAGTAGCTTAATTGATCTAAAATGCCTTGAAGGACTGAACACAGATGTGGAAAATACGGAGATTGCTTAGCAAAGGATTTCACCATCGGCAAGAAAAACACGCATTTAGCTAAGCCAAACATGGCGTTGAAGAAAATAACAAAACAAGTCAAAAGTGTCATCATCAAGCCCTTTAAAAAGCCTCGCAAACACCACCCTAAACCCCCACTAGACCTATAACCAGAACCCTCCACATCACCACCGCCTGAGCCACCAATGTCGCCATAACATCACCGCCCAACCGACCCTTACCTCTTCCCCGAAACCCGATCCACAATCCTGCCTGACCCTGCTCTTTTCTTTTCCCCTCACCTCCTCTCTTACCCTTTGCCCACAAACTCATTCTTCCAACACATCTCTGTTTCACAACTCTGCTTTCACGTACCAGGTCTTCAATCCCGATCTCACCGTATCAGTTTTGGGTAATCCCAATCCGAATTCAACCCATTTTGTATCCCAAATTATAATAATCGTCTCCTTAATCAAATCAGAGAAAGTATTTCTAAAACTTGAATGAGAACATTACTGGGTATCTATATTAAAACAAATCAAATTGACAAGTTTATGGCTCCCAAAGACAAAATATGAGAAAACAGACATACAATTGAAATGGTGAAATGAACCCTTTTTCTAGAGCTCCCACGGCATTTATCCTCAAAATCTCAGACTAAGCACAATCAAACAATCTTTCAATTTTAAGAGTAAAAAAAACATTTAACCAATGCTGGCAATCTTCAGAATGACAAAAATTCGAGACTATGGGTGACTAATTGGCATTCTCAATAATCTTAGAGATCAAAAACCAAAAGATGCCAAAATTGCAGACTTTAAATTAAGGAGTGGTGTATTGTTGGAAAAACTGAGCTGGACCCAAGAAAAAAAAATGGTCACATAATACCAAAGACACCACCAAACCTCCAGAGTAAGCAAGCAATATAAAGAAAAGAAAATCTATTAGTATTATGAAGGAAGATGAACAACTTTCCTTCTACTAAAGGAAACTATAAACCATACAATGATAATTGACATGTGACAAGGAGAAGCATATCTAAATTATTTCCACATAAAAGTGTTCAAACATTTGTAGAATAACCGTATAATTAAAAACCATAAAGTTCTCATTGTACTAGGGTTTTGTAACATACTTTTTGGTCATTGGAATGAAATCGTCCAATGAAGTTCAGGTTTAGGGTCAGGGAGAGCTCGTCAAATGGAAGCATCTACTAAACCCGTCATCCGCTACTAGCTCGGTGCCGCCGTTATGGTGTCCTAAGCCATCACGAGTTTGAGCCAAGCAAACTACTGAGGAAAAAGAGATATAAGCTGTGGGAGGGGATAATACGAAGAAGATAGAAGAATGGGAGAGAGACAGATAGAAAGAGAGAGGCTTACCGTGAGATTGAGAGCTTCTGCTATGTGAAGATAGGTGGCGAATTGGTCTACGATGATGTTGAGAGAAAGAGAGTGAGAGATCGAGAGCAAGAGACTTACTGAGTTACTGTGGGGGGAAATTTTGGGAAGGGAAACCTAGGGGAAATTTTGGGGAAAAGTTGAGGGAATTTTGGGGAAAACCTATGTAGCGGGAGAGGAACGCGGGAAAAAAATAAGATCTTTCCTTAAAAAAATTACGACTTCTAATTTAATTTGGAACCGGAGAGAGCATTTAGTACGGGTTTGCACAAGTGTCCCAAAAACACTAGTATTTGGGTCGGCTATTACACAACAGTCCCAAATACTACGTAGTTGTGACCGATAATTTTCCCTTCCCAAAAAAAGGCATTTGGGACGGTTTTTTAGCCCTCCCAAATAACTGGGGTCACAAATAGTCATTTTTCTTGTAGTGTGTATTACATACCTCAATTTAGCTTTGCTTCAAAACTGTTTCAACTAATCTCGACCACCACCACCTCTCTTTCACTATATTGACTCTAAGAATGAATAGCTTCCCCTAATCTTTTTGGAAAAGGAAGAATCTTCATTTCTACTTCCCATCTTCTCTTCCTTTTTTAAAAAATTCTAATTATCACTATCATCACTTTATTTTTTTATTATTATCATTATTTAACACAGACTACTGGACCAATGGGTCAAGCCATAAAATAGCTTATTGTTCATTCCATTGCTAAAACTCAACTTTGGGCTAAAGCTCAAACAAACAAAGTACTATTGTGGCACAACTCGAAATTTCCCATATAACCAAAAATAAGCCCAAAAATATATTAAGGTCAACCCAAAATAAAATACAACATTAATTGATGTAATTAATGTGAGTTATTAATTTTAAACCCTAGATCTTAAACTCAATGATAATCACAATGACATATAAAATATTCTTAATTAAAATACCTGATGAAGACATCTTGCTTCTAGTGATTTGCCCTTGATTTGAAATCTGCAGTATAATAGAGAAGAAGAGACAGAATATGGTTTCTCCCTTTTGGCCTAAAAAACCTAATGAGTTGATTTAATGTAATAGATGAATATGATGGGTATTACATCTCTTTTATAGGCAAAGGGAGGACCAAATTCCTATTAGGTTTTAATCTCAACCGCCCATCAAGGTAGAGTTTATTTAGGAAACTTACCATTTACAAACCAAATTTATTGTAATTTAGTATTTCCAAATCAACCGTGATTCTCACTTATTGACCATATATAGATTTTATTAACCCCGCAAGAAATATATATCTTACGCCTCCCACTTGGTCAAAGTGATAATCCTTTAATGGTTAATCTTAAAAACATAAAGCGTGCATAATTACTAAATTAATAACATGATGGTTAACATAATACCTTCGCAAAACAAGTTATCCATGAGAGTCATAGCGCCCATATTATCGGTTTTCAACATGGTTCCTTCCTACAACATAAAAAAAACTTAGTTTACTAGGCCTTTTAAACAAGGGTGTAAGGGTCCAATAATGTTCTTTCTTCAAGAATTATTTATGTTATCAATTATCCATTAACTTAAAGTATACAAAATATGGAAACAGAAATGAAATTCAGAATGTCATAAATAAGAGCTCAATAGAAGTTCAATGTATAAGCATAACAAACGATAAATTAATAATCAGTCACTCTCTCTAGACCCATACTTAGGAGGTAACCCCTTCGTAAGTGCATCTGCAACCATAAGTGTTGTGCTTATATGCTCAATGAACAACCTTTCTTTCCGAATTGCTTGCTTCACCGATAGATACTTAAGGTCCATGTGTTTTGTCCCTTTAGAGTATCTATCATTCTTAGAGAAAAAATACTGGCAAAGATTATCACAATAGAGTTTCAATCCGTAGACAAAATTCAAGTCTCTAAATCTTGAGATGAAATTTCGCAGCCATAAACAATGATTTGTAGTTTCAAAGCAAGCTACAAATTTAGCTTCCATCGTGGAATTAGCAATAATAGACTCTTTTGCACTTTTCCATGAGATTGCTCCTCTAGCTAGTAGAAAAACATAACCAAAAGTGCTCTTTAGAGTGTCTCTACATCCAAAGATAATCGAATCAATAGCCAACCAACTCTAATTGATCTCGACTTGAATGTAAGACAATAATCCTTCGCACTCGTAAGTATCTCAAAACTTTCTTTCCATCTCTCCAATGATCCATTCCTGGATTTAATTGGTAATCTTCCCAACATACCAACAGCAAAGCTGATGTCAGGCCTTGTGCATACATCAAGCTTCCTACTAAAGAAGAATAGGGTATGTTTTCCATTTGCTTACGCTCCAATTCATTTTTAGGAGATTGATAGAGACCAAATTTGTCTCCTTTCTCGAATTGGCAACGCCTAGTACATGTTGCCATTCCAAATCTTTCTAAAACTCTTTCGATGTATGTTTTGGGAGAGTTTAAGTAATCCACGTGATCTATCACAGAATATTTCTATCCCAATCACGTAGGAAGCTTCACCCATGTCCTTCATCTCGAAATTTTTAGAAAGATAAGCTTTGGTTTCATGCATTAAGCCAAGATTACTACTTGCCAATTATATGTCATCAACATACAGAACCAAAAATATGAACTTACTCCCACTGATCTTGAGGTATATGCATGGATCTATCAGATTTTCTCAAAACCAAAAGCATTAATGGTTTTGTTGAATTTTAAATACCATTGTCGAGGCTTGTTTAAGTCCATAAATTGATTTCTTAAGTTTGCAGACCATGTCTTCCTATCCTTCCAAGGTAAAACTTCAGTTGACGATGTAAACTTCTTCTTGTAGCTCACCGTTAAGAAATGGTGTTTTCACATCCATTTGATGTATCTTTAAGTCATAATGAGCTACTAAGGCCATAATAATTCTGAGAGTCTTTCTTTGACACAGGAGAAAAAGTCACTTTGTAATCTATGCCATCTTTTTGAGTAAAACCTTTGGCTACAAGTCTAGCTTTATATCGCTCAATATTGCCATGACCAAGGCTTGGTCTTGTAGACCCATTTACACCCAATGCTTTTGTGTCCTTCCGGCAAATGAGTTCGTTCCTAGACTTGATTATCTGCCATTGATTTCAACTCATCCTTCATGCCATCAATCCATTTATCAAAATTTTTACTTGTAATGGCTTGTGAATAAAAAATTGGGTCATTCATTATCCCTATGTCAAAATCAGATTCTTGTAGATAAACAACGTAATCATCATGGATAGCACTTCGTTTTTCTCGTTGAGATCTTCTCAATGCTGGTTCCTGTGATTGTTCTACAATTTCTTCATTAGCAATGATTTCATTAGGGGGTTGTGGCTGATGTGGTTGTGGCTCTTGATCATTTATCGGTTCAACGATGAGTGGAGCCACAGGTGATCCTTCGACATTTAACGGTTCAATGATGGAAGGATTCACATTGTCTGATTGATTATTGGATAATGGGATTGTTACCCTAACTTCATGAACAGACTTATCTTCCACAAATATACTCCCACTAATCATGCCATCATCAATGAATTTGACATAACCAGTTTCCACAATTCGCAGCTTATGGTTAGGACAATAAATTATATACCCTTTGGATTTTTCAAGAAAACCAATGAAATAACCACTTATGGTTTTCAAATCAAATTTGTTTGTTTGAGGATTATATACCTTCGCTTCAACTGGTTGTCCCCAAACTTGCAGGTGTTTTAAACCAGGTTTCCAGTCTTTCCACAGCTCAAAAGGGGTCTTTGGAACTGCTTTACTGGGAACCCTATTTAAAATATATACAGCCATACGAAGAGCTATTGATTATTGCAATATGCTTCTTGATAAGTTAATTATCACCTTGCATATTCTAGACATGTTGATTTTCTTGCCCCCATTACAAGTGAATCATCACAAGTGGCTAAAAGGTCTGCGTACCGGTTAGTGTGGCAACCTGTATTATTTCACATAGGTCTTAGATTAGGTGTGACCTGATCTAGTCCTACATTCCTATGGTGATCAAAACAGACCAGCACTTCAGAATGCACTTAGCACCGAAAGACCTGCAGCTATGTCAACAAGCCTTCAGTGATAACAAGATCAGAAGACTCTTAAGAATCATCACCGGTAGACATCGCTTTTCCGAACCTAAGACTTGTTTCCACCGACTCGAAGCATTCCACCGGAGACTTTAAAATCAAGTAGTACTATGAGGAAAAGTCGGAGGTCAAGCCAAATCAAGATAAATATGTCCGTGCCTCATAAAGCCTGACATACTCAAAGCTACAAGACTTTCTCTCACTCAAGTAGTCTGTTAAAGTCAAAAGGAAACTATTTTATTGAAGCACCACCCGACCGTGCAACATACATCGACCTACTCTTCTGATGATTTTTTCAACCTAGTCGACGGACAACAAGTTCCAAGATCTACAAGATTAAATCTACGCTCCAAACAAGTCAAAGATCTTATGGACAAAGATCTATATCCGATAGTCTTCAACCACTACATCTCCAACGGATAGAAATCTTCGAGTCCTCATCTCAACGATCATATTGATTCTTGCCTATATAAAACCTCCCTCTTGCTCAAACAAAAAACACGAAAGTTGTAAGCTACATAGAAAAGAAATCTT
>CM028378.1:79659709-79699960 GCA_013146195.2 Codonopsis lanceolata | reverse complement strand
CTTGATTATTGAACCTTAGGAGTATTTAGTATGGAGTAGGAGTATATCCATTCCTTTTCTTGAGCTTGAATCAATTCTTGCTCATAGGCAGTTAAACTTCATACAAACTTACGAGGTGCATGGAGTTCAAATCTTTGGACTCTTTTTTTACTTGATGGTTTTAACATGCCTGAAACTTCCCAAAGAAGCTAAAAATCTCATATTTACTTCCTTAACACTATATTCTTTTCATAAGGAATAACAACTATTTACTACCCAACAAAATGCAGCATGTCGTGAAGCATTCGTAGAGTCTCCTTAGAATCCTTTCTACTTAGGAATCAAATTGTTGAATGTAGTTATACTTTTGCATTGTCTACATTGGGCATATCTCTCCTTCAGATATTCCACCAAGGCTTCCATTTCCTTAGCGATTTGCATCGATAATTTCTTGATATGTGCTTGTGTCGGCAATTTGGATATGATGTGTATAGCTGGCTGTCGAGGTTCAACGAGCCTCCTTTTCTTCGTCACATCCATTCATTCATGGATTTAGGTATCTCTGGAGGTCACCGGCTACTTGAAGTAGGTTGGGCTTCATTGGAATATGAGGACCTGTTAGAACACATTGCCACACGCGATTGTCAATAGAGTTCATATATCTCATAACTTTATCTTTCCAAACTTCGAAGTGGCCTTCGTCCAATATTGGGACGTGGCTAGTATTCGAAGTAGGTAGCATATAGTGAGCCATAGGATCTATTCGTAAGAGATTAATCTTGGAAAAAAATGAATTTTCAAAGAATTAAGCTCTGCTACCAATTGTTGGTCCCGGAGTAGGCTCAATCTAGGCTAGAGGGGGGGGGGTTGAATAGCCTAGTTGTGTTTTTATAAAAAACTTTTCAAAACATACGAATGATTTCTTAAAAGATTTTACAAGTGTTAATGCGTGAAAACTAAAGAGGTTAACAGATTTGGTAAGCTACTTAAGTATAGCATAGATTCAGTAATGGCCTTTGATAAGTAGCAGCGGTTAATAAAAAGATAGAAACAGATCAGATAGAAGACATAATTTAGAAGTGGTTCGTATTGTGAATAGTACTACGTCCACTATCAAAGTGGTTAGCTTTGGATTTTAAAAGGTGCACTTGTTTATCGACTAGGTGTATAAGTAAGATCTCTAATGGATCGTGTACAAAATGAGTTTTCAACCAAGTGTATAATGGTGAGAGAAACAATCAATGATTAATTGTTCTATCACGTGCTAAAGTAAAGAACAGTTTTAAAAAACAAACTAGATGAAGCTGAAACGGAGTAAAGATGGCAGATCTGCAGCTTCAGGAAGTTTGGTGAAGTGTTAGTTCTTGTCCTTTTGATCTTTTGAATGCTTGAGTGTTGAAGATGAAGCTTGAATGTTTTTTGCGCAAGAGTTGTTTTTTGAGATCTCCAAAACTTGAATAAATACCTGAGAGATCTTTTGGACCGTTGGACTGAGACAGAGGAGACTATGTCCAACGTTCTATTGCATTAAATGCAATTCGGCGCTTTGGGGGATGTATGCGGCACAATCATCAGAAATGCATTGTTTACAGAGAAGACATTCCCGAATAGAGTAAGGTTTCAGGTTGCGAGGCGTTACAGCTGTGAAAGTCTTCTTAGCCAAAAGAGGTAATGTGAGACTTCATGTTTCAAGAGACGAGGCGGGCAGGTTGTGCAGTATGTAGTTGACTTCTTTGGAGTGAAATCCGATGAAGATATTTTGACTAGATATTTCAAGAAATATCTAAATTAGACGTTGAGTGACATAATTCCATGTTTTGGCTATTCTTGATTTTCCGCACTTGAGCAAACTTCCAAGTCTGCTGTTCTTCCAAGGCTGCTGTTGAAGCCTGCTGATCCGCGCCTAACTAACACTAAACAGTTTTAAACAACCTTGATTCTAAGATGCCACATTAATCTGGTACGCTGAATCTATTAGCCACTGTACAATAGAATCGAAGATGACTCAACCAAATCTAGAACTATGAGGATCAACAATCTCCTCCTATTTGGTTGATGTCATCCTCTCGACTACTAGCGCATTCTTTGAATCATGCATTGAGATAATAACATGTCTTAAAGAATTTTATTAAGAAGAGCAGACATGCCTCTCATATCAGAAGTCTTAGTAGAGAGATAGCTAGACTAAGTACTTACAAAAAAAAGCATGAATATCAAGTACAAAGTAAAGCAGGGTTTAAATCTTACAAAAATAAGCACATGCAATATAAACATTTAAACGCTAAGTTTAAATAGACAAGATCATGATAAGATAGAGCAATTTAAACTTGAGAAATACATATATCATCTGTTATTAAACAGGCTGTTTAACAGCAGAAGTTTTTCCAACAGCAGGGTTTGAATCAAAATAGTTAGAACAAAGTTATACCAACATGTTCATAATAGATGTAGTTGGGTGCGTCGACATTCTAAGTAGTCACCAACCCAGATTCTGATTATGTCATTGAGGTGTTCTCGCAGTCTGAACTATTCTTCAATAAGAGCTTAATTCAAAAAATGCGTAGCTTGCTCCTCCCTGATGGCAGCAACCCGCCGTTGTTCAGTAGCAGCAGCTCGAGCGTTGGCTCGTTCGACATGGCGAACAACAGTGAAGTCAGCAACTTATCGTCTGTTGATGACTGCTCGCGCCAAGTCAGTCGTGAGTTCGTCGAAGAGTTCACGGATGCTTATCTGCTGAGAGTGAAGCATGCCGATCAGAGACGCCTGCTGGTCCTGAACGAGAAACCGATGAGTGGTGAAAGCTTGAGCGGTATCGTTCACCAGCTGCTCAACGATCTTTCCAAGATCGAAAATGATAGCATGAGTGGCATTTAAGCCATAGTTGAGCACTTCGATCTGTTGTGCCATAGAGGAGACTGTGCTGTTGATACATTCCAGATGAGCATTGTTGGTGCGAAGGAGGTCGAGAAGGGCAGGGTCAGCAGTGTGGGAAGGAAGGGAAGAAGGGTTAAGGTTGACTGAGATGTAGGTATCGGTAGGATTAGGAGCAGAGATTGGAAAGGAGGAAGATGAAGCAGGTTGGTGAGCAGCAGAGACCGAAGACGGAGGAGAAGAGGGTTTAGGATCAATTTCAATGTCAGTGTCTGAGTCACTGACATTGAAGGAGGAAGAAGTGGAAGAAGAGGTTTCAAGAAGATAAGAGGGAAAAGGATAATCAGGTAAAAGAATGAAATATGGATGGGAGACAGAAGGGTAAAGAAGATCAGAGATGGAAGTGAGATCAAAGAAAAAAGAATGGGTAGCAGAAGAGATAGAGGGAAACATAATCTGATAGAGATCAGCAGAGATGGAAATAGGTGTAATGTATTGGGATATAGGAGGGAAGATTTTTGGAAGGAAAGCGGTTTGGTAGAGAAGAGTGGATAAGTGAGGAACAAGAGGTGCTGCGAGGCCCCACTGGATCCAAAAAGTTTTAGAGTCGCCATCTTTATTTTAAGGCAAAATAAAGAAAAACCAAAAAGAAAAGAAAAAGAAACCAGAGAAAAAGAAAACGGGTTCGGATGCTAATTTACGAGTTGGGAAGGTGCTAGGCACCCAACTCGCCCTTTCGGTCTCAAAAATAGTTTTTGGCTAAAGTATGCTTATTGTTATATTTATTTAGCAGATAGATAAAGTATTAAAAGATAGGAAAATAAAACAAATACATCCGCGGCTACATTATTTACAGATTTGCAGCCATCTCCTTACAATAATTACAAATTACAAATATATTTAAAAATATTTGGCCATTATAACGGCTCTTTTACATAATATTTCCTAATCTAATCCGGGCAGCACAACGGCTTATATTGGCTACATTGGGCCGGATTTTAAATAATAACTTTAACAATAAATAAAAAGAAGCGCCCTTAAAGGCTATTACCTTTTAGAGCGATAGGGTGCTCGCTCTGTCCTTCAGGGAGAGGGAGTCTTTGTTGTTCTTGTTTTTGTTGTTGTTGTTGTTGTGATTTGGGCAGAATGATTGCTTTATTTGGATGACTTTGGCTCGTTCACTCGGACAGAATGACGACTTATTTAGGAAGGTTTTGGCCTTTTTGGTTGGGCTGAATAACGGCTTACTTTTTGTGTATTTCAGCACATTACTCGGGCAGAGTAACGACTTACTTTATGGATTTTGGGCCGGGGAAGTTGGGTGGATACCTAACTATAAGGCTAGGGATCACTTTTAACCGGTGGATTTTTGTTTTGGCGGAGTTTGGACGGGGTTTGGAAGCTTTGGTGGGCTACACACACCTATCTCACACCTCTCACTATTATCGGCGTCGAAGGAACGCGAGGAGAATTCTTCAGCGTTTCTCCGCGGATGATTTCTGAACACTGAAGAGGGAGCCCAGCACTCCTATTTATAGTAGGAAGGAGGGATTCATCGGGAATTATAAATTCCCTCAGCCGGCTTCAACAGTTTGTACAACGGCCTTCGTGATTTGCACAATGCGTTAAGTCTGAGAGCTATAGTAGGGACCTTGGCGCCGACACCTCCCTTGCATGGCACGGCGCCCAACATGCTTTTAGGCCGCGCCATGTTACTATTTATCTTCCAATTTTGGCACTTTCACCCCTCGCGATTCACTGTTTTGCGCATCCTGCTTTGCCTTTCGCATTTTCGACTCCTGTAACTTGACATTTGTTAAGTTTGAACAGTTCTTGATATCACATGTCAGAGTTACATACCAGGGGTACGAAATTGGGGTGTCTACATCTGGAGATAGTTATTCATAGTGCCAATTGATATAGATATCTGTCATATGAATAAGTATCTCACAATCACCATGATAATCTTCCATCTCATGATATTTTTGAAAACAAAATAATTTTTCAAAATAAGTATAGTTTTCAAGAATCTTTTTCTCAAACTAAAATCCTTAACAAAAGTTTTTAGAGGAGTAAAACAAGTTTTCTTTTGTCATGCATTTGAATTGAGCATTCGAGGATCACAACTCTCAGGAGGTTAGTCCTGGCATAAAGCTAGAAGAGTCTGCTCTGATACCAATTGTTGGTCCACAATAATGCTCAAATAGGCTAGAGGGGGGGTGAATAGCCTATAGTTCCAAGTTAAAAAATATTTCTTTTGGATATACATAAAGCGTAGTTTGGTTGGCAGATACAATTTATCAAGTTGAGTATGTCTGCCGGTAGAAGCTATCGGTAGACTTACTCAAGGCAGAAGTAACAACTCTGTCGATAAACTGTTTATTCAAATCAAAAGCCTAGTAAAAGATTTGTATAGCGGAAAGTAAAGAGGCTATGATTTGGAGAAGTCATAAGTGGTTGTACATGAATATATGTTCAGAACAACATCACACTTATTTCTTCTTTCAAATGCAGTTTTAGGAGATCAAGTAGAGAATGGTTTTTCTAAAGATAAATCATTTATAAAAACCTCATAGATATGTAAGGACTGAGAGAAAAAGTATTTAAGAACATACGAATTTATTTAAAGATAAATTACATATTACATTAGTCTAAATAATCTATGTATAGTTTCTGGCTTTGTCTTCCTAAGTCTCAATCCTTACTTAATTATCCATTCAAGGATCTTTAAGCTTGCAAAGGACAATAGGAGACTAGAACGAGAAACTGTTATGAGAAGATGATTTTCAAGGTCGTTCAGATATAAAAATATATCTGAACGATTGAGTACAAAGCACTCATCCTCCCATGATGATTGATAATTGCACAATCAACAGCATTTGTATAGGAATACATATATGAAGATATGAATGCAATCTCTACAGATATCTCTTCATTTTCTTCAAACATTGTCTAACATCAATCTTCAGATCTTGATCTCTGCCTATTGAAGTTTCTAATCAATCTCTTCTCTTTTCCAAGCTTTTCTTCCTAGCAATCCACTGAGGGTGTCTTGCTAAGAGCTGGATGAGTTTACTGCAATCTGTTGTAGAAATCAGAGATTCGTTGGTGAAGACAATCTCTTTGAAGATTTCTTTTCTATGAAGTTCTTGAGTAGATTGAGTTACTCGTTCCTCACAGTGTATCGTTTGATAATCTTAGATGTAGCTTACACTGTTTCTGTGTTTTTTGTTTGAGCAAGAGGGAGGGTTTATATAGGCAAGAATCAATATGATCGTTGAGAGATGAGGACTCGAAGATTTCTATCCGTTGGAGATATAGTGGTTGAAGACTATCGGATATAGATCTTTGTCCATAAGATCTTTGACTTGTTTGGAGCAGAGATTTAGTCCTATAGATCTTGGAACTTGTTGTCTGTCAGACTAGGTTGAAAAATCGCTGAAGAGTAGGTCTAATGTTTGTTGCACTGTCAGGTGGTATGTTCAATAAAGTAGTTGCTTTTTGACTTTAACAGACTACTTGAGTGAGAGAAAGTCTTGTAGCTTTGAGTATGTCGGGCTTTATGAGGCACGGACATATTTATCTTGATTTGAGCAGCTTCTCTGACTTTTCCCTATAGCACGTGCAGATTTTAAAGTCTGATGGTGGAATGCTTCGAGTTAGTGGAAACAAGTCTTCCTGTTCGGGAAAACTGATGTCTACCGGTGATGATTCTTAAGAGTCTTCTGATCTTGTTATCACTGAAGGCTTGTTGACATAGCTGCAGGTCTTCCGTTGCTGAGTGCATTCTGAAGTGCTGGTCTGTTTTGATCATCATATAGGAATGTAGGACTAGATCATGTCACACCTAATCTAAGACCTATGTGAAATCATACAAGTTGCCACACTAACCGATACGCAGACCTTTTAGCCACTTGTGATGATTCACTTGTAATGGGGGCAAGGAAATCAACATGTATAGAATATGCAAGGTGATAATTAACTTATCAAGAAGCATATTCCAATAATCAACAGCTCTTCGAATGGCCGTATATATTTTAAATAGGGTTCCTAGTAAAGCAGTTCCAAAGATCCCTTTTGAGCTGTGGAAAGGCTGGAAACCTAGTTTAAAACACATGCAAGTTTGGGGACAACCAGTTGAAGTGAAGGTATATAATCCTCAAGCAAACAAATTTGATTTGAAACCATAAGTGGTTATTTCATTGGTTTTCCTGAAAAATCCAAAGGGTATATAATTTATTGTCCTAACCATAAGCTGCGAATTATGGAAACTGATTATGTCAAATTCATTGATGATGGCATGATTAGTGGGAGTATATTTGTGGAAGATAAGTCTGTTCACGAAGTTAGGGTAACAATCCCATTACCCAATAATCAAACAGACAATGTGAATCCTTCCATCGTTGAACCGTTAAACGTCGAAGGATCACCTGTGGCTCCACTCATCATTGAACCGATAAATGATCAAGAGCCACAACCACATCAGCCACAACCCCCTAATGAAATCATTGCTAATGAAGAAACTGTAGAACAATCACAGGAACCAGCATTGAGAAGATCTCAACGAGAAAAACGAAGTGCTATCCATGATGATTACGTTGTTTATCTACAAGAATCTGATTTTGACATAGGGATAATGAAAGACCTAGTTTTTTATTCACAAGCCATTACAAGTAATAATTCTGATAAATGGATTGATGGCATGAAGGATGAGTTGAAATCAATGGCAGATAATCAAGTCTGGGAACTAACTCATTTGCCGGAAGGACACAAAACAGTTGGGTGTAAATGGGTCTACAAGACCAAACGCGACTGACATGGCAATATTGAGCGATATAAAGCTAGACTTGTAGCCAAAGGTTTTACTCAAAAAGATGGCATAGATTACAAAGAGACTTTTTCTCCTGTGTCAAAGAAAGACTCTCAGAATTATTATGGCCTTAGTAGCTCATTATGACTTAGAGTTACATCAAATGGATGTGAAAACATCATTTCTTAATGGTGAGCTACAAGAAGAAGTTTACATGCGTCAACCTAAAGGTTTTACCTTGGAAGGACAGGAAGACATGGTCTGCAAACTTAAGAAATCAATTTATGGACTTAAACAAGCCTCCCGACAATGGTATTTAAAATTCAACGAAACCATTAATGCTTTTGGTTTTGAAGAAAATACTGTAGATCCATGCATATACCTCAAGATCAGTGGGAGTAAGTTCATATTTTTGGTTATGTATGTTGATGACATATTATTGGCAAGTAGTGATCTTGGCTTAATGCATGAAACCAAAGCTTATCTTTCTAAAAATTTCGAGATGAAGGACATGGGTGAAGCTTCCTACGTGATTGGGATAGAAATATTCCGTGATAGATCACGTGGATTACTTAAACTCTCCCATAAAACATACATCGAAAGAGTTTTAGAAAGATTTGGAATGGCAACATGTACTACGGGCGTTGCTCCAATTCAGAAGGGAGACAAATTTGGTCTCTATCAATCTCCTAAAAATGAATTGGAGCGTAAGCAAATGGAAAACATACCCTATGCTTCTTTAGTAGGAAGCTTGATGTATGCACAAGTTTGCACAAGGCCTGACATCAGCTTTGCTGTTGGTATGTTGGGAAGATACCAATTAAATCCAGGAATGGATCATTGGAGAGCTGGAAAGAAAGTTTTGAGATACTTACAAGGTACGAAGGATTATTGTCTTACATTCAAGAAGTCAGATCAATTAGAGTTGGTTGGCTATTCAGATTCCGATTATGCTGGATGCAGAGACACTTTAAAGAGCACTTTTGGTTATGTTTTTCTACTAGCTGGAGGAGCAATCTCATGGAAAAGTGCAAAAGAGTCTATTATTGCTAATTCCACGATGGAAGCTGAATTTGTAGCTTGCTTTGAAACTACAAATCATTGCTTATGGCTGCGAAATTTCATCTCAAGATTTAGAGACTTGAATTTTGTCTCTGGACCGTTGAAACTCTATTGTGATAATGCTGCAGCAGTATTTTTCTCTAAGCATGATAGATACTCTAAAGGGACAAAACACATGGACCTTAAGTATCTATCGGTGAAGCAAGCAATTCAGAAGAAACAGTTGTTCATTGAGCATATAAGCACAACACTTATGGTTGCAGATGCACTTACGAAGGGGTTACCTCCTAAGACTTTTCATGAACACACTTTAAGTATGGGTCTAGAGAGAGTGACTGATTATTAATTTATCGTTTGTTATGCTTATACATTGAACTTCTATTGAGCTCTTATTTATGACATTCTGAATTTCATTTTTATTTCCATATTTTGTATACTTTATGTGAATGGATAATTGATAACATAAATAGTTCTTGAAGAAAGAACATTATTGGACCCTTATACCCTTGTTTAAAAGGCCTAGTAAACTAAGTTATTTATGTTGTAGTACATGGAAGGAACCATGTTGAAAACATGATAATATGGAACCGCTATGACTCTCATGGATAACTTGTTTTGCGAAGGTATTATGTTAACCATCATGTTATTAATTTAGTAATTATGCGCGCCTTATGTTTTCAAGATTAACCATTAAAGGATTATCACTTTGACCAAGTGGGAGACTGTAAGATATATTTCTTGCAGGTTAAGAAAATCTATATATGGTCAATAAGTGAGAATCACGGTTGATTTGGAAATTACTAAATTACAATAAATTTGGTTTGTAAAAATGGTAAGTTTCCTAAATAAACTCTACCTTGATGGACGGTTGAGATTAAAACCCTAATAGGAATTTGGTCCTCCCTTTGCCTATAAAAGAGATGTAATACCCATCATATTCATCTATTACGTTAAATCAACTCATTAGGTTTTTTAGGCCAAAAGGGAGAAACCATATTCTGTCTCTTCTTCTCTATTATACTGCAGATTTCAAATCAAGGGCAAATCACTAGAAGCAACATGTCTTCATCAGGTATTTTAATTAAGAGTATTTTATATGTCATTGTGATTATCATTGAGTTTAAGATCTAGGGTTTAAAATTAATAACTCACATTAATTACATCAATTAATGTTGTATTTTATTTTGGGTTGACCTTAATATATTTTTGGGCTTATTTTTGGTTATATGGGAAATTTCGAGTTGTGCCACAATAGTACTTTGTTTGTTTGAGCTTTAGCCCAAAGTTGAGTTTTAGCAATGGAATGAACAATAAGCTATTTTATGGCTTGACCCATTGGTCCAGTAGTCTGGGTTAAATAATGATAATAATAAAAAAATAAAGTGATGATAGTGATAATTAGAATTTTTTAAAAAGGAAGAGAAGATGGGAAGTAGAAATGAAGATTCTTCCTTTTCCAAAAAGATTAGGGGAAGCTAGTCATTCTCAGAGTCAATATAGTGAAAGAGAGGCGGTGGTGGTAGAGATTAGTTGAGACAGTTGTGAAGCAAAGCTAAATTGAGGTATGTAATGCAGAGTCGTGTTTTAAATTGGTTCTTTTATAGTAGGGGGCTTGGGTTGGAGGAAAAAAATGGAGAGGAATGTTGCACTGCTAAAGAAAAGAAATTAATTAAATGTATAAATAAAGATGACATGTTTTTAGGACAACAATTAAATAACTAATTGATTGACACTTTTAAAAAGAGTAATGGATTTGTGTTTCCAATGTGTATGTTCCTAATGCATGTCCTCTACTTATGGTTAGTAAATAGTTTCCATTTTCGGTAACATAATTTTGGCGGAAATTTCCATTTTTAAACACATCTGTTATTACATATATATAGTTTATGATTTTTATTAGAAAGACGATCATTACAATGAATATGATGAGTGCGAGCAGTGTCTAATGCTAAACCTAAGCTAGATAGTATGACGGGGCTAGACGGATGACCAAGGCGATGATGTCAATCTTGGTGAGAGACTTTGGAGCTAACGCAAGCAGAGGGGCAAGGAGAGGGAGCTGTGGTCGGCCATTCATACACACCATCCTTAGACTGTCCGATCAATAGTATTCTCCCTGTTAGTAATTTTCATTAGCCATGGCGGAAAGTGGTTAGGGCGGCTAGAGGAAGAAGATGAAGGTTTAGGAGAAAAGCTCTCATGTAGAAACTAATAAAGTTTAAGAATTAACAGTATAACATTTTCATTGATTGAATCACCTATTTATAGGAAAAATTACAATTATGGTTACACTTGTAGTAGAGTACAAAAAACTTTTACAAAGAAGAAAAGAACTATACAAGGTAATTACTACTAAATAATAATTACAAATAAACAAAAATAATTACAAAATATATTATTCTCTAATAAAAACGAGCAATAGTGATCAGGTAGTTGTTGAGGATGATAGTTTTTGCATCGATGCCTTCAAGTATGGAAATGTGGGGAGGTTCATTAACCACAGTTGTTCTCCAAACTTGTATGCTCAAAATGTCCTTTACGACCACAGTGACAAGAGAATGCCTCACATAATGCTTTTCGCTGTGGAGAATATACCGCCATTGCAGGAGTTGACCTACCACTACAATTTCGTGATAAATACTATCCATGATTCCTATGGAAACATTAAGAAGAAGAGTTGCTTCTATGGTTCCAACCAATGTAATGGTAGTTGTTGTACGATAAGCCCCCAACCAACTTTGATGGATTTACTGAGTGCTGAAAAAGAGATAGGTTCAGAATGAGTAAAATAGCTGACAGCCCGATGAAATTGGCTTTTGTAAACAGGGAGTACTAATATATGGCAGGTAATCTGATATATGCCAAAAAATTATTTTACATAACCAAAGTGTCTTTGAAAACAATGCCCATCGAAAAAAAGTTGTCCAAAATTTGAAGGTTAGAATGATTGAAAAGTAGCTAAGACATGGAATAGAATGCAATAACCTTCTAAGAAAAGAACAAGGTCTAAACGTTTTGAGTGGAAATATTTGTAGTAACATAGCAACATCTATGTATAGTTGGGCACCAGTTCTTGTTTGTGTTGAGAGCTATTGCTATTAGGCCTTGGCAATTACAACGCAAAACTCAACTTGAAAATTATCTGACTTGTTAATGTTTTGGATCGAAATGGGTTTAGCGGTCGATTTGGGTCGATTAAAACGGGTCAAACCTATTACGCATTTCAACCCATGATTTTTTGTTATATAAATGTAAGTTTTTTATGGAAAATTATGGGTCAGAACGTGTCGGCCCGCCCCATTACCAATTTTGACCCGTTACCCGTTTCAACCAACGCAAACTAAACCCAACCCACCCAAACCCCATCCCTAATTGCTACTAGTGGTGGTCTAAACCAACAAAGAATTGGGGTAGATCTCTATACTCATTGGTGATTTGAGTTCATGAGTTTATGTTACTTATAAATCTTATGCAATTAGATCCTTGTTTGTTCTTTTAAGCTAGTCCTGATATGTAGTCATTCTCATTGCAGGCTGTTCAGTTGAGCAAGTTTGATTATCGACATACAAACAAATTGGAAACAGACTTGCAAAAGCTAAGATGTTGAGTAAACTACCACGCCTTAAAGTTCAATGAGCCTATAGTTGAAATGGGTGAAAATTTGGTCCAGCGGATAAGGACAATGAGCAATCACTATGTTTCTATACCTAGCGGGGAATCCAGGAAAATTCTAAAGTGGGTTCACAATTATAACTATAACATAAAATAAAAACTATAAAAAATACAATTGTCCCCTACGCGTTTTCATACACAACTGAAAATTTTTGTTTACAAAATCTCTCCATATTCCCTCAATAGTAAAAAAAAACCTCTAATAATGTTGAACAGACACACAACTGTACATTACAATTTAATTTAAACAACTAAACATGTGACAATAGCTCAAAAAACATTAAACCAAACAAATACTCAAACAACAAATTCACAATTTGCACCCAAGTAAATATGTAAATAAAAAAAGCCCTAATTTTGAATATAACATCAAAAACTCAAAATTCAAGAAAGTGACAATTGACAAACACAAACCAAGTACCCAACAAGGCAACAATTAAATTAATTTCAAGTTTTCAACCAACAAAATAAAAAGCCCTAATTTCAAACATCAAACATTCAATGATTCAAAGTTTCAAACAAACCATTTTTATAAATACTATTTTTTAAAAAGAGAAACAAAAACAAAAATCTAACAGATAAACTAACATACCTTATAGTTTGTTCTTTGAAGTCAAAGATCAAATAGAAAATGAAGAGAATAAAAAGCTTTCCTTGGCTTCTAAGTCTCCCACTTTCCCTTTCCCACTTTCGGCTTTCCTTACCCATTTGACTCCCTCAGTCCAGCAGCCCTCTAGCAGCAGGTGTAGATGACGCGCACGACACGAGCACGAGGACAGCACGACAGCAGGCAACAGCGGCGGCAGCAGATCTGAGACATGCTCTCATCTCTTAGTCCTCTTCCTCTCTCACTCTCCCTTTATAACCCTGGTAGCGGTACGTACTACCTCAGTCCTTCTGTCTTTGTCCCTCTTTCTTTTTTATTTAATTAGCGACTTACGCTAAGGAATTGGGGGTCACCGAGTTGAGGAATGTGGGCCACCTTGTAAAAGTACGTCGTTTTTCAAGGTGAATATAAAAATAAAAAATTAGAAATTTGGTTTACTTGCATCCTATTACTACAACGCTTGTCTGCCCTGACTGCACCCGAGGTAGTATTATTGATACTTGATTCTTGTGGTTCTCTCATGTCTCTTTCATATCATCAGTGTTTTTTTAATTTTTGTAAAGCCTATGGATGCTTTTATTATGAATGAGTAACACTGGTCCATGATTTTTAATTTTAGTCATGTATGCATCTGTATTGGCTAAGTTGTAAGCTAGTAGGCAATTCATTGAACTTGACATATTAATTGTACTTGAATACTTATTAGTAGTGTTTTTTATTGTTTGTTGTGCTGCTGCTCTTTCTACTTTGCGTTTTCCTCTATTATTCGGTGAATTTCATGAAAATCAAAGAAGAGATGACAAGAAAACAAAAATTTTCCAGCATAATTGAAAGGTACAGAACTAGGTTGTTTACTTTGGATTTCAATCATTATGAGGCGATCTAATACTTCTGATACGGCGTCAAATAAATCTGAACCAATAAATCTGTTTCAGATCTCTTGATTCAGCCCCAAAACCCGAGTGAACCTGCCCAAAAATTGTTTGCAGGCTAACCAATAATTCCCAGCCCTTTTGACTGTCCAAACCTGTTCGAAACTGCTCCAACTTCAGCCACGTAACAGCCCACACAACTCACGAATTAACTCACACAGAAGGATTACTTACGGTCTCGAAATTGTGATAGATTGTTCCGCAAAATTCCAACTAACAACTAAACTATCCAAGGAAAATGCAACAATAACAAGCTGTTCCGAAGTCACTCAAAACAGCCCCAAACCAAAACGAAAAACAATAAAAGAGAAAGATTGCGGGATGGGTAAAAATGGTAGGCTCACCAGTTAGACTTCACTCGTCTAACGTAAAGAAACCTTCGTGAATCTCCTCCTAGTCTTTAAGAAGGATCAACACACTGTTGGAACAAATTGCTTCGTTCGTTTTCTATTTCGTTTTCAAAAACAGGTTGCCGAAAACAAATGAAAGAGCTCCTAATTTATACTACCTAAACAACTCCTAAAAAACTAGGAAAAGGAAGTCCTATCTTACTGGAATGCAACCATATCTAGAGTCCTTTAAGGACTTTAATTAAATAAAGCAAGTAAAACAAAAAGAAAGAAAACTAACTACTAACAAACTCCCTAATCTAGTCGACTTCTTTCCCTATTACCGTCCCTGCCGAACCATGCAACTCCAAGCCGTGCTTTGAGCCCAAGTAATGCAGTCCACGCTTGCCTAATCTGAACCCAACCCATGTAGGAAGCTTCCCCGTAACACAGCCCTTGTCGCGCTCCCTTAACCCGTTATTCATCCAGCCCCTTGCTCGTTTAAATCTGTCTCATACCCCCTCGGTGCACCGTGGCATAACGAGCCTCCCAACAACTCTTAGCACGTCTTGACCCAACGTTTCCTTTGCATGTATGATTTTAGTTTGGATCGACCTCGTTGTTAGACCAATCTCTAAATAATTCGCATCAACTTCAAACAAGCCAATGAATCAAAGGTAGCAACAAAAGGATCATAAAGATAATCAAATCATAGCCAATACAAAAATTGCAAATGACGGAATTACCATTTATGAGTACATATTTCAAGCAACAATCCAATAAAAAAAATGTCAAAGGCATCTAATAATCATGTTTAAGTGAGGGCCGTAATAAGACGACATAAAATAAAAATAATAGAAACTCACAAAGGTTATAGGGAAACCTACCTCAAAAGAAATGTCATGAACAACGATCTAGCCCTCGACAATGTGAGAATTCTCATTACATGTAATGCCACACTATGTCAAAATGTAACGAGAAGCCAACAAAAAATAAAGCATCAGTTTCTACACAGAGAACTTGACATAATGTGTTAAAAATCAGAAAAGAAACAAAAAATCACTTCAAAAAGTTCTCATGACAGACAAGCAAATTGAATGCTGTCAATTTTTGGAAATTGGTCATATTATTATTGCTAACGAATATGAAAATAATAAAAAAAGGGATACATAGAAAATCAATTTTGACTCCTTTGAAGAATAAATCGAATATGCCTTTAAAATAAAAAGGGAGAGAATGCAGATAAAGGATACTGGTTTGATAAAAAATGTTCATAGAAGGACTTTCAAGGGAGTCGGTTGGAGGGGGGACTTGATGTTTCAAAAAACAAAATACTTAACAACATCACCCTTCAGCATCTATATACATAAAATAAATTAAACTTTCAGAAACAATTGAAAACATAGCTTAGATTTCTACGATTTCAAATTTTTTGTAGTTTCTATTTTGGCTATATGCCTATCTAATAACCTCATCAAATTCCTATATCTAACTAAAACACCAGTTTTGGGATAAAACCCAAAATCCGAAACACTAGTTTTAGATAAAAACATAGCTATTTTGTCAACATTTTGAAATCAATTAATGCAATTTTCTGTTCAACTTTTTTGAAATCAACAATATTCAAATTTCCAAAAGTTCTATGATTAAAATATTAACAAACCATAATTCAAAAACTAATTTTAGATCAAAGCATTAATAGAAGAACATACCAATTTTGCCGAACTTGAATCCAGCCATGATTCACCCTAAAAACACAAATTAATCAGAAACATTTAATGCAGCATAGAAGATCAGTAAGAAATCAATATGATTTAATAAGTATTTAAAATCAAACTTTTTCCCAAAGTGGGATCATTAAAATTGCTTTAAAAGAATCACAACATGTAAAATCTGTGCAAGATTTTTGGTCTAAATATAGCTATAGAAAGATCTGTGTTATAAAGAAATAAACAAACAATTCAAGAGCTTCATAGGGCGAAGAAGAACTTACAAGCAAGATTTTTGGTCGCATGAGAACAAATGATCTGCAATGGCACGCTGTGAGAGTGAGAGTGAGAGTCTGACGGTGTGGGCTGGGGGTAGGAATGCGATACATTTATACTGAGAAGGGTTGATGTCTTCTAGGTTTGTTTTAATTAAATTACACTTATGCCCTATTCTAGGTTTTTATTTGTTATTCTTTAAAATCCATAAGTACCCCTCATTATTTTTATTTGTTTCTATATTTAATTCCTTTATGTTGATGTCTGCTTGTTTTGTTTTGTATTTTTTTTTATAGTTGGGATGCCCGAATGACCCTAATCTAATATACAATAGAATTCATACTCACATATGTACAATTGACTAAAGCTATTTAGATGTTAAGATTAAATTATCTTTAAAAAATTAACGGTTGTGATTCACCTTCACATTCACATGTATGAGAGTAGTTTTCCACTTTTAACTCCCTATTATAAAGTTACTCCCTACAATTAATATTATGTTTTTGAAAAATCACCCTTATAAAACATCATTGTTACATTAATATAATCTCACAATAAAGTTCAGTAGACTGAGGTTATCTAGCGGTGGAGAATTGATTTCAGTCGCAAAATCAAACGGTCATGGATCAGTTACATATAACTTCTTACAAATAACTCCTATCAACTATGAGTCGAGTTCGAATAACGCCCATCAACTACCATTTGAAGCAATGTACCCCTTCAATTGTAACATTTTTTTAAATCGCACTTTCTATTTAGATATTATCGTTTCAATTAACGAACTCATACATACTAGCACCGTGTCATAGGCACGGGCACAAATATCTAGTCTATATTATAAAGAAGCTAGGTAATTGACTAGGGCTATTCAGAGGTCAGGATTTAATTTTTTTTTTACTATCATCCTACGGCTGTCATTTATTTGGATAACTTTCTCTTTTGAGTTTCCTTAAACTATTAGAATTACCGAACACAATTACTGGTCAGGATTTAATCTCACAATTTCAACCGTTTTATCACGTTTTTTTTCATCCCTATTTTATCTCCACAATCATTTTATCTCTCACTCCTTCTCTATCTCTTTCTCTCTTCTCCTCTCTGCCTATTCATCGGTTTCTATGAGATTCACTCTTTTACCGCGAAAATTATATATTACAGTTTTACAGTTAATATTTAAAGGTCTTACAATTTTATGGTTGCAAAAATTTGTATTTGTATTTTTTTTCTTTTTAATTGTTATCATAATTAATTTAATCAATTTAGTTTTTTTTTCTGACCCGTAATTTCGTATAAAAATAATTTTTAAAAAAAATCGTAAGTTTTGTAATTTGAAATATTTATTTTTTTCTTTTTAATTGTTATCGTAATTAATTTAATCAATTTCATTTTTTTTCCGGGCCGTTTTCCCGCAATTTCGTATACAAATTATTAATTAATAACTTCGTTCCGGGCAAAGAGGCCCCATTTAAAAGTCAATTTTTTTAGAAAATAATATTTTTAGTAGTTCATTAATAATAAAATGACCTTTACGGTTTTACAAATATATAGTTGTAGTTTCTTAATTGACTGCTATCGTAATCAACTAAATCTCAATTTAATTTATGTCTGGCTTAGATTTATTTTTTTATAAAAAAATTGTTCATAAATTTTGTAATTAATTTTTATAATTTTAAATATTTGTATTTTATTTTTTTATTGTTATCGTAATTAACTGAATCAGTTTAATCTTTATTTGAAAAAAAATTGTTTCTAAGTTTTGTAATCAACTTTTTAAATCTTGAATATTTGTATTTTAATTTCTTTATTTTCTTAAAAGTTGTGTTTAGTTTCCCTTATTTGTCTGAAATCTTTGTCATTTCGATTTCAAAATAATTTTTTGTAAGTTCACTCTGTCTTATTCAATTTATTTTGTGGTTTTTGTTTCCGGAGATTTTCATTTTTAAGTTTATTTCAATTAACAGGTGTTGAGTTGGTGTGTGTGTGAGAGAGAGAGAGAGAGAGAGAGAGAATGCTTTTTGATGCTTAATTATACTCTTTTAAGATAAGTTATAAACTTTCTTTTAAAATGAGTTATAAACTTTTATGACCAATAAAATATGTTATTTCTTTAATTTTCGGGATGTTGGTGTGTAATTTACATTAAGGATATGTTAATTTATTTTCATCATGCTCGGTTCATACATTGATCATGTTCATACTGGCATTGTCTCATCGGCACGTGCACAAGTTTATTTTTATTGAATACTACACATCTTCTCATTCTTGTCGTTTCGTTTGTTGGGGCATATGTATTGGTTTCTAATGATTTAATTGCAATATTTTTTAGTTTTTAGGATTGATTAATTTTGATCAAAATGCATCTCCGTTCGTCTGTTAGATTTTATATGATAATATGTGGGAGGATTCGAGTTTTGCAGATGAAGCAGAAAATTTGGTTAAATGAATGTGTTTAAATTTTCTTTGTGTCATGTGTATGTAGAAATAATGGACAAAGTTATTGCATCTCATGTTTCCAAGCCAACCATTGTTGTTAAGCAAGAACCCCCAAAAGAAGAAGACTGAGTTTTCGTTATTAAGAAAACAATAAAATTTCCTTTTCGTATTTTAACAATAGTTACAATTAAAATATTTATTTATTGGTTTTCTTATGAAATAAATATCGAAGTAAAATGTTTTATTTTGTTAGGTATTTGAGTTTTCTCCCCTTTTCGTTGTGTAGTGTACATATATCCAACTTATACAAATTATAAGTAAATATTAATTCATTTCCACAATATCTGCTTCATTTATTGATAAATTTCCAAACTAGCGCCGTGCCATCGACACAGGTAAGAGTACTAGTTACACCTACACCACCTCAGCACGCTACACCAACTCTATTGCTCCTAGGTAGGGTTGGCGATTGAGTAAGTTGAGTTGGATATGTGTTGGGTCGAAACCGGTAACAGATCGAAACGGGTTGTGTCCTGTTATAACCCAAAATTAAACTGGTTGAAAAGGGACAGTGCCGGTCAACCAGTTTCAACCCACTATTTTCCATCAAAAAACTTATATTTATATAGCCAAAAAATAATAGGTAGAAATGGGTAAAGGGTTTGACCCGCTTTAACCATACTCAAATCGACAAGTTATTTTTTTGGGTCAAAATGGGTAACACATTTCGACCCGAAAAAATTAACGGGTTGGACCCAGTAATTTTCAAGACTTGTTGGGTGAGCTAACATATTTTGAGTTGTAATTTTCGGGCCTATTCTTAGGGGTGGCAAAATTTTATCCAATCTATTGGATTGTTTGTTTTGTATTTCTTTTATAGTTTGGAGGTTCGAATGGCCCTAATTACACCAACAACACCTCAGCACGCTACACCAACTCTATTGCTCCTCACATTGTCTGAGGGGTAATGTTAGACATATTCTTATTTTGCACCAAAATATGGGTACTCTATGATATGACATACTCTCATTGGTTGGACATTTTGTGGGTCCTAACACTCCAGCCAATAAGAGTGTGTCACGTCATAGAGTACCCATATTTTATCTGTTCAACTTTCTTGAAATCAACAATATTCAAATTTCTAAAACATCTATGATTTATAAATTGTTATATGTAACCAATAAAATATTAACAAACAATAATTCCAAGCCTAATTTTAGATCAAAACATTAATAAAAGAACATACCAATTTCGCTGAACTTGAATCCAACCATGATTCACCCTAAAAACACAAATTAATCAGAAACATTTAATGCATCATAGAAGATCAATATGAAATCGAATCAAATACAGTGATTAAAGTGTGAAAACAAATTGTAGAGCTAGCTTAACAGAATTTTTGTAATAGTAGGGTGACCAAATTAAGAATTAAGCCTTATATATAAATATGCACTTCTTGTCAATATAGATAGTGGGACATATGTCAGCTAATCGTTCTATATGTTTTCAGAGATTGGTTGTTCAATTATTATTTTTTATTTTTTATTTTTCAGATTTTTTGTTTAATTATTGAGCATGCATGGCCCATGTGGTAACTGAAATGGACGATATCTATAACCCATTGAAACCCCCACCCCACGTCAAAAAAATAAAATAATAACATCTATCATATAAAACAGATCGGTCGGTTATTAAAAGCTAATTACCGGCCAGGATCTGTTTTCACAAAGCTATCTACCGGTCAGGATTAAATCTTTTAAAAAAGCTATTTATTGATTTTTGAAACACATTCAACGGCCAGATTACATTTTATCGGTTTTATCAACAACCGTTTTTATCTCCATGATCCTAATTTCTCCACGATCCTTATTTCTCTCATTATCTCTTTCTCTCTCCTCTAATCTCTTTCTCCTCTCGGCCATCTATCTCTGTAAGTTTTCTTTTCCCTACTCTCAATCATGCTCATTTATGCTTTCATCCTTCTCTATCGTTTATAGGAGGGTATCCTTGGGAAGTAAACTCAAAGGGTATGTTTTGAGAGCTTCATGGGGAGAAGAACATTCGAAGGAGGGTAGTTACGGGAGCCGACAATTAAGATTGGTAGGTGTAGGGGTTGAGAAGGATGTTGTTGTCGGGGATGAGGTAGAGGAATGGGTAGAGATTGTTCTCCTCAAATCTCGGCCGACTCGAGATAGAAAAAAAATGGGCAAGGCAACGAGTGGGTATGAATGGAGGAGCTGCTTTGGTCTGAAAGTTGAATCCTTTGTTGACTTATTACTTACTCCTCCTGAATTATTGGTTTTAGGGGCTTTTTAAAATAGTAATATAAAAGGAAGTAGTCAAATTTTGGGGCCTATAAAACACCTTCCTCATGCCCTTATCGACATCCGATCGACAACCATATAACCACCCATCATATTCAGAGTTGCCACCTAAAATACCATCTTTGGCAAACACACACACACACACACACACACACATTGCATTACATAAATTTCGGGAGAATTGGAGGTTTTAAACCGAGTTATCGTATGTGTGTGTGTTGTTCATGAGTCCTTTTTCAAACTCTAGATAACGAGGGGGTGAATTTGATTCATGGGATGACGAAGAAGAGAGGGATATGGAGGTGGAGGACGAAGGAGATAGAGGGAGGCGATAGATTACCATGAGGCGGAGGAGATGGAGAGGAGGGAGAGAGGGACGATTGAGAGGCGGAGGAGGATGATGAGAAGCACTGAGTTATTTGTTGTCGTCTCTTTTGGTTTTAAACTTTTAATCTCAATTTTTCCTCCTGGGAAGTAACCATGATGATGATATTATACATTATGAGCCCCTCAAGTTTTGTATTTGTATTTTTGTATTTTTTATTTTTTTCGTATACAAATTTTAAAAATTAAAAAAATTGTAAGTTTTGTAATTTGAATTTTTTTTTCTTTTTAAATGTTATCGTAATTAACTTAATCAATTTAATTTTTATCCTAAATAATTTAGATACAAATTATTAATTAATACATCTGTTCCGAGTAAAGAGACTCTATTTGAAAGTCAATTTTTTTTAAGAAAATAATATTTTTAGTGGTTTATTGATAAATTTTCAAACTTGCACCGTACCATCGGCACGGGCAAAAATACTAGTATAATATAATATACCTCATAGTAGTACATGTGTAATTGACTAAAGCTATTTAGGGGCTGGAATTGATTCCTTTACTGAGATCCTACGGTCATTATCACTCCCCGAGTTCATATATGTAAACGGCGGTTGAGCAACTACCCCCTCTCTCTCTCCAACTCCCCCCACTATTTATGGTTGGCGGCCGCTAATCCTTCCTCCACCAAACTCACGTCTTTTTTCTTTTCGATATTTTAATTAATTAAACAATTTTTTTGCAAAAAAATTAGTAAGTTTTAAAATTTGAAATATTTTTTTCTTTTTAACTGTTATCGTAATTAACTTAATCAATTTATTTTTTGAAACTGAATTCCAATTTAATTTATGTCTAAGTTTTGAATATTTCTATTTTATATTTTTTAATTGTTATCGTAATTAACTTATTCAATTTAATATTTTTCCGGCCCACAATTTCGTATATAAATAATTTTTAAAAAAAAATCGTAAGTTTTGTAATTTGAAATATTTGTTTTTTTTCTTTTTAACTGCTATCATAATTAACTTAGACAAATTATAAATAAATATTAATTCATTTCCAAATTATCTGCTTCATTTATTGATAAATTCATAAACTAACGTCGTGCCATCAGCATGAACAAGAGTACTTGTTATAAAAATAAGGGAAAGTTGAACAAGTTCCCCTGTGGTTATCTCATTTTGGGCTTTGCCTACTTATGTATTTTTGCAATGTTTCGCCTCCTGTTTACAATCGTTTAGGGAGACAGCTTCTGTCCCATTGTTGTTAGCAAAATTAAGAAAATAGCATCATGTGCTGTCACATGTGAAACAAATTGGACAATTATACCCCTGGATTCCAAAAGACATTTTGACTGCATAATTTTGTTATACAAAAATAAAAAATGAAGTTAAACAAACAATTGATAGTTAATATATTTTTTAAGATATATACTATTGATTGATTGTTACTATGTTTTAATTAATTATAAACATAATTTTATTACTACTACTAATTAGTTGGTTAACTGATATTTAAAAGATTCTAAAACATATAATTCTACCTTTAAGCAACTATTAACCCACTCTATCTATCTCCCTCCCTTCCCTACCACCCACGTGAAGAACGGTTACAAAGAAGCTAACCAACCTTGAACACGAACGAATTCAGAAACGAACAACGAACACGTAATTGGCGAAGAAAAGGATAGATAATTGAGTTTCCCTCAACCCTAGGGTGGATTTACCAATCCCTAGAACCTTGTGGTGCACCTTCAACCCACTAATCACAATTGATTAGGAACTAAAAGTACGCGATCACCCACAAGTTTGCAACTCAATAAACAAACCTGGTAAGATCGAATAAAAAAGGAACCCTAATCCAAGGAATTTGTCAAACAAGCTCGCAATATGTGAAAACCCAAATCAATAATATAATTCAACCTAATGTTAAACAATGTTTGAGATGCCTTAAAATAGGCATACAAAACCCTAAAATTTGTAGTAAAAGAAACCTAATTAAAAGGAAACAAAAACCCTAAATAATAAAAATTACCAAAACAGTAAAATAGACTTTTATCAGAAATATTTAATCAGAAATTAATCAGAAACATTTAATGCAGCATAGAAGACAAGTATGAAATTGAATCAGCATAGAACATTTAATCATACTTTATTATGGAAGGATTTTAGCATGTTTTATCGATGAATATTATCTTCTTTTGAGGTAAGGGAATACTCAGTTCCTTGTGTATGTTAAATTGACTATTATTATTATTAACGATACATGATATTATTATCGATCGTTCTCGGTATTGAATTGGTAAAGTTGGTTATTTGATGATGAACCATGCTTTTAAACATGCTCACAAGTTGTGATTTTGACTGTGTCCTGACAAACAAGTTTATGTGGAATATGTTAATTTTCGATGTTACGTGATTGATGAGTTTATTTCATAGATCATCGTATTTGTTACTATTTTAGCAGTCAATATTTGGAACAATCTTTGTGTTTGATACTTAGAACACCTGGTGATATTTGTTATGTGACAATAATCTTCTAGGGAAGTGTAGGGCGACCCTGAACTTGACATGGGGCGAAAGACAGTGTGAGTCAAGTGTGGAGCTCTATGTGACCCAACCCTTTGCTAATGGTCATAGCGAATGTAATACTCTTTAGTGGCACAACTACTGAGATTGTCGGAATTTGGCCTTGTATCAACTTGGTATCCAACTTGTTACTAATTTAATTCTCTTAAAAGTGATTGAATGATAAAATCTACAACAACAATGAGTTATAAGGTCAGAAGTGTCGTTAACGATTAGTAAATTCTATATGTTTCTATATCACACTTATATGAGTATGAGATCTTATTACTTGTGATGAGTCATTGTATTGGCTGGTATGAGACAATGAATACTTTGAACCGGCTATGTAGTAGCGAGACTTGATTGACTAATCAGTTATTATTGCTTTTAAAAATCCTCCATAATAATATGTCTTAAACTGTTGCATACATGAGATATGTAGAACCTTACGGAGTTTTAAACTCACCCTTCCCGTTTGCATGCCCCTTTAGATTGCAGCTAAATAGAGAAGTTTGACATATGAAGCAAGAGAAGATCGGAGTGCTTAACTTTGATAGAAAACATTAATGTATTTTATTTGGACTTTGTTAAAATTGTAAAGAAATTATGTTTTATTTAAAATTGTATATTTTTGAGATAAATATTATTTATTCGCTTCTTTCGTAGCGAGTTACGTTGTTTCAATTTGGAGTTATTTTGGATTGAATTTTTAGTATGATTTGGTTTACGCCTCGAGGTGGTTTGTTGTTGTGAGTTGGTTCACGCCTCGAGATGGTTTTTAGGGCATGAAAACAACGCCACATGTAGCTGGATGAATACTTCGAACCATGTTCAAGGTTAGGAAGAAAAGGGTTGAAGGAACGTCTACAAAATTTCGTTCATGTCAATGGAAACAACTAATGCATCCAAAAAAGTCGCAAGCGTGTTGCTAAGCTTCAAACTCAAGTAGGATCAAAATCTGGGATTTAGGAATGAAGTAAGCCTGTAACTTGTCATTTGTCAAACAAAGGAGAACTCATGGATTATGGCAGGGGCTTTCACCATAAATGCCCTTCTGTGTGAGAATTAATATAACTGATAGTTGGGTAAACAATTTGGCAAAGTATTGGCTTAGTATGAGTGTGTGTCCCTTGTTACGGCTCCAAATCCTCTATCTCACTTTCTGTCACATTCCATGTCCTATTGAATCTCGGTCGTCGATTTTCCTTGTTATTTTAGTCAGTCTTCTTTTTATAA
Source organism: Codonopsis lanceolata (assembly GCA_013146195.2). NCBI lineage: Eukaryota > Viridiplantae > Streptophyta > Magnoliopsida > Asterales > Campanulaceae > Codonopsis > Codonopsis lanceolata. The sequence continues at coordinate 79,674,829 of CM028378.1, read as the reverse complement.
GGAAACGTATAAGGATGAGATTCAATAGGACAGGAGATGTGACAGAGAGTGAGATAGATGATTTGAAGGTTACCTATTGAAGTGAGGCTTATATAGCCCTAGGTATTAACTGTCAAGCAAAGGCATTAATTGCCAAGTAAAGGCCTTCATTGATGGCTGGGACATGGAGGCGTGTCCCACGCTACTAGTTCGACACGTTCCTGAACCGTTACAGCTCAAGCTGAGCAAGAGGGCAACATGCTCGCTGAGGAATGGAAGTAGCGTACTCGCCAAGTAGCCTACCAAATAGCTGAGTGTCTAACTCGCTGAGTAGCTCGCACAATCGCCGAGCAGGTGGTACTCGTTATGAACATGCATGCGTACTCTGACCTTGCACGCAAGGATAATTGTTTTTGTAAAATACATTTTTGTTTATATTTCTGTAAGGGCCCCCTTTGGTCATTTTGTCATGGGCGGCCCTACTACATTGTATGATAATGGTTTTTTAAAGAACTTTTAATTTGAAGACCGACATAGATAATATATCAAAATTTAATCGAGGGGTAAATTCGAGCCCGTCTACTTTATAAAACTAGTAAGGTTTATGTGCATTGTACGTGATGTTAATGATTTTTTTAAAAGTGATTTTTAGCTCCTTCATTTTTTTGTTGACTTTTAATTATTAGATTTTTGTGTGTTTTAATTTTTACAGTTTTTGAGACTTATAAATTATGTTGTTGTGTGTTTAGCACTTCTGATACTTTGTTTTTCGGTCGTTTATAATGTATGCTTTTAGTTATTGTATAGCAACTTATCCTACACATTTGTCTTTTTTGTTGGTTATTTTTAAATCTTTTTTTTTTAATACCAAACATGAATTCATTCATTTTAATCGGTGTGCAAATTGAAATTAATTCAAACTTATTATCTTAAAAAATCACATTGTTATTGGAGACTTTATTTATATCGTTTATGGAATTTATGACTCTTTAAAAAAAATTGTGTTGGAGAATCAAACTCTCAACCCCAAAGTATATAGTCACACTAAAAAATACAAAATTCCACAAAAGTATCTATTAGGTCCCACTTTGCCACACCCAACCTAAGTTTTGTGTCATTTTCATATCATTTTATAACTTTTTTCTAGTTTACCCCCTAGCCACGACGAAGGTTACCAATTTAACATTAAGGTGCACATGAGATTTCACGTGTAGGGCATTTTGGTCATTTTCTGGCAACGCCTTCTCTGCTTTTTTATTACCCAAATAGAAACTTATTTTTCTTCTTCTTCAACAACTCTTTCTCTGCTTCTTCTTCATCAATGACCTCTTATGTAAATTTTAATTGAGATAAAACTCAAAAGTGTATAAATCTTTTATTCAAAAATTTTATATTGAAAAATAAATAAAAATAGAGCGGAATCATATCAGATATCAGAGAGATATAACTGAAGATCAGATAATCACAATCAAGCGTCAAGGCCGCCACGAATAAGAACCCACAAAAAATTAAAGCTGTCATAGCCCCCCGACATTTCTCCATTTCTCTTTCGTACAACACAATACACAAGCATACACCACGAATTTCAAAACTCATATTTGAACCAATCACAAATGTATACGACAAAGATGAGGCACGCCATGGTTCAATTCTTCTTCATCGTCCCTAGTTTAAACTTTAATTAATTTCTCATCGGCACCATTGATATTGTTTTTGAACTACTTTCGATGAGGCTAAAATATGATTAACTCTCAAAATTACACAATAAATCTCACATTGCACCCCAACCTAGGAAGTGTCTTGCTTCCATACCTTATTGTTCTATTTGTCCTACCTTGCCCCCTTCCGTCTGCGGGTACTGAAAATAGTAACGAAAAATGGTATGTGCATGTCACATAAAAAATTATTTTAATCATTTTTCTTGGGGTTCAAAATGAGATTTGGTTATAACTTCATCATTTAGTTACTCATTTAGCATTTAAAATATGTTTTTAAATAAAAATAATAAATAATTGTTTCAATAATCCAAAAATAACTATATGGCCAATTTACAATTCCCCCCGCAAAGTATCCACCAATTCGTATAGTACACCCTAACCTAAGGTTTGTCCCATATTGATATGCGATGCTACATTGTTTTCCATTTTCCACCCTACCCCTTGACAGATGTTAGAAAAATAACTTTAAATAGCACAAAATCTTCCACGTGCGGGGAAAAAATGACATTTCCCTTATCTAGTTAAATAGTAAATGTATTAAAAGGAAAAACCCTAATCTCATATCCTCTCATTCTTTTATCTCCTGGTGCAATCCCATCTTTGGCTCCATCGTAATAGCCGTCATCTCTAGCCCTACCATATATAGAAGCCGCCATCTCCGAGCCTAAACCCTTCCCACTTCGGTCACTCCTATCACAACTCTGACGCCTAACTCTTTTGATTTTAATCAAATTCTATTTTCGATCTTCCTCATTCTGTCCCCGGTAAAAGTCGCGCCTGAAATAGCAATCAGAGGCTATATAGTTTACTTACTAAAAACCCTTATAAAAACATGTGATTAATAGAAAACTAATGACCCATATCATCGAATTCATTTGAAAGAGAGTCGGACATGAATTAAGAGAAATGGTAAGGGGTTTTATTGAAATGCTCTTCAATTTTGCTGAAGAAAATTGGACATACGACCGGATTGCATATGGCTTAAAACATAGTATTGAAATTGAGAGGATGTTGTAGAAGCTATGGCTCTAGATGATTTCGACCTCATAGCAGCTGTCATGGTGGTCGGGTTGAATTATTTAAAGAATTATGAGAGACAAAGTAAAGTTAAGTTAAGTCATGTAAGAGGATGAAAGTGGTGGATGAGAAATTGATTGATTTCAGTGGTGGTTTCAGAGAAGGTGAGTGGATCCAATTTCATACAAGAAATCATAGATGAGACGTGCATCTATGGGTAAAAGTTTTTCATACCTTTTGTTTGTGTACTTTGTTTTCATCATCAAGATAAAAAAATTGATAATGAATTCAAACGCGTATTTAATTATCTTTTGGTTTAAGAGAGGACAAAACCCAGATCGGGTTCTGGGTTAATTTTTGTTTTGGGGACGACTGAAGACCGGAAAACATGGTGGGTCTTTTCTCTACACTTTCTTTTAGCAAGAAAAAAAGGAATGGTGAACCCCCACTCCATTTTTTTAACATTTTAACTTTACACACATTTATATAATTTTTTTTAGAAAATTATATATATTTTATTTCTTAATTTTTATCAGGTTAAAATACGTTTAGCACCCCCAAAGTTTACATCAAATTCATAATATTTCCCTTGAGTTAACACCCACAAGGAAATGTCAAATTAACGTGACTGAACTGCCCGGCCCAATAGGCCCAAGTCAGGGGTCGCATGCCAGGCATGCGTAGGTCATCCGAACAGGCGAGCACAGTGTCAACTTTAATCAAGTGAGTGGTCAGCGAGCTCGGGGCTTGACCAGCGAGCAGAACCGAGATGCGAGCATGACTAGCTATGCCCGTCAGTATGACCTGCCATCAGTTGAGGACAGTTATGTCCGGGCAAGATCAATTATCAGTTGAGGACGGTTGTGTCCGAGCAAGAGTTCCAGCTAACGGTTATGTCCAGGAAATTCTCCATTTAAACCATTGCAATTAATGAGGAAGTTAATGGGGCAGTTAATGTGCCCGCCATTAAGGCCATGATCTATGATGGGCAGTTATGAGCGGTTATGAACAGTTATGCTCTCCGGCAACTATATAAACCTCAGAAAATAAAGGGGAAAGGTACGCGCAATCATATTCTCTAGCTAAAACACTGCCGAATTAATTACTTATTTGCTGAATCTTGTACTGATTCTTACGCCGGAGGGCCTTTGCAGGGAATGCCCCTGCTTAGTTCACAGTTTTCTATTCTTATTGCAGAGTTGGGCTTTGAAGAATTAAGGATACGTTGAAAGCCAGGTATCCAGATTGGGCCAAAGCAGTGCATCCAAAATATTTGGGACGCATCAGTTGGTTCCGTTGCCGGGAATCGAACCCGGGTCTCCTGGGACGCATCAGTTGGATTTGATAATTGTTTCATCTGAAGCTTCGTCAATGGCGGAAAATGGAGTTAACGGCGGCAGTGGCAGTCGTAGGGAAGATGTGCATCCGAATCCTAGCCTTAATCAAGTAGCTGGGAATAATGTTCCTCCGCCCCATGATGCACGCCACCAGCTCAATCAGAGGCGTGGAGTCGATTCATTGGCTCGGAGTCCTGAAGCAGTAGTTGGTCTAGCCCATGAATTTCAAGAGGAGGCTCTGCGTCAACGAGCCATTTACTTGGGTCAGATGCACCAACTCAATTTACAGTTGATTGCAATGGGTAAACCACCGTTGCCCATTGAATTGGACCCCTTACCAGCCTTGTCAGCTCCGAGCCAGACGGCAGGTGTTTCACTCACCGAGGGTAACCAGATGAATCCCTTGTTCGTTCATTCTCAGCCACGAGCATATGGATCTAAGGGGTGTGAACAGCCAGAGGGCAGTAAGGCTAGCCACAGGGTCGTGCCTAGTGTTCACTAGAGGCTGGGACCACGAGTTGGAGAGGATTCAGCTCAGTCTCGCCGTCGTCGACGTTCACCTTCCCCGCCACGATCGCATGCTCGCAGATTTCGTTCACCCTCGCCACGGCGATCTCGTGCTCATAGTCGACGTTCGCGATCACCAAGAGGTTCTTATGTACACCGACGAAGAACTCCTTCTCCTAGGCGGTCGCAAGGGCACCTATCTCATCATTCCCAAGGGAAAAAGGATTTGCATCAATCAGCTGTAGTAGGTGCTCAGCTCGCTGGGGCGCCTCAGGTCCAGGTGGCGCAGGCCGTGGGCGTTGCTCAAGCCGTTGGGGCGATGGGTCCCCTACAGGCCCCTCTTATTCCTGTGGTGCAGCCTCAGCCCGGGGGTGGTTTGCCTACAACCATAAACATGCAAGACTTCGAGGAATTGAAACGCCGGATGGAAGCCTGGGAGCAAGGCAAGGCTTTAGATGGAAATTTCTTGGACGTCGGCTAGTCAGATTAGCCCAGGATTGAGAATGCTCCACCCCGGGCTTATATTTCCAAATATTAAGGAGTACACGGGCAAAACAAAGGCGAGGGATTGGTTGATGTCTTTTGAATCGCAAATCGGCCTGGTGACTTCAGATGAGGCTCTGAAGATCAGAGCTTTCGTTGGCGCATTGCAAGGGAAGGCTCTACCCTGGATGGGGGCATTGCCACGGCGTTCAATTAATAATTGGGCTGATCTGCGAGTAAAGTTCTTGGCAGATTTTGGAATAGCAGGCACATTGGCAAAGACAAGGGCCGACTTGTCAAAGGTTAAACAGGGGATGCAGAAGTCTACAGCGAGCTATCTAGAGCGGTTTACCAAGGTGCTAGAGCAAGTCCCTGGGTTGACCTAGCAGGAGGTGACCCTATGCTTTGAAACTGGTTTGCTTAGGGGTGAAGGTGGCTTGCGGTCAGAGTTGAGCATGCGAGAACCGAAGAAGCAAGCGGAAATGCTCATGCGAGCACAGAAGTGGTGTGCCGGGGAGACGGCAAAAAAGGAAAAGAAAAGGAGAATCTCGAAGGCTGCTGGCAACTCCAGAAATGGCAGGGGCCTGAAGGTTATAATAAAACCAAATCCCGATATGATCGCCCGAAAGAATTTCTTCGCGAGTCGGATCTGACTCCGCTCAACACGCTACGTGAAGATATCATGTACGAGATAAGGAATGAACTTCCTAATCCACCTCGCATGAACCCGGCGACAACTGGTGAAAGGGATCAAACGAAGCGGTGTGCCTATCATGATGATTATGGGCATACCACGGAGGAATGTTGGCCGTTGAAGAAGGCCATTCAAAAGTTGATTAACGAGGGGCGGTTGGACCGCTTCAAACGAGATGGAGGTAATAGGGGAAATGCTCCCAGGAGAGAAGCCCCGCCGATTAGGGGGGTGATTAATGTGATAATGGACGAAGAGCCTACTCCGACTCAGCTCAGAAAACAGATATATTCTTTATCCAAAGTGGTGGATCGACCTACTACTCTGCAAGATGGGGAACAGGCCATTCAGTTTACTTATTGGTGGCGAAATCTTTGTAGAGGAGCGATCTATGATCGTTTCGACAGTAGATGTTGGGTTGTGCCTGAAATTTTGGTGGACCTTGGGCGTCTTTGGGATGTGATGTACTATTCTTGCTTCCAGGGGCTTGAGTTGAGTGATGATCGGTTGAAACCGTACGCTGGGACATTGGAAGGATTTACCAACCATAAGGTCCCGGTCAAAGGTAAAGTTGAGCTAGAAGTGTTCATTGGCGAGGGGAGCAAAACATGAGCAGAGAAGATTACTTTTATGGTGATCGATTTGAAGTCCCCTTATAACATAATTTTGGGTCTGCCGAGCATGGCAAAGTTTCAAATGGTGGCATCAATTCCACATCAGCGAGCGAAGTTTTATACCGACTAGGGAGTGGGAACGCTCAGGAGCCAGCCTAAAGCAGTGCTCGAATACGTGCGTGATACTCAGAGAAAGAAGGAGAAATTGACCTTGGAGGATGGCGAGCAGAAGATAACCGTCAGTACCAAGGAGACGTCTCACGTGACTGTGGGACCATCTGTGATTGCTATGACAAAAGAGAATCCTGAACTGCATGCGAGCTCTATGCCGACATTGAAGTCGGGTAGCAGGGCGAGAATGAAATGGTTATGGGTACGACCATGAGCCAACTTGATGGTGAAACCAGTTCCTCCTTGCCGACTTTGAAGTCGGGGGAGCAAGCTGTACAACGAGATGAAGTTGCCATGGAAAGCGTGGACCATCCTTTGCCAGCATTGGCGCGGGAGGAATTGGAGGAACAAGCCGAGGTCATGGAGGTAGACCAGCTCGATAAAGTTGAAGATCGAGCTGAAGAGGAGGAAAAGGTGGAGTGTGACACACTCCGGATGCTGAGATGAGCGAGAATTCACTCAGGCAAGAGGCTTGAAGAGGTGATCATCAGTGCAGCATCGAGCGGAAGATAAAATTGGCAAGGCCTTATCAGCAGAGGCTCGAGCAAACTTGATCAAGAAATTGCAAGATAGCCTAGATGTGTTTGCCTGGAGGCCGGAAGACATGCAAAGGGTAAGTGAAACTGTGGCATTACACTGGCTCAATGTAGATCCAGCCTTCCGACCAGTACAGCAGCGGCCTTGGGTTTACTCCGTGGAGAAAGATCAAGCAATCAGGGAGGAAGTTGAAAAATTACTGAATGCTGACATCATCGAAGAAATACATTACCCAACTTGGTTGGCTAATGTGGTGATGGTCAAAAAACCCAACGGCAAGTGGCGCATGTGTGTGGATTTCACAGATTTGAATAAAGCCTGTCCAAAGGATTGCTATCCTTTGCCTCGAATCGACAAGTTGGTGGATGCTATTGCGGGGTTCGAGCTTCTCAGTTCTATAGATGCCTATTCCGGGTATCACCAAGTAAAGATGAGTGAGCAGGATAAGGCTCGGCGACTTCGAGCGGCGGGGGGCATCTTTGTTACAAGATAATGCCTTTCGGCTTGAAAAATGCAGGAGCCACATATCAAAGGATGGTGAATAAGATATTCAGCTCGCAGCTCGGGAGGAATGTTGAAGCATATATCGATGATATGGTGGTCAAGACTAAAGGGCACGAGCACACAGTAGACTTGGGGGAGACCTTTTCCAACCTCAGAAAAAATAAGATGAAGTTGAATCCGAGCAAGTGTGTGTTTGGGGTGAAGGCCGGTAAGTTCCTCGGATTTATGGTGACCGAGAGAGGCATTGAAGCTAATCCTGAGATAATCAAGGCGTTAGTCACCATGAAGCTTCCTCGCTGCATAAAATATGTACAGAAACTCAACGGCAGGGTGATAGCTCTTGGTCGTTTTATCTCTAGATCGGCAGAAAGGTATTTGCCGTTCTTTAAGGTTCTCCGCGGAAATAAGGGATTTGAGTGGACGCCTGAGTGTCAGAAGGCTTTCGAGGAACTGGTGAAATACTTAGGGAGTCCTCCTTTGTTAAGCAGCCCGGTTTTCGGGGAGAAACTGTTTGTGTACTTAGCAGCTACCGAGCAGGCGGTAGCCGCTGTGTTGATTAGGGAAGAGTGTAATGTCCAGAAACCTATTTATTATGTCTCAAAGGCCCTTACTGATGTAGAGGGAAGGTATTTTAATGCAAAAAAGTTATCCTATTCGCTTGTTGTTGCTGCTCGGAAACTTCGAGCTTATTTTTCTGCACATTCGATTGTTGTGTATACTGATATGCCTTTGAGAAAGATTTTGCATAAGCCGGATACTTCCGGTCGTCTACTCACTTGGTCGATCGAGTTGACCGAGTTTGATATTGATTATCAACCACGGCGAGCAATCAAGGCACATGCCTTAGCAGATTTTGTGGCGGAAACAAGTTTTAAGGATCCTGGCGAGGAAGAAGTACCACTCAAAGAGACGCCATCAAGTGTTCCAAGCCCAAAACCACGACCAGAGTACTGTTGCGAGCTTCATGTTGATGGTTCGGCTAGCAGATTTAGAAGTGGTGCCGGATTGGTTTTGGTCCCACCTGAGCAGGATGTGGAATTTGAAAAAGCGTTACGCTTCAAATTTCTAGTTTCTAACAATCAGGCTGAGTATGAGGCGTTGATCGCTGAGCTTGAACTCGCGCAGGATATAGGAGTGCGTGCATTGATCGTGTATTGTGATTCCCAACTGGTGGTGAATCAAGTCAGGGGCGACTATGCAGTTCACCATCCGGTCTTAGTTCGATATTGTGCGATGGTGAAAGAAATTTTGAAAGATTTCGATTATTGGGAACTGGTGAGAATTGCTCGGGAAGATAACATGCGAGCTGACTATTTTTCGAAGATGGCTGAGGATGAAATTCAATCTTTGCATCCGGGAGTCATGATCGAGCATTTGGAGGTGCCTGTTATTGAAAAGGAGGTGATTATGGACATTGAGCCGGCTGCAAAGTGTTGGATAGATGATCTCAAGTCTTGCATCAAGCAAGGGACCTTGCCCGAGGATAAGAAGGAGGCTAGAACTATTCAGAAGCGATCATGTCGTTATGTTATTTTGGATAACATTCTCTATTGGAGATCTTACGCCCGACCTTTGTTGAGATGTGTGCGACCAGAAATGACCGAAGGAATTTTGGAAGAGGTACACGAAGGCAAATGTGGAGGTCACCCTGGTCAGAGGTCATTGGCCGAAAAAGTTTTGGCAACCGGATTCTACTGGATAACTCTGAGGCGAGACGCCGAGATGTATGTTCGCCGATGTGACAAATGTCAGCGTTATGCGGATATACCACGTTTGCCGTCTACCGAGCAAACTCCTGTTATAGCTTCATGGCCTTTTGATATGTGGGGGATAGACTTAATTGGCCCATTTCCTGTGGCTCGCTCGAAATTCAAGTATGCAGTGGTTGCTGTTGATTACTTCACTAAGTGGGTGGAGGAAAAGCCCCTGGCGACCATCAGTGAAGTTAATGTCATCGATTTTGTTCATGAGCATATATGGTGCCGGTTTGGGGTACCGCGAGCAATTGTGTTTGATCATGGGACTCAGTTTTCCGAAAAGTTCACTAAAGCATGCGAACAGATGCGGGTGAAGCATTGGCAATCGTCGGTAGCATACCCTCAAGGCAATGGGCAAGCTGAAGCTGCAAATAAACAAATCCTGCATGTATTGAAGCGAAATTTGGAGGATAAAGCAGGAAGATGGGTCGACGAGTTGCCCTCAGCCTTGTGGGCGGTTAGAACGACAGTCAGGGGTCCAACAGGAGAAACAACTTTTTCCTTGGCTTATGGGTCTGATGCTATGGCGCCTGTAGAAATGTATTTGCCAACTCACAGGGTTTTGCATTACGATACTGAGTTCAATAACGCAGCCCGGGCAGCCGATTTGGATTTGTTGGAGGAAAAACGGCTGGAAGTTAAGATGAGAATGGCCAACTACAAACAGCGAGCAAAGGCCCACCACGATAAAAGGGTTCGTGGTAGGTCATTTACTGTGGGCGATTGGGTCCTTCGTAAGATCGAGGCAACAGGCCATCGAGCTGAGTGGGGAAAGCTTTCACCATATTGGGAAGGTCCTTTTCAGGTCGTTAGAATTGTTAAAGAAGGTACTTATATGTTGCGAACCGAGGATGGGAACAAATTAAAACATCCAAGGCATGCGGATCATTTGAAGAAATACTATTGGTAATTGACTTGCAATATGTAATTCTTTGATCCTTTCTTATAGCAAATGATAATGGCGAAACTCGATTATGCTTTCAGCTTCATATTTGGAAGTTGGTGTTCGAGTTGTTTTTATTGCTTTCTCGATTATTCCCTTTGACGAGCATGGGATTGTTCTTGCTCGCCTAAAGGGTTGATGTTCGAGTTGACTTTTCTATCTCGATTATTCTCTCTTGTGAGCATAAATTGTCTATGCTCACGAGAAGAGTTGATGTCCGAGATAATGGTTTTCCCTGTGTATTCGATTATTCTCTTTTCTGAGCATAAAGGGCTTTATGCACATGAAAAGAGTTGGTGTTCGAATAGGGGTGGCGTAGTGATTTTTTAGCAGAAGTGGTTTTGCTCGAAAGAAGAGTTAAACAGGTCAAAGCTAAAACAAGGAAATGGAAGTATTCAGTCAACAAGTGAAGCAAGTACCAGAATACTACAAACTTAAAAATAAATCGTTTTGAGGTCAAGGCGCGCAGGCCAAAAACAAAGTTTCATACACTAGTGGTGTTATCTTGACTGGTTGGATCTTGTTCGACTGCTTCTTGATGAGAACCATTGAAATGGTCACCTCGTCGTCTTCGGCTTGGGCAGAGGCAGCCTCGTTTGTTGCTGGTGGCGCTTGAGATTTCCAGATCTGGGTCATGAGCTCGCTCACATTATTTTCAGCAACAAGAGGAGGAACCCATGGTGGAAGATTCTTCTCAGCATCAGCCTCAGCTAGGGAGTCAAGCTCATCTTCGTTATAAGGCACAAGGGCATGTCCGGTCGGGCAGGAGAGCTAAATATGGGGTTGGTGCCCCACTCAGCGAGTTGCTCAGATCGAATCTCCAGCCCGCTGCATACAAGTTGCCTTAGGACATGATTGATGCCCTGAAGAAAGAACGGGTATGCTTCAGCCTCCACTAAGTTCCCAAATTCCGCAGAATCTTTGAACTCTTCGATGGCAGCCCGTTTTTGTTCCTCGCCCAAGTGGGAATCCACTGCTCGAAGTTTATCTTCCAGCTCGGCAATTAAGGTATTGGCAGCCTCCAGGTCAGCTTGGCAAGATCAAAGTTCTTTGCGTACACCTGTTATATTGTTCAGGGCTATCTCCTCGGATTTTTTGGAGAGGTTTAGCTGGGATTCCAGAGCTTTCTTCTCGGCCTCGAGCTGAGAGAGTTCAGTTACCTTGCCGGTGAGTTTTTCCTCGGTACTTTTCAGCTCGGCTCGGATGGAATTGACTTTCTCCTCTAGTTGATTCTTCTCATTGGTTAGAGCAGCGTTGGCGTTGAGATTGTTCACCAAGAGCTCATACATGAGGATAGACTTGTTGGCAATCTGTAAGAAAAGATGTTGTTAGGAATTGGAAACTGTTGTGGAATGAGGGGTTGCGAGAAGAAAACTTTACCTCGGTCAGGCACATTCCCATTTCTCCGATCAGGACGGAGCTCGCTTGGTCGCTACTCTTTTTCTGGACTCCGCTGTGATGGAGTCGCTTCATTAGTCCAAGGCCTGCAGTGGCTTGAAATCCACTACATTTGTTGATGTTGATGTTGTTGAGGTCAGGTACACTGGCAAGCTCATCTTCTTCATGATCTAGAAAGGGGAATGCACCCATGCACCCAAAATTTGGCGAGAGGAGGAGAGAACCTCCTCGCTTGGTCCGGAATAAACTCATCTACCGGTACTCCAATAATGACTGGGGCAACATTTTACGAGATCGAAACACTCACGTGTCCAATCTTCCTCCCACCACTATAAGATTTTTCTTTTTTCGAGATTTGCTGGCTATATTTCAGATCTGCTAAATGTCTGCAATGTTTGGAACCTTTGGAGCACTCCTGACTTTATTAGTAATGCATATGTATGTCCTATTTATGCCTAAATGATGTAATTAAGTGATAATGCATGAAATTTCTATGATTTATTTTTGCGATGCATGATTTGAACTAGTGGTCACTATTTGACCTTACTATGCATGATTTATATTCTAAATGCAAATGAGGCTATATGATGCATATTTTACACTAAAACATATTTTTGCATGCAATAGAATCGCGAAACGGACTTTTCGGAGTATAATTTAAATTTTTCCGAAACGTATTTTCGGGCATATTTTCGGATAAAAACATGACAAAACAGATATTTTTCATGCCCTTAGATTCATTTTTCAAGCATGCAACTGCTACAGGAACATAGTAAATGCCACAAAGATATTTATTTTGGTGATTGGTGGCACTTTATCTTCTTTTTAGCGTACCCATATGGCAGCTTATTGGACAAATGAAATGCACATAATGGATGCATGAATTATTCTACTTGATGCAGATGCAATGTAGAACAACTATAAGATGATGCATGAATATTTTCATACTTTATTATACACATGGTAAATGCAGTCTAACATGCATTTTTATGATGTTTAAGATGCAAAATTAATTATTTTCATGCAAAATAAATTACATAAAAATTGTTTGTTTTTCAAATATATTATTATTTATTATTTATTTTTTTGTTTTTTGTAAATTTATGTACATGTATGAAAATGGTATGTGTTAACTTAAAAAATTATTTATTTTCTCTTTGTTATGAACAAGATTTTTTTTCTTTTTTTAAAAAAAATCTTTTTCTTTATGCTAAAAAGAATTTATTATTATTATTATTATTATTATTATTTAAAAAAAATTATGAAGTATAAGGCATGCAATATGTTCACCATTTATTTATTTTTGTTTATTTAAAAGACTGTACAGAGAAGAAAATGAGGGCAGAGGACTTACCTTTTTTTTTTTCAGATTCGCAGGAAATTCGAGAGGGCGCGGGTATCATGTACCAATGTCGCGGAGATCTATGCCATGTTACCCGAGGCGGCGAAGTTATTCGTGGAGGGGTCTGGTTTCAGCGTCTTCATGCATTCCTTCACCCACTTCGCCAGCTATCTGCCCATTTTCGATGTGCTCAGGGATCGACTTCTGGTGGGACACCACCCATACTTTCCATTTCAGCTGGGGGGAGGCGACCATGACCCCGTGCGACTTTGCCGCGATCACGGGAATCCCTACCAAAGATAGGAAGACCTGCCGGCCCTCGATTCTACTCTCCGTCATCGTAGGGAGGATGTTGTGGACCTCCTGGGTTTCAAGCCCCGTTTCAAATCGACGGATGAGGTTTTTATTAGCAGCGTTCGAAGTTGGCTTCTTAATAATGCAAGGGTGCCTACCGATGATGACGCTATCAGAACTCGAGTGGCAAGAGTTTGCTTCGTTTTTCTTTCTTGGCACATCGCTCTTTGCCAACTCATCTGTCACCCTGAGAGTTTCCATCCTGGCTTGTCTCACGAACATTGATCGGATCCCTTTATATGACTGGGGACAGGCTGGTTTGGCCGAACTGTATGCCTCTATGGATACGGCCAGCCGGAATGACTCGTCGACTCTGAATGGGTTTGCCCCGGCGTGGGAGGTACATGCCTTTTCCTGCTTTTTTTTCTATCTTTTTTTTTACATGTATCATTTTTTTTATTTATTATTATTTTTTTTTGACAACACATACACACATTTTTTTATAACATATATATTTATTTTTTTTTTTGCAGGTATGGGCCTTCTCATTTTTCGCATTTTCGCCGGGTCGCCTCATTCGGCGAGTTTACCAGCCTCCATACCTGTCTCAGTATGTTGATAGTAACAGGGTGGATCCGGTAGGGGCGATGGTTGTGATGATAGGGAAAAAGTCTTGGAGCGAATCATTGGCTCGAGTCACAGTTGATGCACTTCCTTCCTTGGGAGGCTTGGAGGTCATTACGCTACTTTGATGTTCGGCATTGCCGAATATTGATGGTTTCTATCATGGTGGATTCTTTGTATGGGCGGCGGTGAACCGTCAAAGATCGCTTTTTCAAGTAGCTCCAGTGGTGCCTCCTCTGACTCCTTCCCCGGGTGATAGAGCCCGATCGATCGCTCAACAGTATCAAGACTGGGGAAATACCTGCTCCCCGCGATGCATATCCGATGATGGCGAGGATTTCTGAGATTAGAGCCGCATCCCCCTCCTCCCGCTCCCTTGCGCCCAGCGACATTCTCGATGCTTCTACCAGCCGTGGTCGTTTACTTCATTTCTCGACGAACCCCGATGTTCACGGAGCCCGATGATATTTTCTCTACTTTCAAGCATGAGGGTGGTGGCTTAGTAGAGTGTCTTCCCGATGTCGAGATCCCTGAGGAGCGTCGTGTCCCTGAGCAGCTCGCTCGGGTACACATCCACCTTTATTGTCTTTTTTTTTTCTATACTCTCTTTTATCATTATTTTATTTTATTTTATTTTATTTTTTCTACACATTTTTTTAGACTAATACATTTCTTTTTTTTATTATTGTTTCTTTTTTTTTTTGTAGGTGAACGTGTCTACTTATAAGAAATCGCTATGCTTTTTCAAAGATCAACAAGTCAGACGTAAATTGGTCGATGAATTTCTTAGGGGACAAGGCGGCCAGATAACGATGATGATGATGATGATGATGATGATGATGATATTGGGTCGACGCTGCCGGGCCGAGGTCGGGATTCGTAACTGGCACAACGGGTCCTGTGGTCATGGGTGAGGTGGTTTTCCCGTAGCCGGGCCGCCCCGAGCACATTAGCTTGGATTCCTCGCGAATATTAGTATCTTTTCTTTCCTTTTTTATTTTTATTTATTTATTTATTTATTTATTTTATAAAAGAAACATGTACAAACATTATGATATAATGCAATATAATGTATATGATGCAATATGTTACACATGCAAAATAAATTCACGTAAAATAAAACTATACCGCACATCTAACATGTAATGGCACTGTATTTTATAGAAAGGGATTTATAAGAATACACTTTTGAATTAGAGCCGGC
>CM028378.1:79621412-79659609 GCA_013146195.2 Codonopsis lanceolata | reverse complement strand
CATTGCATGTTTGTTATCATTATAACATGTTTATAATATGTCTTGACATATTTGAGACTTTATTTCATTCATATCTTGTTGGCATTGAGGTTGGTTGAGATCATAATAGAGTAATGGTCTACCATGCGTTGCATGCCTTGTTGTTGTTGTTTTGGGTGTTCGTATTCGTGTTAGCACCTTAATAAGTCTCATGAGTCTTAATACTTTGCATCTAAGGTTAAATATGTTCATCTTAGTTGTTGTGTTTGTAGTTGGGAGTTTAGAAGCTTCGTAGTTTTACATCATTGCTAGTCTCGAGGAGAAATTCGGTTGAATTCTAGGCCTTGAATACAAGCTATAACCATGATTAAACAAGCCTAATATATGTTCATTCTATCCTAGTTTAAGTGAGGATTGGTTCGCATTTGATTAGTTGGCCGTTGGTTGAGTGATTCCAGCCATGTTCTAACTTTGTTTCGGATGTGTTTCGGGTGATGTTAGTTGATTGTGTTTTGAGTGTTGGTTTACCCCCTTGAATTTCTTGGGTTGTTTAGGGTTGATTCTAGGCCAAATTTGAAGGCTTTTCAACTGCTTATGCAAGGTGGTTTGGTCTTGCTGGCAACTTGGGAAGCAATGTTGCAGGCCTTGCGGAGGCAAGGTGGAGATGACCTTGCGATCGCAAGGTCATGAAGGCACCATGTGCGGGATTTTTGTTTAAGTTTTGGTTGAAGACCAACTAGCCCTTGCCTTAGCGCCCTTAGAGACTCAAGCCCTCTTTGTTGACTTAGTTCCAAGCCTCTAAACCCTTGGATGAGATCTATCAATGGCTAGCAAGCCATTTCACCCCCTTCACTTGGATTAAGGTTTAGTTGAAGTACTTTGTTCAGCCATTGTTGCCTCCCAAACTCCATTGTTGTTAGCTCATTTTCGTCCTTGGGAAGAAGCTCAGCAGGAGACCATTTCAGGAGATCGGTGGTCAGATTAGCGAGCAAGAGACAGCCAAATTGAAGAGCTTGATCTTCTCTACAACAATCTTCTCTTTATTCATCCTTCCATCCATTAATCATAGGACTAAGGTGAGTGACAATTCCCATAATTTTCATGTTCAATTAAATTGCGCGAATCATAATAGTAGTGATGATTTTGAACACTATTTGAGAAGACTAACTTCCATCTCAACATATATAATGTATGATTTTATGAAATCTCTAGGAAGTTGTGATTTTGACATTTATTAAAGCATGAATGTTGTTTGTATTATGCTTGGGAATAACTCTTGTGAAAGAATTCGGTTCAATTCAATGTTTAGCAAAATTACCGAAATTAGGGTTTGAGACTCGAGATTGGGTTACGACTAGTTTAAGAAAGCGAACGCTTAGTTTTGAGTTCTAAATGAGCAGGAGAACTTGTAAAAGGGCAATGTGATTTATATAGCATCAATGCTCTTCTTTGTTGAATTTTAGTAAAACTCACCGGAGTTGAAATTAGGGAGTTATGAACAATACCGACTCCAAAATCAATCCCTACGATGAATGTAGTTCGTTAGACTAATGAATTAGCTTACGATACTTTGAGATGGATTGATGAGTATGCTTTGATGTTTGTGTGCTTTTAAGACTCGATTGAGTTCTTATGCGGTTTATGTGATCGTGTGAAATAAATGCATGATTGAGAGCATGTTGTAGAATAGTGTATCTATTTGACATGTTGAATCGCTCTTGTCGAATTCTTGTGTGATTCCTTAAATGAGTAAACAACTACTTGTTGAATAAGTTCGCTCTTGTCGAACTTATTCTTTATTGAATATGACGAGTAAACATCTACTTGACATTGCATGAGTCCGTGGCATATTTGATTGAGTCGTTGGTGTGACAATGCACCGTCGCCGTCCAGTTATGGGACTCGTGATAGTGATGGGTTGTTATCACAGGGTTTTTACACACACGCCTCCTTGTTGGGCACCGGTGTGGGGAAGTAGCCCAATTGTAACCAAGAGGCATTGGCAAGTCTAATAGCAGGAGTAGAGGCTCGGTACCAGTAGAGGCTCGGTGCTTTGATACACTCATCACGGGTATCATTGGCACGAATGTTAACGTTGTGTATTGCGGGAGGAGCAACGTGGCGGCACCGGTTTCATATCATATCCTCTTTATATGTGGTTTACTTTTTATAGCACTTATGTGAAACAACGTGCTACCTTGGATATGTGTTTTAAGTGTTTACTAAATGAGCGCTTTGATTGACTTGATATTAAAAATGATATCTTGATATATCTGCATGATGCCATGACATGCATAATTGTTAACTCACAAAGTCTTTATGACTTACCCCTCCCTTTATCTTGCTTTAGATCCAGAGCCGTTCAGTGCGACTCGTTGAGGTGTCAGGGTTTGCGCTTGTCAGTGACCGCCTTGACGAGGTTGTGGTTTTTAGATGTCCTTATTTTGGTTCTCTTTTGTAAGGATTGTGATCGCACAAGTCATTTAGACTTTGCTTGGGAAGTGGTTTTGTTTGTATTTGTGTCTATACTTGTTGTATTCTATTTTTTGGCCGGGCGCAGCGCGCGCATGTCTGCCGAGCCTTGTATAGATGTAGTATGGTTCACGTGTTTTAAATCTTACGGCATTACTTTAGCTCTTATTATATTATGTTGTTCTCCGTATTGTAGCCGTCGAGGTATATCTGCATAAAGCTGTGTAGTGATGGGTTCGGTAGTAAAGTCGCCGATGATTTGGTATAATTGTCTTAATTGTTATATCGCTAAAAGTTGTAAAAGTTTTAAATTGTTAGGCCTTTTGGTGCCGAGTTGCGCTTCAACTAAAATGTTGCGTCACGTCGTTTTCTAACGTCGTTTTCTAGCGAGTCTTTGCATGTATTGTTGTCTTATTTGGGCGACTTGACTTGTGATTCCACCTCGGGGTCGAATTCGCCTGTCGTCCAAGACCAATCTTCACCGGCCACCAACCATCCTCTTACGCTCATCCAACCTCTTCTTCCCAGCCCTCTTCTTAACCAAGCGACCATCCTCACCTTCTCCACCACCCACCCACTCCTAAACCAAAGCGTAGGAGACTACGTAAAACCTTTAAGGACCAGCCACTGCAGACTGTATTCTCCTCGCCTCTCAGATGAAGCGCCTAAGTCCCCTATTCGGCTAAGGAAGAAAAGAGTCTGCCACGAAGCCCTCTACCGCCCCAATCCTCTACCGCCACCCAACTCTCTACCGCCCAACCATCTCACGATAACCAACCATCTACCGCCACTCCAAGCCAACCTATTCCTCTGAGTCATCTACTCGGAGGAATTCACCACCTCAGGAGGAGTCTATCCCTCGGAGAGGCCTCAAAGGCAGGAGGAGCCTACACCCGAACCCTAACTCCTCCTCCTCCTTCACCATTCAACTACTATCTAACCCATCTACCCCTACCTCACCTCACCAAACCCATCCCACTTCATCAACAACTCCACAACCAACTCAAAGCCCTCCTACTGCCAATAGACTCTACGGCACGCCAAGTTTCTCTTTGAGCTTTCCTCGGTGGCAGATCTATTATTCTCTTCTCGATCATTCACACCTCCACCTCTCCTTCATAAACCCAAATCCCTCTTCTATCTTGCCCCATCTTTCTCGGTTCTCCACAGAACCTCTACTCTGAATCTTTAATTGTCGGTGAAAATTCCTCGACACCGACATTGAGCTAGATTCCCCCAACCCCTCCTCCCTCCACCTCAAACCATCTCCTCCTCTATCGACACCATACCAACCCAAGACTCTTCCTCTTAGACTCCATCACTCCTCCTCTCCATGACCCTTAGGCCGGTGTCTCATGAAGCCACTACCTCTGCGGCACGGCACTTCTATTCACATTGGTCGCAACATCATCTTCTCGGTGGCCAATCTTTGAAATTTGTCAAGGTGGGCGCCATCTATGAACGACTAGGCGCACTCACTAGCATAACTACCGCTACCGAGATTGCCACCGCTGCCGCGTCCAGGCCAATGATCGCACTCTTGCTCTTCTACGCCAATTTCAAGAAGATGTATGGACTCGTTTTGGGCGGATGAGACACGAGTTCACGGACGTCAAGATCAATGTCGAAGCTGCGCGGACAACGAATGTGTCGGATTCGCTCATCTCTCTTCTATGACTGTTCCATGCCATCACATTACATCTCGGCAATGGTCGCCCTCCTGCCCTAGAGCTCAACAACCTAGCTCGTGACTGCTCACAACATTATGAACGCTCATCGTGATCGTGATCTGGCCATCACGGAGGAGAAGCAAATGAGATCTATCAACCGAATGCTGATGGAAGAAAACAGTCGTCTTTGTGAAGAACTTGACTACCGCTCTCATTCCACCAGACCTCCCACAGATGCCGATGGACAGTATGCACGAAGAATGGAAGAGCTAGAGAGACAACAGTAGGGAGAAAGAAAGAAGCTGCAGACAAAGGAAAAGAAAAGCAAAGGAAAAGGAAAAACGACCTTGGTAAATTATATATATGTTTTTCCCTTAAACCTTTGTATCTATTTTACTCTTTTGAAAACTCTGTACACGTTAAACATCTTGTTTATAATACAGAAGATTATCTGCTTTTCAAAATTGTCGTTTGTTTAAATTCTCGTTCTTTCATTTTCTATATCTGCTTAGAATTTAAACACTTAGTTTAAATTTATTTGAACTGTTTTGCTACTAATCTGTGTGCTATTCTATGATTTCCTTATCTTTGTATGCACATAGAATAGTCATTACACTTGAGGTGCTCTTCTGTTTGATAGAGGCATGTCTTCCGCTATTATATAAATAAATCTCTTAGACATGCTATTATCTATCACATGGTCGGTTATAGCCCTCATTTGTAGTAATGATGACCAGATATAAATAGGAGGAGATTGTTGATTCTTATTTGTATTAGATTTATATCTGTTCACACATTACACTAGTTTTATACTTCGATTGGCTAATCGGGTACGTGTATCGATTAGCGTGGCAATCGTATAGAACTTTGCCAAGTATAGTTTTTATAGGACTTCACAGGTTCACCGGAAGAACTGCTTTAACATACAAATCGGCAGACCTTGTATACACCTGGTCAATCATTACGTGTCCTGTCCAGCAATGATTAATGGATCAATTTAAGTTTATCCTCATCTCTGTTTGAATTTAAATTGAGAAATTCCCTGAAATCTCAAACCCGCCGAAAGTAGCTTTCCGAAAAGAAAGGAAGACTTTTTCAGACTGAACAGTGAAAGCATGAAAGCAGACTGTCACCTACTGTCGGCAACAACTCTCACAGATCTGACATCCAGATTGCCCAACTTCAGAAGATCTCAGTACTCATTCCCTGCTCGATATCTGTGAAGACGAAATTTCTGATTGACAGCTCCATGCATTTAATGCATTCAACCTAATAGAGCTGTTAAGTCTTCGTCTTCTCCAACGGGTCTTTAGAATTCACCTGCTATAAATGCTGCCATTAAAGACTGAAGAAACATACAACCATCGAACACTTGAAGAATTGCTCTGACTTCAATAACTCTAAGTCTTACTACTCAGTGCATTCAAGAGATCCTCAACAGATCCAGAAGTCCTCGTCAACAACAAGAAGTCGTGCATCAACATTTATTGTTTTACTTCTTGTTGTTATTCATTCAAATAGCTATACTTCGGCACGAATTAAATATCCTGTATTTACAGATATTTAATTCCTTTTTTTTATATAAGCAGGGAAAGTACCCTGCGAGATTTTATTAAAAATAAAAATGGAAATACAAACTTGAGGGGGACAACCAGCCTTGCCCTTATAACGGGAGGACGGAGGAGCCTGACCTCGAAAAGGAGATACATAACAAAAACTACATCAACCAAAGAAAAATAAGCATACATTTAATTTTTCCTAGAAGAAAATAAACCCAAAGCATCGTGTTGCAGCACACGTCTCACCTCTCCTGGAAGCTAAGTCACTGACGAAAATAACTGATCCTTCCTAGAAGCATGAGCCACGTCAGCTAATCTATCTGCCACCGCATTGCCTTCCCGATAAATGTGACCAATCTCATAATTGCCCAAAAGATTAAGGCACCGACGAAGATCATAAGTGAAGAGCCATGGACAACATGTCCTATCCTTAATAGCTGAAGCAACAACCAAAGAATCCACTTCCACGATCACCTTCTCATAATTCCTGTCGCGGCATAAAGTTAAACCATCACAAAGAGCCCGAAATTCCGCATAAGTATTTGTTCCTTGCCCATAAAAATGGGAAAAACTACAATGGAAGAAACCATCAGAATCTCTAATTACTCATCCTCCAGTAGCTACACCCTCTCTAGATGACCCATTTGTGTTGAGTTTAACATAATTTTGTGCCGGAGGCTGCCAATGAATCCAAGAGCCTCTTAAAGTGTTAATCATTTTAACTGTCAAGTCCAAATACCGCAAACAAAAAATACCCCTAGCTGTGTCATTGGACTTAGGAGAGAACTGAAACAAAACTTCCTTCAAACCACTGTAGACACCCCAATTTCGTACCCCTGTTATGTGACTGACATAAAATATCAAGAACTGTTAAAACTTAACAAATGTCAAGTCGCAGGAGTCAAAAATGCGAAAGGAAAAGCAGAATGCGCGAAACAGTGAACTTCAGGGGGGTAAAGTGCCAAATTTTGAAACTTCCAAAGCAGCTTGGTGCCACCAAACAAGCCCATGGTGCCGCACCAAGGGGTCCCTTGGCCGCACCATGGGAAGCTCCTGTGCACTCTCTCAGATCCGGATGGTACAAGTTTTGATGCACGCGGTACAAGCGGCTGATGCACGAATGAGAAATCAACAAATGCCCAGCGTGTCCTCATTTCTCACTATAAATAGAGATCCCCGGCCTCTCATTTCACTTGTTCAGTTTACGCGATAGAAAAATCGCAGTGAAGCTCTGCTTCTGCGATTCCTCAGATAATATTAGTACGAGAGGTGCGAGATAGGTGAGTGGAAGCCCTATAGTCTCCAAACCCCGTCCAAACTCTGCCAAATCAAAAACCCATAGGTTATAAGTGATCCCTAGCCTAGTTGTTAGGTATCCACCTCAAATCCCCAGTCCAAAAATCCCAAAGTAAGCCGTTACTCTGCCCGAGTAATGAGCTGAAAAGTCAATAAATTAAGTCTAGGTTCCGCCCAACCAAAAAGGCCAAAACCTACATTTTCTGTCTTTTTATTTATTTTCAAAAGTTGATATTTAAATCCGACGCAATTTAGTCAATATAAGCCGTTGTGCTGCCCGGATTAGATTAGAAAATATTAAGTAAAAGAGCTGTTATAATGACCAAATATTCTTAAATATGTTTGTAATTATTGGAAGGAGACGGCTGTGAGTCCGTAAATAATGTAGCCACGAATGTATCTGTTTAATATTCCCTTGTTAAAATAAGACCTTATTTATTTGCTAGATTAATATAACAATGAGCATACTTCAGCCAAAAACGTTTTGAGACCGAAAGGGCGAGTTGGGTGCCAAGCACCTTCCCAACTCGTAACTTAGCCCCCGAAGCCGCTTTCTAAAATCTCTGGTTTTCTTTTCTGGTTTTCCTTTATTTTTGCCTTAAAATAAAGGTGGCGACTCTAAAACTTTCAGATCCAGTGGGGCCTCGCAACACTCTCTATTTGCACTTTCCTGTTCTCCCCTAAAAAAGGGAGATACGGGAATGGAGGGGTGATGTATTCCCATATCCTGATATCCCCTAAACAAGGGATAACTTGATGCAGGAAACCCATAGCTCCCATAGTGATATGATTGGGCCATAAGGCTATTTTAATAAATCCATAAGTGGGGGCGTCGCAATATCTTTTCTTGCACTTCTCTATTTTCCCCTGAAAGATAAAAGGGGAGAATGAGGATGGAAAGGTAATGCATTCCCATATCCTGTTATCCCCGAAATAAGGGATAACCTGACATGGAAAACCATTAGTTCCCATTTTGGATACAAAATCCACTCAAGGCAACCGAGGCACATTCAAACGTGCTAACATAGACAGCACTCATCTCGCACTTTGGATTTTGTCTTCCCCTAAACAAGGGAGGGTGGAACGAGAGCAGTGGTGTCCCGCATCCGCACGTACGCGCACCCCTAAACAAGGGCGCGCGGGGCGCGGGGGCACACCCCGGGAACCTCACAGTGGCGACTCCGCTGGGGAGTTGTTTTGTTTTAAATAAAATGGAGGGCTAGACTCATAAAATAAAACCTTTTTTTGTTTTTCTTTGTTTCTGGCTGCAGTATGCTCGTTATATTAATTTACGCATTTCAATAAAGTGTTCCCATTACGGCCGGGGCTATATTTGTGGATATGATCCTCCATCTGGCAGCAGTCTCGTTCCGATACCTGTTACAGACATGTTCGAGAGTATAAAAAAAAATCAAAAAATATATATATATACAAAAAAAAATCCGAAAAAATCAAAATTCAAATATATATATATATATATATATATATATATATATATATATATATATATATATATATATATATCTACCATATATTACAATAAATTCCGGGCAGCACAACAAAAGAGCTGGGGCTTTACTTCCGGCTCTATTTTTTTCATTTATTTCCTTCAGTTCATTTTCTTTTTCACTTTACTTTGTACATTCGTACATATCTACATTCATTCTGTCATTTTATTTTGGGGACATAGGACCAAAATTTGTAATTAATAGGGATAGATAGTTTCCCCGCTTTTCTTTCTATTTCTTAATGTGATGTGCTTGCTTGCTTGCGCTCAAACTAAAAAAGCCGAGAAAATCCATACAAACAGCAAGACATGCCAAATCTGTTTTATTTTTCTATTTATATATCTGTAGAATAAATAAAGACTTTACTGCTTTCTAGATACAGCACACACGTGCACACATGTAAATATATTCCGAACTGTTACCCTACACCATGGCCAGCCTACCCCCTGCATAAGCCAACGTTAGAATGCATATAGTTTTTCAGGACACTTCACAGACCAACCGGTTTTTGCATTTCTGAATTATGGGTCAGCCCCTGTCAAAATCAAAATATATATATAAAAAAATGCGCAAGTCAAAAAAAATATAAATATAATAAGTGCGCACAAAAAAAAATATAAACAATAAACAGGGGCTGATTTATAATTCTCAGATGCTCGACATAGACCATTTCGGATGGTGGATCCTGGAAAGAGTATAGGCCCTTCGCCTGGGACCAGTCCAGTCCTAGGGAGTCGTCGAAAGGCAGGTGGAATACGTTGGTCATATACTCTGGAGAAAGAATCCACTGTTCCAAGAAAAGTCTTGAGACTGTCAAAATAAAGCAGGTGCTTATCCGGTCAATTGTAGGGAACATGAAAAAAAAAATACTAATAAAAAGGCACGCTGTACTCCAAGCCCAGATAGCCTCCAGCCAGCTTTCTGATACCTACCAAACCCCGTTTTCCTCGAAACCCGGCCCGAATTTGAAAGGCGTAGATAGTTTGATTCGGAAAATAGTGCGTAAATCGATCGAGGGTATCGCCATCGACAAAGGCGTAATCGCCTCGAGGGCACAAGTCCGAGTAGCATGGCAGCAGAAAGTAAGCAGCACGCCATGGGTACAGATTCAGGGGGTCCAGGGTATGTTCCGCCTCTGGCAATGCAGGAATGGTTCGACCAAAGGTTGGGTGCAATGATGAGTCAAATGGCTATTCTGGTACAAAGTCTAAAATCCAGTGGTGAGGTGAATTCTTCCCCGGTAGTCCCTCAAAAAGCATCAGCCTCCCATGTTCTTCCAAACCCAATTTCTCAGCCAAACACTAACCCGCCAAATATTATCACAACCCAAAATCCATATCCAACCCAAAATCCATGTCCAACCCAAAACCCATGTCCAACCCAAAACCCATATCCAACCCAAAACTCATATCCAACCCAAAATCCATGTCCAACCCAAAATCCATGTCCAAATCTCTAAAATCTCCGTCTAAAACTCAAAATCAAAATCTACCCAAAAACGCCTCAAAATCCTTACTGCCTCAAAACGCCTCCTCAAAATCCTTATAAAATACCATAGCCGTAAACTAATCCACCTTTCCCAAACCAAGATATACCAAAATCCAACTCCCTCCCACCAAAATGGAGGCGACATAGAGAACTTGAAAAGTACAAAGACAAATTTTCATGAAGGCATTAACAAAGCCTTGACAAAGACAAATTTTCTACGAAGGCATTAACGCTAAAACCAACATAAAAAAATTTCAAAATGCCCAACATAGAAAAATTTGATGGGACTGGATGCCCTATCTCTCACCTAAAATCTTACTCTGCTGGCATGCAATCAAGAGGGGCTTGTTTCGAAGCCATGACCTCCAATTTTCACCTCACCTTAATAGGGGCTGCTAAGCAATGGTTAATGCTAGCAGATGATAACACCATGGGCACTTGGGACCAAATAGCTGTAGGGTTCCTGGAAAGGTACAAAGATAATACCATCACTGAAAATAAAAGGGAACTTGAGACATGCACCCAAAAGGAAAATGAAACATTCGTAGAATTTGCAGCCAGATGGAAGGATAAAGTCGCCCAGACTCTGGATAGACCTGATCCGGCCGAGTCATGCCGAATGTTCATCAAAAACCTCCAGCCCATTTACCTAGAACGTATGCGGTATCTCCCTTATAGCAATTTTAAAGAAATAGTAGAAATAGGGGTCCGTATTGATGAAGAAATACGTACAGGATCCCTAGAAATTGATACACATACACCCCCAATTTCACTCTGTGACTCTGAATCAGACGAAGAGTCTTCAGAAGAAGTCAATGTGGTTGAAAGAATTCCACCGGGTAAATATAGTAGTGTGCCATGGTCATATGAGTCTGCCAACTCTGTTGAAGGAGGTAGTAATGCCAACAAGAACCTCATAGGACCCTACCAAGCAAAAAGAAGGCATTACGATGAACTGAATGCTCCGATGTCCCTGATTTTCCAAGGCCTAATGGCACAAGGGGTTTTGAAACCGATGGAAAACTACCAACCTCCACCAAAGCTATCAGACACATGGGACCACTCTCAGTATTGCGAGTATCATCGTAGAAGTGGCCATCCCACCGATAAGTGTTATAAGCTCAGAAGTGTCATCCAAGATCTTATTGATGGCCAAATCATTGAAAAGCCGCACCCATGATTGTCTTTAGTAAAAAGCAGAAAGTACCCTAGAATACCCTTGTATATACACCTCCAAAGACTCTTTGCATCTTTGAATGTTCTTTTGTCGAATAAAATCTCCAGGAAATAACTCTTTTCAACACAGTGTCAATTTTAGAACCCTTGTTGTTTTCTGGTACCACTAACAATTTTGCAGGGGCTAAATTATTTTTTTTACTACTGTCATTTACTCTCTCGAGAGGACTGTCCGGAGGTACGTAATCATTACATCTCATAAAAAAAATTTGATTGATTATTTATTTATTAAAAAAAAAAAAAAAAAGAGGGAGATTTCGTTTTCTCTAAAAAATAAGAAAGGAAGTCTTCGGGAAAAAAAAGAGAGAGAGAGAAAGTTTTTCTATATGTTATCTTCTGTTTCCCAAAACATGTAAAGACAGGAAATTTCCCCCTCACCATTATTTTCAATCGCCATCACCAGTTGATAAGTGCATCAGTCATTCTTGACTCAAAAAAAAATCTAGCAAGTCCTACTTTGAAATGTCAAGGTCTACCACCGCAAAAAAAAAAGAAAAGAAAGTAAAAAATGAGAAAAATGATGGAAAAAAAAAAGAAATAAGAAAAAAGAAGAAATGAAAAAAAGAGAAGGCCCGATAGGAAGCCAGAAAAGAAAGGAGAGCTGGAAAAGCCAAGAAGGCAGAAAATTCTGGAAAGGCAGGAAATCCAAAAAAGGCCGACACCAGGAGGACTAGGGGCTTTCAAACCCCAGGGGTGTCTCTTCTGCTCATATTGATGCCTACAGCCCATCCGTGTAAAAGTATGCTCACAAACCCATTTGGTCTCCGTTATTTCAAAAGTTCAACCTTGTCCTCAGATCGAGCTTTGCAAAGGTATCTATCTATATTCGAATCTGATATATTCTTACCAACTTATTGAGTCTTCTTCTTGATCTCTGAGCACCACATATCGCCGAAATATCTATAAAAAAAAAGAAAGAAGATGAAGATGACGAGTCAACTCATAAAAAAAAAAACATGATAAATCTACACGAGTTGATAATGAGTCATCCAGAAGATATGGACCCGAAAACTTTTAAGAACACAAGAAATCCAGAGCAGGCAAGTCGTCTTGACCAGAATCACCTTCAACCCATTGCGGCCGAGCTATTAAACGGTACACTAGGGGCTTCCGACCATACACCCATCCTCTTCCAAATGCCTGAACAAACCCACCAATTGCTAAAGGCTAACCATCTATAAACCCAGCTTCTCAAAACTGGGACTGCTCCACCCGTATATATATCCACCAAGAGTGATAATCTTCTTTTATCCCAAGAAAGAGAAAACAAGCATCTTTTCAGGCACTCTCTCAAGTTGCTCCGAGAGGTCAAATAAAAAAAAAGAAAGGAAATCTCCCTCTCGCAACAACAACAAAAAAAAAGGAGAAAAAAAAAAAAAAAAGAGAGGAGCCTCTCCTGAGCAATTGCTTCAAAATAATTATCTCGCAACAAAAGAAAAAGATCAATCACTCTTGGACCACCCCATAACCCACAACCAAAGCCAAAAACCGACCTCCCGACCATACCTACAATCAAGCCTAGAGACCAAATTCTCATCCAAACCTATAGCCTAAAAGGCCACCCAATAATCGCCCTGCGATTGCCTTTCCTAAAATAACCAAACCCATGGCCCAAACTACCTTTGAACACGAGGCCAATCAGATCCCCAATCCTAAAGCTAAACCATCCTAAATGCTTGAACACTATGCCATAACCTAGTCACCACCTATAGCTCTGTTTCAATCAGATGCAACGTGATCTGGATCCAAGACAGAACTCCTTGCTAAAGACACATAAAATTATCAAAAGATAAATGTTAAGTAGGGTCCATAAAACCTGTGATACTCGGCAATAAGCTCTGGATCATGACTCTTCCTTTTGTCCAGTAGAGTCGTCTCACTTTCTGTGAGCATACTCATTCATGTCTCCCACAAAAGTCTATCAATCGAGTCTGTCTGGGGCTATCCCTAGTTAATTTCTCCAGGAACACTCCCGTCATGCAAAATTTGGTTGATTAAATTCATCATGGGGCTTCTCTCGCCAAACTCATTGGATACACAAAGGCTCATCATCTCTAAAGGCAACTGTCATTTCCATCCCTACCTGAAGGAGCAAAAGACTACAAAAACCATGATCCCTCAATAATAAGCAGCTCATCCTCGTATGCATCGAAAGACTGGCTCCCTATAAGGTAAATGCTCGCTAGGTTGAAAACCCGAAAGGGCGGCCTAGGCAAAAGTTAGAGCACAAAAAAAAAAAGAAAAAAAAACAAGGAAAAAAGAAAATATATAATGGTTCCTCCGAGGCATTGATTAGTAGGGCTCACTAGTCCCGGTTGAATTCCTTTATTTCGAATGATGCACTAGTCAAAAGGCTGAAAACTGACCCAACACATCATCCGCCTCCATTTCAAATATCAACTCCTATACACATAACCCTCCAAGGCCAACAAAAAGTCACATCTCAAGCTCTTATATTACATTTCCATCACCTTGCCTTATCCTGTCTTAACATGTTTAAGAAACAGATGGTATACATACACATGCAAAAGTTTTTTTTAAAGAAAAAAAAAAAGAGAAAGGGAAAATTCCATTCGCATGCTTGCATCTTTCTACTACAGGTCTTCCGCCGCATCGACCTATGAATGTTCTGCCAGCATCTCGCCAAGGATCACCTCCCAAAGATATTCCACAGCATCATCAAAAGTCACAAAAGGTGAAGTCCATATCCCCAGTAGATCAATCGGAAAATGGGGCAGAAAAGCCAGAAAATCGGCAGCAGAGCAAAAGAAAAAATTTCTAGCCAAGGCCGGAAATAATACCAGAAAAAAGAATTTTCCAGCTGAAGCCGTAAAATGTAACAGCAAGAAAAAAAATTTCCAGCTAAGGCCGAAAATGGCAAAAAGAAAAGAAAAGGAACTACAAAAAAAATTCAAAAAGTCGAATCGCAACAAAATCCCCAAGAAAGAAAAACAAGTAAGTATAGCAAAAACAGCAAAGACAAAAGCCACAAAAGCAAAGCCAAGGTAAGAAAAGGTAAGTATTTTACCCATTTTCTGTACATCAATAGCTGTGTTGGAAAACTTTCTTTTAAGGGGCATACAACCCCGGATCAGAGGGAAAGGTTTTGTTCTCCGATGAAGGCATCGCTCCCGAGGAGACGTCTCATACATCACAACACTTGATAGACTACCTTTACAACACATACATCATTACATTCTTTTAGCACTGCGATGAATATCACATTCAGCGTCGCGATGCAATGGATATTGCATCCGTCATTCCAGGACAATGCGATGGATATCGCATTCAGCGTCACGATGCAATGGATATTGCATCCGTCCTTCCAGGTCAATGCGATGGATATCGCATTCAGCGATGCAATGGATATTGCATCCGCCTTCCGTGTCAATGCGATGGATATCGCATTCAGCGATGCAATGGATATTGCATCCGCTGTCAATGCGATGGATATCGCATTCGCTGCGATGCAATGGATATTGCATCCGCCTTCCAAGTGTCAATGCGATGGATATCGCATTCGCGCGATGCAATGGATATTGCATCCGCCTTCAGTCAATGCGATGGATATCGCATTCGATGCAATGGATATTGCATCCGCCTTCCAGTCAATGCGATGGATATCGCATTCGCCGCCGCGATGCAATGGATATTGCATCCGTCCTTCCAGGTCAATGCGATGGATATCACATTCAGCATTGCGATGCAATGGATATTGCATCCGTCTTCCAGTGTCAATGCGATGGATATCGAATTCAGCGTCGTGATGCAATGGATATTGCATCCGTCCTTCCATGTCAATGCGATGGATATCGCATTCAGTGTTGCGATGCAATGGATATTGCATCCGTTTTCCGTGTTAATGCAATGGATATTGCATTAAATTTTGTGTCGGCGCAATGGATATTGCGTTTTGTGTTGCGATGCAATGGATATTGCATCCGTTTTCCGTGTTAATGCAATGGATATTGCATTAAGTTTGTGTCGACGCAATGGATATTGCGTTTTGTGTTCCGATGCAATGGATATTGCATCCGTTTTCCGTGTTAATGCAATGGATATTGCATTAAGTCTGTGTCGGCGCAATGGATATTGCGTTTTTGTGTTGCGATGCAATGGATATTACATCCGTTTTCCGTATTAATGCAATGGATATTGCATTAAGTCTGTGTCAGCGCAATGGATATTGCGTTTAGTGTTGCGATGCCATGGGTTTTACATTTTGATATGCGCTGTTTTCACTAGGTTGTAATGGATATTACGACTATCTTTCCGCATAACACTTGTCTGCATTACAACACTTGATCCCCAGCATCAGGCCGAACTACGTTTGGTCTGATTCCTTGAAAAAGGATACGTAGGCAGCCTATCTTTATAGGTCCGACCATCACAATAAACAAGACAGCGATCAAGGCCCAGACATACTTAGAAAATTCTTCTTAACACGCTCGAAGGATGACCTATAAAAGTGTGGAAACAAGACAATCAAGGCCTAGACATACTTAGAAAATTCTTCTTAACACGCTTCAACTACAAGGTATTGACCGTTGAAATGTGGTAACGTAAAAGCAATTTGATGACGATCTTTAGTCAAGCACAATTTTCCGGATATTTGAAAGTTTTGGGTTATGTCTGAAACAAGACAACATCAAGGCCTGACATAATTAGAAAATTCTTCTTAACACGCTTTCAACTACAAGGTATTGACCGGTTGAAAGGTGGTAACTGAAAAACATTCAAATCTTCATACCGTATTTGACAACGGTTTCGGACCGGAAGAATACGACTTTTTCGAAAAACACAAAAATCTTTTCCCGTTGTGTTCTCAATCGGGTTTGGCCCGAAGAACATGACATCCTCACTTTAGTTGTAGTTTAGGGTTTTGGCCTGAACTACGCTTGGTCTGATTTCCTTTAATAGGGAATACGTAGGCGTACTACATTAGTAGGTCCGACCATTAGAGCACATTAAATTCACATCCGCTTAAAACTGATAACTTTTTATAACCGACTAAAAATGTCTAGGTTATAGAGTTTGGATAGCATGTTCCTTGCATTATAATCGCTACCAATTGCATTCTCCTCGTTTAATTGAACGAAATTGGAGAGTCTCTTGTTTATCAACGATGTTCGTCTACTCAGTAAGCCTTAAGGTTACCCATAGACTCCATCGTTGAGGGGCTCTGTAGACACCCCAATTTCGTACCCCTAGTATGTGACTGACATAAAATATCAAGAACTGTTAAAACTTAACAAATGTCATGTTGCAGGAGTCAAAAATGCGAAAGGAAAAGCAGAATGCGCGAAACAGTGAACTGCAGGGGGTAAAGTGCCAAATTTTGAAACTTCCAAAACAGCTTGGTGCCGCCAAACAAGCCCATGGTGCCGCACCAAGGGGTCCCTTGGACACACCATGGGAAGCTCCTGTGCGCTCTCTCAGATCCGGATGGTACAAGTTTTGATGCACGTGGTACAAGCGGCTGATGCACGAATGAGAAATCAACAAATGCCCAGCGTGTCCTCATTTCTCACTATAAATAGAGACCCCTGGCCTCTCATTTCACTTATTCAGTTTACGCGATAGAAAAATCGCAGCGAAGCTCTACTTCTGCGATTCCTCAGATAATATTAGTACGAGAGGTGCGAGATAGGTGAGTGGAAGCCCCTATAGTCTCCAAACCCCGTCCAAACTCTGCCAAATCAAAAACCCATAGGTTATAAGTGATCCCTAGCCTAGTTGTTAGGTATCCACCTCAAATCCCCGGTCCAAAAATCCCAAAGTAAGCCGTTACTCTACCCGAGTAATGAGCTGAAAAGTCAATAAATTAAGTCTAGGTTCCGCCCAACCAAAAAGGCCAAAACCTACCCAAATAAATTTGTCACTCTGCCCGAGTTGATAAGCCCACACTTCAAAAATCAACACAACAACACACACACAAACAAAAAAAAGACTCCCTCTCCCTGAAGGACAGAGCGAGCACACCGCCGCTCTAAAAGGTAAAACTTTTAAGAGCGTTGTTATTTCTATTTATTTACATTTTCTGTCTTTTTATTTATTTTCAAAAGTTGTTATTTAAATCCGGCGCAATGTAGTCAATATAAGCCGTTGTGATGCCCGGATTAGATTAGGAAATATTATGTAAAAGAGCCGTTATAATGGCCAAATATTCTTAAATATGTTTGTAATTATTGGAAGGAGACGGCTGCGAGTCCGTAAATAATGTAGCCACTAATGTATCTGCTTAATTTTCCCTTGTCAAAATAAGACCTTATTTATTTGCTAGATTAATATAACAATGAGCATACTTCAGTCAAAAACGTTTTGAGACCGAAAGGGCGAGTTGGGTGTCTAGCACCTTCCCAACTCGTAAC
This sequence comes from Codonopsis lanceolata, assembly GCA_013146195.2. NCBI lineage: Eukaryota > Viridiplantae > Streptophyta > Magnoliopsida > Asterales > Campanulaceae > Codonopsis > Codonopsis lanceolata. Next base: position 79,642,030 of record CM028378.1, on the reverse strand, counting down.
TTAGCCCCCGAACCCGCTTTCTAAAATCTCTGGTTTTCTTTTCTGGTTTTCCTTTATTTTTGCCTTAAAATAAAGGTGGCGACTCTAAAACTTTCAAATCCAGTGGGGCCTCGCAACACTCCCTATTTGCACTTTCCTGTTCTCCCCTAAAAAAGGGAGATACGGGAATGGAGGGGTTATGTATTCCCATATCCTGGTATCCCCTAAACAAGGGATAACTTGATGCGGGAAATCCATAGCTCCCTTAGTGATCTGATTGGGCCATAAGTCTATTTTAATAAATCCATAAGTGGGGGCGTCGCAATATCTTTTCTTGCACTTCTCTATTTTCCCCTGAAAGATAAAAAGGGAGAATGAGGATGGAAAGGTAATGCATTCCCATATCCTGTTATCCCCGAAATAAGGGATAACCTGACATGGAAAACCATTAGTTCCCATTTTGGATACAAAATCCACTCAAGGCAACTGAGGCACATTCAAACGTGCTAACATAGACAGCACTCCTCTCGCACTTTGGATTTCGTCTTCCCCTAAACAAGGGAGGGTGGAACGAGAGCAGTGGTGTCCCGCATCCGCACGTACGCGCACCCCTAAACAAGGGCGCGCGGGGCGCGGAGGCACACCCCGGGAACCTCACAACCACTCATAACCTGGTTGTAGATCAAATCACTGGACATGGGAATATTTTCAAAAGTAGCTAAGCATCTATCTTTCCAAATTGCCTAACAACCATGGAGGAGAATACCAACCTGAACTGCTCCCAGCTGAGATCGAACAGAAACATTGGCCAGCCAAACTTCGAACAGATGAGAAATAGAAACGTAGCTGTCAATTTTATTGAAAGGGAGAGCCAACCTACACCAAAGTTTTCGAGCCACTTCAGAATGCAAGAACAGATGCTCGATGGATTCTCTCTCTGGATTATTAATGCAGCAAACACACCGAGAAACCAAAGGAATACTTTTGGAGTGGAGCCATAAATCAACAGGAAGGGCTGCAAAAGTCATCTTCCACCCGAAAGCACTGATTTTAGTTGGAAGCCACGGCTGCCATATTTTTTTTGCCCAGAATAATGGAGGGGATCGCGCGTGGCAATGATTCCAATAAGTTTTAGAGTCGAAAGTCCCAGAGGGAGTCAAACAAAAGATCAATTTATCCAAACAATTATCTTGAAGATATGTATTCTTGATACTGTCATGATGCCGATCAGGAATAAGAGGGAGCAGATCCGGCAGCTGAGAGAGAGCATCTCTAACCGTAAGATTAATATCAATTGGAGCTGGTCCTTCCAACCTGGAACCAACCCAATTATCATTCCAAAAAGAAACATTACCATCACCGATAACCCACCTACAGTGAGGCTTCAGATTTTCCATGTGTGTTTGTACAGCACGCCAAACATGGGACGCTGCAATTGGAACCAAATACTCACCGTTTTGATTGTACTTCATATTGATAAACTTAGCCCATAGACCGTTGCCTTGAAGAATACTCCAAGCTAGCTTGGCATGAAGCGTGTCACAAACCTGTTTCAAGGAATGAACACCCAGACCCCTTTCAACAATTGGCCGACAGATTTTAGCCCAAGACACCCAATGAATTCTGTGATTATCGCCGCTACCCCATAGAAAATTTGCCATCGCATTCTCAATACGACGAAGAACTCCCAAAGGAACTTTAATGACAGCCAAAGCATAAACATGAATGCTTTTAAGGACGGATTTAATCAAAACAATTTTACCACCGAAGGATAAAAGATGAGACTTCCATCCATCTATCCGGCTCCGAATCCTTGCTTCCAAAGCTTCAAAGTAATGTCTACGAACGCGAATTCCCGAAATAACTAAGGCCCGTATATGTCATTGGAAAAGCACGATGAACACATCCAGACCATCTAGCAATTCGTTGAGCCTTAGTTCGAGAACATTGAGAGGAAGTGTAGAAGCCACTTTTATCAAAATTAATATACTGGCCAGAGGAGTTTTCGTACTGAGATAAGATCTTCCTCAATGATAAAATAGTATTCTTACTTACATTACTAAAAATGATCATATCATCTGCATACAGAAGATGAGAGATAATCATATTCCCCCTCCCATGATTATAAGGCACCAGATTCCCCCGCTCATATCCTCTTTTAATGGCAGACGATAAAATTTCCTGAGCTATGATGAATAACAGAGGAGATATAGGATCCCCTTGACGAAGCCCCCTGGTGGATTTGAAGAAGCCATAGTTGGAGCCATTAATCCGCACCGAATACCAGATATTGTTAAACAGATTTTCAAAAAGGCCGCAAACCTGATTATCAAAACCAAAGAATTTAAGAGCCTTTAAAAGAAAAGGCCATTCCATACGATCATACGCCTTCAACATATCCAACTTAAAAGCCTCATTACCACCAAACGCTTTGCAATTAATTCTGCTAATTAATTCGTGAGCCAGAGCAATATTCTCGTGAATTGCCCTACCTTTAACAAAACCAGCCTGCTCCAGGAAAATGAGATTAGGGAGAATACCAACCAACCTGTTAGCCATAATCTTTGAAATAATCTTACACATAAAATTGCAAAGACTAATAGGACGGAGATCCCCAAAATTGCTGGGATTAGCAAGTTTAGGGATGAGCACCATAACTGTAGAAGAAATACCCCGATAAAGAACCGTACCACGGAAGAAATCCTGAACCGCTGCCACAACATCGTCATGAATAATATCCCAACATGCCAAAAAGAAATGCCCAGTGAAACCATCAGGGCCTGGAGCACTATCCGCATTTAATCCCTTCACCGCATCCCATATTTCTGAAGCAAGAGGAATCATAGCCATATTATGGTTATCATAGTCACTCACCTTACTGTGATCCACTGAAAATAATCCCCATCCATAGTAGGATTAGAAGTAGTAAGCAATTTTGAAAAATAATCCACAGCCAAGTTACCCAAACTAGGACCATCCGTGCACCAAGATCCGTCTTGCAGTTTAATTTTAACCATATTCCTTTGAGCCCTATCCCGAATAGAAGCATGGAAAAAAGCTGTATTACGATCTCCATCACAAAGCCATTTGTTGCGAGACTTTTGTTGCAGCAGTTCATCCTCCCACTTTCGAAACTGATCTAGCTCTTGATGAGTCTTGGCTAAAGAGCTAGCCACAGCATCATCCCAACCCAATTGCAATTGAAAATCCAGCCGAGTAATATTATCTTGAAACGTAGCAATCTTTTTATGAACATTCCCAAACACTGTCCAATTCCACTCTTTAAGAGATCGGCGCAACAACATTAATTTTCGATGCAATATCTCCATGGAATTTCCATCACAATTGCGAGACCAAGCAGCAGCAACAAAGTTCTAAAAATCCTGATGTTCAGTCCACATACGCTGGAACCTAAAAAAGGCTTTAGGTTTTGGAGTTAGATGAAATTCTATAAGAAGAAGCGAATGATCAGATTTTACCCTACTCAGGTGAGTGACGCACATAGCAGGAAAATGAACTTTGAACAAACCATTTGCTAAAACCCTATCAAGCCTCTCCCAGATTCTACCCTTTCCATGATGACCATTGCACCAAGTATAAATTGAGCCTTCATAGCCTACATCCATCACACCTGCCTGTATCATGAAAGAGTTAAAATCATCCATACTGCCAAAGTCGTAACCATTGCCCCCGAGTTTTTCTGAAGATGAAGAGATGGTATTAAAGTCCCCTCCAATGAACCAAGATTCGTTAATGCGACCAGCTATATCTTGCAAATCATACCTCAATAATTGACGCTCCCCTCTCGTGCACTTGGCATAAACAATTGTGACTAAAGATGACAAATTATCTGGGCCCATAACTCTCACTGTAACAAACTGAGAAGATGCACTATGAAAATCAACCTTCACATTATTGTTCCAGACCAACCAGATATGATTATTAATATGTTCATAATGCATACTATTTTTGAAACGAAGATTTTTAGCCACCTTGGTGAGACGAGTTCCTTCTATTTTAGGCTCCAAAAGAGCGATCAAAAATGGTTTATGTTGAGAAATCAATTTCTGCAGATAAGAAATCGCTTTCTTGTTGCCCACGCCACGTACATTCCATATAATGATCGACATAAAACACAATTAATTAGAAGTAACCTGGGCCTTAGCTTTCGCCCTAGTTTGACGTCTGTTGGAGGGAGCAACCTTAAAAGCTTTCTTCTTCTTGTTTCTGACTCTGATTTTATCCTTGCATTCCTTTTGAAAAGCTTTAACAGAATCCGGCGAGTGGGGAAAATCACGTAAATCATCAAAGGAGGCTGATCGGGTATATTTGAAAGGGATTTTGGTGAATCCAGAACCCTTACATTCCCCAACTTATCATCTTCAGGCACAATATTAATTTTAGTAGGCACTTCCACCTTCTTGGGTGTAACATCTTTGTCAATATTGCTTACCAAACTGGGCTCAGTTGCCTCCTTCAAAGGCTGACTATTCTGAACTGAAGAGACATCCCTTACCTCCTCCGTTAGATCAACAAGAGTAGCAAAAGTATTGGTAAGCTTAATACCATTCTGTGCACCCGTACTCTCAGAGTTCAAGGCGGGTTCAACCTGTTTTTTATTGCCTTCAGCTTCCGAACTACCCACCTTCACACCTTCTGTAGGTTGTTTGACATTAAGAGAAGGATCTCGAATAGGATTTTTCAATATCTTAACTGGTTCCCATGTCATTGTAGTTGGCCGACTAACTTCAACTTGTGGAGGATCCACTACTTCCTTACCCTTGAAAGACGACTTAACCTGATTCACCATATTGGCAGATTTGTGTCTTCGGTCTCCCTGAGGCTCGTCCGTGAATTGTGTAGCACCTTCATCATTCACCACATGTTCATGATTTTTCTTTAGACCTTTCCGACAACGATCTTTTGTATGTCCCAACAAGCCACAACCCACACAGTATAATATATTGCCTTCAAATTCCAAAGGCTGCCATAAACCATGCTCCTTACTTGTACCAATCCAAAGTCTCGTTGGCAAAGTTTTAGACACATCAACTTCAATGCAAATTCTAGCAAAAGCTGGGCGAGAAAGAGCCAAAGTTTTCTCATCAGTCCGCAAGAATTGACCTAGAGAATTACCAATACATTGTAGAAAGGAAGGGTTGAAATATGTCAATGGAAGCTGATGCAAACGAACCCACACAGCCACTGTCGTACTATCTCTACGGAAAGCAAAATCTGGAGACCATCTAAATGAACGGAACATGCTCGATTGAATCATATGAGATTCTTTGGAAAGGGCAATAATCATATCTTCAGCCGAAGACAAACGGACCATTACATGTCAAGGGTCTAACAGGCCTACGACAAAGGGCTCTTTAAGCTTCCAAGAACGTGCTATCTCCTCTTGAATAGCATAAACCGAGGGCCTCCCAGCCGAGAATTTCAAAACGATAGTGTTTGCGAATTGTTTATCAGCAGCCTCAATCTCTATCGGTGAGAAAAGACAACCAGGCTCACCATTCACATTCGTTTGTTGTCTTGGCGCCAAGGGTATTGCATGAAGAACCGGGTTAGAGTTCCCCACAAAACCCTTAGGTTGAGAGACTATGTTAGTGTATGATTTGGGAAGGGGATTGGGTATAGATACCGAAGGTGGCTGATGAGTAGAACTTGATGGATCAGCCTGAGCCGGCACAGCAGCCGCCTCTCCATCCGGCGGCATAGGGTGAAACCCTAATTAGGGTTAGGGCATGAAAACCTAGTGAGAGAAGAATTTTTAGAGAGAGAATTTTTAGACTCAGTTTACGCACGGGTCATTTATTTAATTCCTTAACCCCCAAACAGAAGTCAATATTTTGTACACGATCCATTGGGAATATTCTTTGTAATAGATCTAGTGGAAAACATAGTGCACTATTTAAATCCAAGGTTGACTGCCTTGGTGGTGGACGTAGCACTCTTTATAGTGTGAACCATCTCAAAATACTTGTGTTTATTCCTTTACTGTTTGTCTACTCTTTTATCTGCTTAATACTTCATTTATCATTACCCTTTACAACATATTTAAGTAAACTGTTAAGGTCTACCGGTAGTCCTTATCGGCATACTTGATTCAGCTTTATTGAAAGACTTTCGCTACTTCAATCTTTTCAATAGATTGAAAGTACCTTTCAAAGAACATACGTAAAAGTTTTTAAGTATATAACAAGCTATTCAACCCCCCCCCCTTCTAGCTTATTATTGTGCCCGTTGGGACCCACACTATATATACAAGCTAACAAACTGGAAAACACTAAAGATGCATGATCCCCACTACTTGGCTAAGGTAACTACCAATCCATTATGGGTACGTGGGTGTAACTAGATTATAACCATATCATTCCTCCGCCCTTGTATCATCCTTGTCCGAAAGGATAAAGATCGGAGTCATCCTCGAACGAGCAGTCCTGCATTGATGCTTGAAGACAGAGAGTAGCGTTGACCATTTGGGCATTGGTAATCTAGTTCTTGACGTAGTCAACGTCAAACTCAAGCATGTCATTTTCTTTATTATACACCTCTGCAGGCACCTTGTGAGCCTCTTCACCCCTTCCAAAATCTTGTACACCATGGCAAGGAAAGAGGGAAGCAAGAGGCCCATAATTGTGTGAAGCAAAACTAGGACGTGGTGATGGTAGTTGCGCAACGTTGGAAGTTATGGCTGTGGCCATTTTGAAATGAGTAAATGGGTTGATGTCGATTTTGTAGTTGTTGCACTTGAGTTCGTTAAGGATCGATTTCGTGGAAGCATGAAGTTGATCGAAATTCAACTTGTGGCGGGCTAACGTTTCATAAACGTAGTTACGGAACTCTGTATTGAATTTTTTATGAGAGTCCATTATTGGAACCTACTCTGATACCAATGATAAGAACAAAATTGAGGGGAAGATGGAACTAGAGAATTTAGAGTAGAAGTTGAGAAGCTATATACAAGGTAACAAACTGGAAAACACTAAAGATGCATGATCCCCACTACCTTGCTAAGGTAACTACCAATACATCATGGGTACGTGGGTGTAAGTAGATTATAACCATATCATGTCACTAGCATTACTCGTCTTTGTTTATAATTGGAAAGAAAATGAAAATTGGAAAAAGTTAGTTGAAAAACAAGAGACCATCTCCCTTTGCACAAAATCTAACGGTTAACCCCTGCTAGTCCCACTCCCTTTTTCCCCTCTCTCCGTAACTGATTGACTAGCATAGAGAAAGAAAAGGGTGTGAGTTGATCACTTTGTTTTTACATCCTTAAATAACTAGATCCCACTCATCCCTTACCCTCTCTTGCTCTCTCCCTCTCCCTAGTGTGTTCACTTATATCTCGCTACTCTTCCCATTCTGTTTTCTTTTTCATTCTTTCTTTTTTGAACTTCTTTTGGTTGACAGGCTAGCATTTTCGAGGATGGGACGGAAACATGGAGGTGGAGAAAGGGGATGAAGGGATAATAATAAATAGTACGGTGTTGGTGGAGATTAGTAGCGAGAACTCTGAACCGGCCAACTCACGGTCGATGATGAGTTTGATATGGAAGGAGAGGCAGAGGATGACAACGATAAGAACAAGAAAACGAAGGCGTTCCAGTCCCTCTTTCCTGTAATTCATTTGATTGACATAAGGCGTTCCAGTCCCTTAAGCGATAGAGCAAGCTTGTGATCTGCTTGTTCTTCATCCATCTGGGCAAGCTGTTCAGGTATACATCTAAAATCTCAACTCTACCCATGTGTGTGTAAACATTACCTTTATGGGCTTCGATTTATATGATACGTACAGAGAAGACAACTGACTCTAATTTTGCTTCCTTTTTCAGTTTAATACAAACGACGCTATTCATGGCATTTCTGGTGATCATCCCCATATATCTCGAATTAATCTAGCAAGTCTTTGACTATATATTATTTCTTTTTGACAGTTTAAATTATAAATGTAATTTTAATATAGTTATTAAATTTCTTAATATAGGCCATCATGCATAGCCCTCTCAATGATGCCTTTGCCCACCAAACCTCCCAGGCTCCCGCAGGCATGCAAATCTAAGCCCCCTAGTAGAGGAGCATCCCCGGATATTTCCTTCACCAGTGCTGGGGCATTGCTAGTAGTGGAAGGCATCACAAAGTCGGATTGCCTCCAAGTAGCTTCCCCACTTTGAATAGGGGCAATAAAATCGGGGTTAGGGCTCGAGCCCCGATGGCGGACATCCTGAGAAGGAGGAGGAGAAGGACTTTTCTTTCTTTTCCCATTTGCCTTGGCATCCTTGGCAGCGGGCACCACGGAGGTGTTGGCAGCTGGTGGCTCGGCGACGTTATCAGTAATAGCCACAACGACCTCTTTCTGCACGGCCACGACAGCTTTCGGCGCCATTACCTTCTTGTTCGGACTCGTGGCCCTGCCCGAGCCCGGTGTTTTCTTGGCAGGAGGACAAAAGGGCACCTTGGGCAAGGCCACGAGCTTGTTGGCCTTCAGATCGGCTGCCCGCTGGTCAGCCTGCTTCTTCCTTAGCCTCAACACCGCCAAGTTCTTCATTCCTGAAACAAAATAAAGTAAAACGGGATCAATAACGTTACGAGAAAAAGGATGATTAAAGCAGAGATAGAGCATGTTCATAGTTAGCAGGAAACCATCCCGGTCCTCATAAACTGGCCGACAGTCTGCACCGGGGCCTAGCCGCTGGCATTCAACGCATTCGCGCTTGAACATCTGGCCGTGATAATCACCCCAGTACGGATGCGGGTTTTCAGGAACATGGATTAAGAGGGGCTCCGCCTCGGGAACTTCTTCCTACATCACTCCGGCCAGGCACAAGTTACGCGGATTACAGACCAGCTCTTTCCATTCGAGCAGAAATTACTGGCCGATGCGTTTCTCATTCTCTTCAATGACCACTACGGCCGGCCTAGCCTTACAACGCCGCTAGGCAATCTCCCCGAGCTAAAGTCTTTCTTGGAGACCTTGGGATCTTGATTTCACTTGGTCACTGGGCGTGAATGGCCAGCCAACTCGAGATCAATCTCGTGAAGTACATCCTTCATCCAATTCTCACGCCCTCGCCAAAATCAATAACTAAGCAAGAAGGCCTAACTCGAACCTCACGCACGAGGGCCGTGAAGGCTTTGCTCGGAAAGTCAACTAGCTGAGACACGACTTCGGAAGAAGTCGTGCAGTTTCCCTGAGGAAGGGCGCCGTAGAAAGTCTTGATAAATTAAAGCCTTCACTCCACCTCACGTTTCCGCTCACGTCGGGGCCAATAACTTGCGGCATGCGGTCACCAGTCGATAACCAAGGGGCGTAAGCCATCGCGGTCACCTTGTTTCCTCGGGCTCGGGCGTGGCCTACAACGTCAGTCTCTCACGACTTTGAGAGCCGATCAAATGAGGGTGGAAGGCGTAGTCGAGTTGTCGTCATCATCCTCAAGCTCTTCCACGGAAGTGGGACTTGAGTCTTGCTCTTCGATGCCATCTGTTGCTCGACCAGGCCTTGCGGGCCTCATTCCCGCCTCCGAGATCTTCCAGCCTTAGACATCGCCTTCAAATCTTCCCAGCGGAGATCGAGGGGCAATCGAGGCCTCCGGCCAGGAATCGGGGCCAAGGGATCATTGTTCTCCCCGGACCTAGCAACCTCAAAGCAAACAAGATATTAGACATTAAAAGAGATCGGGAATGAAATCAATGTTCTCGCCTGCAACCCAAAGTTAAATGGGGAAAGAACTCCTAAGTCTAGGTACACCAAAGGGGCCATGCCCGCCTAGCGAGCAAGACCACATGGTCTTTTCCTCGATCTCTACCTAAGGGCAGTTCTACTCTCATAAACCTTACTAGAAGCATATGAAGATGAAGGGAAGAAACCAGAAACTCTCATTAAACCCAGAAAAATCAAGAACATAATGGGAGGAAGAGGGTCAGAAACTTACTGTTACTTCTGGTGTGGAACGTCTTCTCTGAGCAATCAAAAGGGAAAACTGAGCCGACGTAAAGACTGCAAGCACCGGGAGTGAATGAACGGTGAAATGGTTGAATGAGTTCACCAGAATCTTGGAATGATCAGGGCAACAGCAGCAAGAGCTCTCCAGGAAATTCTCTCTCTAAGAAATCAAGAAACGGTAAAAGGTTTCACCAGGGAGGGGTCAGGCTTTTTATAGGTGGGGTTTTGGGTTTTTGGGGGGAAGGCGGAGCCCGAAACGGCGTCTGGGAGGACGGTCCATCATCACAAAGCATTAAATGCACCGCTTCGTGGTTCGTGCCCCCATCAAGTCACCTCAGCTTTTGACGGCTCACGCGCCTTTACCTCCACTCACCCAGTACGTCCTCAGCAGCAAGCTTCCTCAATATGCTCCAGCTGTTTCCCATTGAAACACCAGAGCCTTCCCCAAGTCTGCCCTCTCAATCTTCTCTTTTTCTAAAAAATCACAAGTGTTGAGGCCCGTACGAGCATCATCCATCATGTACGCTCCCCGCTTCGAGCATGAATGCTCGTCAGACAAGGAGCTAGGGGCCACTGATATGCCCGGCCCAAGTCGGGTCACGAGCTAGCGTCACGTGCCAGTCATGAGCATAATGAATATGGGGCCCGCCGGCCTAACGGACAATGTAATTGAGGCATCAAACAACGAGTAGTACAACTCCCGTCTAAACCTGGCCGAGCATAGGCCTTTCCTTTCCGACTAGGGGCCATGCCCGGGGAACTAATTCACACCGAGCAAAGAATTAGAATCGTCCTGTCCAAACCTGGTCGAGCACCGGCCTTGCCTGCCCGATCAGGGGCCACGCCTGGGATCGACATTTACTTCGAGTCAGTATACACCGAACAACCAGGCAGAGCCTTGCTCACCCGAGCACACATCAGGCAGGAAGCTCTGGAAACTTGCTCTCCAAGATGGGTCAATGGTTTCCATATCCGAGCTGGGAACTTGCCTTATCTGTTCCTACATTTACGCGGCCAGCCGCTTATCATGCCTACAATCAAGGGATTCTCTCCTTGATTGATTAGGTAACTAAGGAAACTAAATCCTAGACGGATTCAATGACATTTGGGGCCTATAAATACTCCTCCATAACCGCAAACAAGGTACACACACACTTTCTTGAGCCTAGAATCTTTGTCAAAATTCTCTCTTGACATTCATACTCAAGACTTACTCTCACGCTGGAGGGATTTCGCGAGGCCCTGCCTTGCACTTCCACTCAGGTTTTCTGTGTTCTTAATCAGGTTCAAGGAAACAGATTCAAGCTCAGATATCCAACCCAACACACAGACGGCCCAAGCTATGATTTTGCCACATCATATTGCATTTTTGCATTCAAGAATAAAAAAATATTGCATTTGTGCATTCAAAATATATTTTTTTTGCATCTTTTGCATTTAAAAAGAAAGAAAAATATTTTGGCATTCCTGCATAAAAAAAAAGTTGCACTCTTGCATGTGTAAAAAAAAAGCATCGTTTGCATTTAAAAAGAAAAAATATATATTTTGTCATTTTTGCATTAAAAAAAAGTTGCACTCTTGCATGTATATATGGAAAAAAAAAGAGAAAAGTGTTTTGCATTCGAAAAAAATTATATTTAGGCATTCCGACATAAAATGTGACAGCCCGACCCAAACCCCAATGCGAGATCCCAAGTCGTGCCGTCCAAGTAGACAAGAACACAAGCATGCGCAAGTAGGATTATAAAATTCACGTGGCACAACATCACATACAAATAACAACTCGGCTACACTTGGCCGGAAAATAACTTAAAATAAGCAAGTCATTGGCGACGTTACAGCCGGAACCCAACAACTACTCCTACAATTATAACACATGCATATAATAACCTCAACGGCGACAACATGCCGGATACAACATCAACAATAATATCGTAAAAGAGTGTTAAGCGGAAGAAACTGTAGTGAACCATCAATATATAAACAAGCTTGACATATAAGTCGGCATACAAAAGATTATAAGTATCAAGTGATTAAGTTATACTACAACAACAAAACCCAAAGACAAGTCTAAGTGACTTGCTTCCCAACGTCCTTGCCAAAATATAAGTCTAGCTACAAATTCCAAAAGAACAACCTCTAGCTCGCAAGCAACCAAACGCGAGTACGTCGAATCTAGTGAAAACTGTCTCCTTGGCTCGGATCTAAGGAAACAAAACAAACAAATAGGGTAAGTCGTAAAGACATAGTAAGTTACTAAAAATGCATGTTCATGACATAGCATGACATTTATCACAATTATGGTACATGATCATCATATAGCACTTAGCACATTATTCACGTAAGTTCGTAAAATAAATCATACAAGTAGGATATGATATAGTCACGACCGCTTTGTAGCTCCTGCAATAAACTTTGTTACTGTTTCGTGCCATCAATGTTTTGTGAATGCATCGACTTATACCGAGAACCTACTCGATTTAATTAGCAGCCAATGGCGCACGTATTGATACGGCAAAGGGGCTACTTGCCCACTGCGGCCCCAGTGGAGGTGTGTGTGAGGTCCAGGTGTGGCGATCCATAGCAAGCACGAATTTCACAATTCGTGAAGGCGATGCATCGTCCCACCCTGACGTAATAAACAAACCAAATAATGCCAGCTGGACTCAATGTGATGCACAAGTAGATATTTACTCGACATAAACCAATTAAGGATCGAATTCGACAAGAGCGAACTCATCCAACCAAGTAGGTTATAAATCTCTACCATAAATCATGTCAAGGCAATTAATTGCTCAAAACCAATCATATATAACAACTTGTTGCAAACAATTAAGCTAAGCTCATATTTGAGTAAACCCAATCAAACGGTGTCCAAACTTCATAGGGATTGAAATTAGAGTTCAACATGTTCAAATCTTCCTAGAGTCGACTCCGTTGAGTCTTTACTATAAATTCCCAATTTTGGAGAAATTGAAGCTATGTGCTTCATAACCCAACCTAGGCCATTTCTAAGCTCAACTAGGTTATAAATTCACCAAGGCATTGCATTGTGATTCATATTCATCATAGGGTCCAATTTTGAGGATAGAACACATAACAATATATCAACATATCATGTAGGCTTAAATTAGGGCATTCTCATATAGCACTTTCTTCAAGAAACACATATAATACATGTTTCTAACATGTTCATAATCTTAAATAGACATGATGAAAGAGTATTACAACTTTTACTAAGCATAAAATCCTTCTATACATGCTTCTAACAAGCTCATACTTTCAAAACACAAGATGAAGGCATAAGAAGCAAATAGGTGTCCTCATTGACCTCATACATCATAAGATTTGTTTCCTTAGGGTCAATGAGAACTAAAACAAATAAGAATAGAGGTAACTTACATGTATTCTACACCCAAGAAAGCAAATGAGAAAACTAATCGGTTGGAAGTGGTCTACTCTCCAAGCTCTACACTTCTTATGGAGGTGGCTTGAGCAAATGGAGAGAGGATCATGGAGAACCAAGAAGATAGCTTCAAGAAGCCATGGGAGAGTCTTGAGGAAGATGAATCTCGTTTTTGGAGAGTGAGAGTGAGAAATGAGGGTCAACTCTCCAAATTGTGGCTTATATTGGGTTTAAAACATAGTGGGACAAGTGTCATTGTGTTGTGGTCACTTAAAATCAGAATTTTGTGGTTTAATTGATCACTAAAACTCTCTTAATCCACTCTTCAAACTTTTTAGAGATGTTAGGGTATAAGTAAGGATGGGTTAGGGAGGTTTAGGTGGGGTTTAGAAAAGGTTTTGGATAGGGGTTTAGGAGCAAAAATCGTAAAGCAGCAAAACAGGAAAAACAGGATTCGGGGGACTTTGCGGTCGCATGGTCCCTACTCTTGCGACCGCATCCTCTCAGGATGCTCAACATGTGATTTTCTGGTTACCTTGCGGGGGGGAGAGGTTACCACCTTGCGCGAGGGCAAGCCCCGCACCCAAAATGGCTCAAAACTCAACCTAAAAGACCCCCAAACACTTAGCCAAATCAATGGTGTTTCAAAGCCCAACAAAAATTAGTTTAAAACTCATCACAAGCACTCTCAAACAACACCCGAACAATCCAAACGAAGGAGGGAAAGAAGAAGAACTAAACAAGCAATCGAACCGGCGATTCAACAAACATGCATACATGATTCTAAACATGTTAAGAGCTTCATGAATGACTTATAAATGATTTTAAATCATATATAGACTAAGTAAACATGCTCATGAAAATCAAGAATGCATGAAGGCAAGCACACAATGCTCATGCAAGAATCCGGGGTGTTACACTCTCCCCTCCTTTAGGAATTTAGTCCCTAAATTCTTACCAAGTTCATCAAACAAATGTGGATGCTTCTCAAGATCATCTCCGCTCCGCTTCCCAAGTCGCTTCCTCAATGTTGTGGTTCCTCCAAAGGACTTTGACTAAGGGAATCCTCATGGTTCGTAGCACTTGCTCTTTGGTATCCAAAATCTTCACGGGCTTTTCAACATAAGACATATCCTGCTCAAATGTTATCTCCTCATATTCAAGTACATGGGACTCGTCTTTCAAATACTTTCGCAACATGGAAAAAAGGAAGACATTATGAATCTCCGAAAGACCCAACTTTCTCAAGAATCTCAAATGGGCCAATGTACCTCGGTGTAAGCTTCCCTTTCTTGCCGAATCTCTTCGTACCCCTTCTTGGTGACACCTTCAAGAATACGTAGTCTCCCACTTGGAACTCAAGATACCGTCTACGATTATCCGCGTAACTCTTTTGTCGACTTTGAGCGGTGCGTAGTCTATCTCTAATCAACTTCACGCTCTCAACTGACTGTTGCACTAACTCGGAACCCCAAAGTTTCGCTTCTCCAACTTCGTCCCAACAAATTGGTGATCTACACTTACGCCCATACAATGCTTCATACGACGCCATCTTAATACTCGACTGATAGCTGTTATTATACGCAAACTCAGCTAAAGGTAAGTGAGAATCCCAGCTTCCCTTAAAATCCACGGCACAAGCTCGAAGCATGTCCTCCAAAATCTGAATCAACCGCTCAGACTGACCATCCGTCTGTGGATGAAAAGCTTTACTAAATTTCAAATCTGTTCCCAAAGCCTCCTGCAACGACCTCCAAAATCTGGATGTGAACCTCGGATCTCTGTCGGACACAATGCTCACAGGTACGCCATGAAGTCTCACGATATCCTGAATATACAAGGCTGCCAACTGAGTCAATGAATAAGTGATCGCAATCGGGATGAAGTGTGCAGACTTAGTCAATCTGTCAACTATAACCCAAACTGCATTAAACCCTCTACGCGTGCACGGAAACCCCGTCACAAAATCCATAGTAATAAACTCCCATTTCCATTCAGGAATCTCAAGTGGTTGTAGAAATCCCATGTGCCTTTGATGTTCGCTTAACCCTGTTGGCAAGTCAAGCATCTCGATACATACTCCGCAATTTCCCTCTTCATGCCTTTCCACCAGAATTGTCGTTTCAAATCCAAATACATCTTCGTGCTCCCCGGGTGAATGGCGCATCTCGTTTTATGAGTCTCATCAAGAACTAGCCTCTTCAATTCATTATTAGCAGGAACACAAATTCTTCCTCGAAATGTCAAAGTACCCTCACTATTAATCACAAAATCAGGTGATACATTCTTAGCCAACCCATCAATAATTTTCTTCAACTTCGGATCATTCCCTTGCGCTTCTTTAATTTTCCCAAATTAAACTGGCGTAGCACGAACATTTGCAAAAATTACACCTCTATCATAAATGATAGGACCCCAATCTCGCAAATCTTCCAACATCTTCCATTCTCTAACCATCATACAAGACATGTGGACTTTCCTACTGATCAAGGCATCTGCTACTACATTTGCCTTCCCCGGATGATACAAAATAGTACAATCATGATCCTTTAATTTTTCCATCCATCTTCTTTGCCTCATGTTCAACTCCTTTTGGGAAAACAAATACTTCAAACTTTTGTGGTCGGTGAAAATCTCAAACTTAGCCCCATACAAGTAGTGCTTCCATTTATGCAAAGCAAAAATAATCGCAACCAACTCCAAATCGTGCGTTGGATAATTCTGTTCATGGGTTGACAACTTCCTCGAGGCATAGGCGATAACTCTTCCATTTTGCATCAGCACACACCCCAAACCTTCCTTAGAAGCATCGCTATAAATCACAAAATTATCTCCTCCACTAGGCAAAGCCAAAATAGGTGCCGACGTCAACCGCTTCTTAAGCTCTTGGAAACTAGCCTCACATTTTTCGCTCCAAACAAATGGCATATTCTTTTGTGTCAATCTAGTCATAGGAGTCACAATCCGAGAAAATCCCTCAATAAATCTCCGGTAATAACCCGCTAGACCCAAGAAACTCCGAACCTCGGTAACTGAACTAGGTCTCTTCCAATTCATCACCGCTTCAACCTTAGAAGGATCAACGGCTATCCCGACGCTAGAAACGATATACCCCAAAAATGATACTTCCTCAAGCCAAAAGGCACATTTCCTAAACTTCGCATAAAGCTGTTTCTCCCGAAGAATAGACAAGACAATCCTCAAGTGTTTCTCATGCTCCTCCCGAGATTTCGAATACAATAAGATTTCATCAATAAAGACTACCATGAAACAATCAAGATAACTATGAAAGACACGGTTCATCAAGTCCATAAACACCGCTGGTGCATTCGTTAACCCAAACGGCATCACTACAAATTCAAAGTGCCTATATCTAGTGCGAAAAGCCGTCTTTGGAATGTCTTCCTCTCTAACCTTCAATTGATAGTAACCCCATCTCAAATCAAGCTTAGAATACACAATCGACCCTTGCAATTGGTCGAAAAGATCATCAATGTGGGGTAATGGATATTTATTCTTAATGGTCACCTTATTCAATTCCCGATAATCTATGCATAACCGCAAACTCCCATCTTTCTTCCTCACAAATAAGACTGGTGCGCCCCAAGGCGACACACTCGGTTTAATAAAGCCAATCTCTAAAAGTTCTTGCAACTGAATTTTCAACTCTTTAAGCTCCACGGGCGCCATCCTATACGGTGCCTTAGAAATCGGTGAAGTCCCCGGAATAAGCTCAATACAAAATTCTAGCTCCCTATCGGGTGGCATAGCATGGTCGGTAGAAAATACATCGGGAAAATCGCGTACTACCGGAACCTTTTCTAATTTCGGTGAAGACTTCTTCTTATCAACAATGCATGCAAGATAGCCCGTACACCCTTGAGACAATAATTTTCTAGCCCTTAGACCAGAAATAAAATGCAAGCCACTCGATGCATGATCACCCACAAATGTAAATTCAGGCACACCCGGCGTAGAAAAAGTAACCCGCTTTTTATGGCAGTCAACTAAAGCATGATAAGCACATAACCAGTCCATACCGAGAATCACATCAAAATCACGTATAGGTAGAACTACCAAGTCCGCATGCAAAGTGTGGTCACCCACCAATACATCACAAGATTTAAACACTTCAGATGCGAGCATATATTCCCCAAGTGGGGTAGACACTTCAAGCAAATATGGCAAAGGTTGAGGTAGCACACATAGATTCTCAACAAAGTGCGAAGCAACATAAGAATGTGAAGACCCTGGATCTATGAGAACTCGATCCTTATGATCAAATATAGAAAGAATACCTCCTATCACGGCCGTAGACCCCTGAACCTTGCGCTGATCAAGCGCAAACACACGGCCCTGCACCTTAGGTTTACCATCCCCATCTCTCTTAGCCCCAGACTGCTGACCGGCGCTACCCGACTGATTGGCCTTAAGTTTTGGACAATCTTTCCTCAAGTGAGTCCCGTCTCCACAATAGTAACACTTCCCAGTCTTTCCCCAACAACTATCAGCTGTGTGTCTAGGCTTCTGATAGAACGAGCAAATCATAGTCTCGTTACGCGATCCTTGCTGCCCCTGTGTAGAAAAAGTGTTGTTGCCTTGTTTCCCTGACTGTGGCCTACCTTGGCCTCCACCTCTCCTATCTCTGTTTCCTAGGTATCCCCTTCTGTTACCTGAATTATTCCCTTGACTATTGTTCTGAGTAGTTTGTCGCGCATTACCCGGATTACTCTTGCTCCAGTGCTCCTCAATATCCTGCTCCACCTCATAACCTCGATCAACTGCACTCCGATAATCAGTGAGCTTAAGTGCTAGAATTTGCTTCCTAAATTCAGTTCTCAACCCCTTAACAAACTTATGTGTCCTCCGAGCTTCAGTAGGAATCAAATACGCATAATAACGGCTCCACTGGTGAACTTCGCGAATACTCCGCTACAGCCATGCTACCCCGCTCAAGATCATAAAATTCTTTCTCCCTTTTGTTGCGAACCACATCCGACACATACTCATTTTTAAACTCCCTTTGAAAATTAGCCCAAGTGATTGGAACTTGTTGCATCTCCCAACTTTCCTTCAAAACATTCCACCAATGCTCGGCGGCTCCCTTAAACTTAAATGTCGCTAGCATGAATCTCTCCTCATTGGTACATCCCAACATAGATAGTACCTTGATCATCTCTTCCATCCACAACTCAAATTCTCCTAGGTTTCGCTCCCCCCAAGAAATGTACTAGGCTTCAACTTAAGGAATCTCTCTAAAAGAGTGGTGTAATTCCTCGGTCCTCGGTGGTGGTACAACTTCCTCCGTCGAGGTGGTGGTGGTGCTCCCCCAGCTTGACCTCCGGCCCGCCTCGCCGAAAAGCCGCGCCATCAATCTACGGTGTAACTCTCGCCATATCCGTCCCACCGGATTCTCGTGGCGCCAGCACTCACCAAGATCGGCCGGACTCTCCTCCCGGGCCTACCTCTACCACGCCATTACCATCCCTAGGATTCTCCATCGAACCCCTACAAGAATTCACTCGACGTTAGAATCAACACACAAATAACCAACCCACCTAGGCCATGGAATCTATCCTCGGCCGACGCCTAACCTATAGCTCGATAAGCTGGAGCCCCAATCTTTAATTCCCCCAATGCGAGATCCCAAGTCGTGGCTGTCCAAGTAGACAAGAACACAAGCATGCTAAGTAGGATTATAAAATTCACGCGCAACATCGCATACAAATAACAACTCGGCTACACTTGGCCGAAAATAACTTAAAATAAACAGTCATCGGCGACGCATTAAACGGAACCCAACAACTACTCCTACAATTATAACACATGCATATAATAACCTCATCGGCCACAACATGCCTGAGACAACATCAACAATAATATCGTAAAGAGTGTTAGCGGAAGAAACTTTAGTGAACCATCAACATATAAACAAGCTCGACATATAAGTCGGCATACAAAGATTATAAGTATCAAGTGATTAAGTTATACTACAACAACAAAACCCAAAGACAAGTCTAAGTGACTTGCTTCCCAACGCCCTGCCAAAATAAAAGTCTAGCTACAAATTCAAAAGAACAACCTCTAGCTCGCAAGCAACCAAACGTGAGTACATCAAATCTAGCGAAAACCGTCTCCTTGGCTCGATCTAAGGAAACAAAACAAACAAATAGGGTAAGTCGTAAAGACTTAGTAAGTTACTAAAAATGCATGTTCATGTCATAGCATGGCATTTATCAAAATTATGGTACATGATCATTATATAGCACTTAGCACATTATTCATGTAAGTGCGTAAAATAAATCATACAAGTAGGATATGATATAGTCACGGCCGCCAGAGCCTCTCGCAATAAACTTTGTTATCAAGCTGTGCCATCGATGTTTTGTGAATTCATCGACTTATACCGAGAACCTATTCGAAGCAGCCACGGCTACTATTGATGATACGCCAGTGGCTACTTGCCCACCGCGGCCCACGTTGAGGGTGTGTGTGTGAGGTCCCAGGCGATCCATAGCGAGCACAAATCTCACAATTCGTGAAGGCGATGCACCGTCCCACCCTCGACCTAATAAACAAACTAAATAATGCTGGACTCAATGTGATGCACAAGTATATATTTACTCGACATAAACCAATTAAGGATCGACCACAAGAGCGAACTCATCCAACCAAGTAGGTTATAAATCTCTACCATAAATCATGTCAAGACAATTAATTGCTCAAAACCAATCATACATAACAACTTGTTGCAAACAATTGCTAAGCTCATATTTGAGTAAACCCAATCAAATGTGTCCAAACTTCATAGGGATTGAAATTAGAGTTCAACATGTTCAAATCTTTCCAGCTTCCATCTTGAGTCTTTACTATAAATTCCCAATTTTGGAGAAATTGAAGCTATGTGCTTCATAACCCAACCTAGGCCATTTCTAAATTCAACTAGGTTATAAATTCACCAAGGCATGCATTGTGATTCATATTCATCATGTAGGTCCAATTTTGAGGATAGAACACATAACAATATATCAACATATCATGTAGGCTTAAAGGGCATTCTCATATAACACTTTCTTCAAGCAACACATATAATACATGTTTCTAACATGTTCATAATCTTAAATAGACAAGATGAAAGAGTATAACAATTTTTACTAAGCATAAAATCTTCTATACATGCTTCTAACAAGCTCATACTTTCAAAAACACAAGATGAAGGCATAAGAAGCAAATAGGTGTCCTCATCTACCTCATACATCATGTAAGCTTTGTTTCTTA
>CM028378.1:79581350-79621312 GCA_013146195.2 Codonopsis lanceolata | reverse complement strand
GAATTATAAATGTTAGAATCTTGGCTTTGAAAGCCAGGCCCAGCATTATGTTTAATGTTTTGAGTTTTGTACCATCCTTCATGTATATAGAGTATGAAGGATGAATTTTACAATGGGTTATATGTTGAAATAAGCTTCGTTTGACTTTTGGGAATAAAGTTGACCTTATGTTTATGAGTATAATGCTATCTAATTAATGAATATATGTTGAAATGCTTCGTTTGACTTTTGGGAATAAAGTTGACCTTCGTGTTTATGAGAGTATAATGCTATCCAATTCATGAATTTTGGTTGTGAGCATGAGTAATGAATTATCATTATGGATTGTATGAATAAAATGTATTGTTTGACTTTATTGGGTTGAGTTGACTTTTATACAAAAAGAGTATGTTGGTCAACTATAATTCATGAATTGAAGGTTATGAACATGTTAGATAAATTTACATGTTGGTTATGAACATACTAGATGAAATTGCATCTTATTTAGATTAATGGTTATTTTGGATGAAAGCATGCTTGAATAAATGCTATATTGTGATGCATGCTAAAAATGTAATGGTTGACTTTAAATGTTAAGCGTTGACCTATGAACTATGTTTTGGGGTTTTGTTGGGAAAGAATGGATTGTTGGGTTGCACAATGTTGGTAACCTTAAGAACTTAGCCATGAATAATAGCTAATGAATAATATGAGGGCTATGATGCAAATAGCTTCTATGCCTTCAAATTTGAAAGTAGTAGAAATGACTCAACGGAGTCGATTATGGATTTATATGAACATAGAGAACTACATATTGAAATCCTACGGAATTTGGGGTAGTTTTGATGGAGGTCAAGCCTCCGTTTTCAAGTGTATGAAGAACACTTGGGTATTAGAGACTTGATATATCGCTCTAAGATGTTTATGTGTTAGTTAGCATAGAAATGCTTAATTATGTGATTTTAAAGTAAATATCTACTTGATTGGATTAGTACGGTGTGTTGTACTTTTCCTTTATTTGAGCATGTGAGTATATATTACATGTGCTTGAGTTTGAGTCCAGCTGGCGGTTTTGGTTTGAGTTTTTATGGCGGACGATGCATTGTCTTCACGAATTGTGAGATTCGTGATCGCAATGGTCGCCGTGTCGGGCTTGACACACCCTCCACCGATGGCCACGGTGGGAAGTAGCTCATCTTAGTTAGAGTAATACACATGACTTTGATAGCTATGGAACCCGAGCGAGATCGTTGGGACGCCGATACCACGAAGGGATATCGAGGGCACGCTTTGTTTCCGCAGAGTTGCACGCCGAAACAGAAAAAAGAAAATCATCTTCTCTCGCTATGTGGTTTATTTTATGAGCATGTATGAATTGATGTAATACATGGTTAATGAGATTATTTTCATGAGATGATGATTTCTTGTTAAGATGTTATAGTAAAAATATAACATACTAATGAAATGATGATTTTTATGATTCATGTTATACTAAAAATATAACATGTTATTTATGATTAAAATGAGAACAATAGTCTCTCATTCATGAATTTTTATATGAGTTGTGATAAATGAAGAATTATGAAACTCATGGTGCAATTGGTTTATATGGTTTGATGGGAGTTTAAATGTAGAAATAAAATACTACATATTACGAAATTTAGAATCATAATCTATTGATATGATTTATTTCATGATAATTTATGAAGAATTATATTCCATGTGACTATGGTTGGATTTGGTTTGTGTAGAGCATTATACCATGAAATGCTACATCATGAGTATGACATAAGATGTACATGTTTTATTTGAGCATTATGCCATGCCATGACATTGCATCTTTAGTAGCTTACTAAGTCATTATGACTTACTCGTTTGCTTTGTTTTCCTTAGATTCGAGCCGAGCTAGTACTCGAAGGAACCGCCGAGCCTACGATAGAAGTGTAATTTTTTATAAAGGTTGCTACTTTAATTTATTTTTGTAGCCTTAGTTATTTGGAAAGGACGTTTGGGAAGTGAAGTTATATAGACTTCACTTTGGGTAGTAAGATTGTGTTATCGATTTGGTTTTTGTAATTGTAAATTACTAATAATTGGTTTTTGTGAGCCGACAAATGTTAGTCGAGCCAAGTTGTTTAAATACATATTTATTCTATCTCAAGTTACTTATATTGTTTGTTATGTTGTACTCCGGCATGTTTAGTCGTTGAGTGTGTAGACTAGAGTCTTAGACTTAGTGTAATGTTGGGTTCCGGCTGTAACGTCGCCGATGACTTGGTTTATTTGGGCTATATATTTGTATTTCATGACAGGGAGTTTTGTTCTACGTGCCCAATGTTGCGGCACGTGCGTCGAATTTTTGGACCAAGAGATTTATGATCTCTTTGGTTGTATTTGGTTTGAGCTTGTTAGCTCGGGCACCACTAGGATATTTTGTTTAGCTTCCGCATGTGTTTTAAGTTATTGGCGTATCGCCGTTATGGCCTTACCCATTATTTGTCATTGCTTGTTGTTTTGTGTGTTTGGCGGCACGACCTTTGGGATTTCGTATTGGGATCCGGGTCGGGTCGTCACAGCGGGCCCTATAATTAAGGCATAATTATCATTTGTTTTTGATAATTTACATCAAATATCAAACACATTGACAACAATTTTAATTTTTTTTATGTTTGTCATTTTATCAAACACTTGTTTATATTTGTAAAATGAACAAAAATATACAAACCTACCTTTAATCTCAATTCTCAACAACCTCAAAGCAATAAACCAGCCAAGTTTAGAACTAAAAACAAAAAAAATATTACTCCACCTACCTACTGCCCCTACAACTCACAGTCTAACATATCCTCTCTAATCCCTTCTCATTCTAAATTATGAGTCTCGAGAAAACCCTCTTCATCTTCATCTTTTTTTCTTCTTCTTTCTTCTATCTATCTGGCAGACCGGCAAAGTAGGCACCGACTTGGTCGATTAGGCGGCGACTAAGAAAGTCACGGCGGTAGAGAGGGGTCTAGCGCCTAGGCGGGGAGTTTTAGAACATTGATAACGAGCATGTCTGCTGGTAACAAGAAACAACAGACTTGCTCTCAGCAGAGTAATGAACTCTGCTGGTGGACTGCAAGTAAATCAAAAGTCTATTTGAAAAAAGTTTAAGCAGCGGAAATAGTAAGGCTTAGATTTAGATAGAAGTCTTAAGTGGGCGTACATGAATATATGTTCAAACAACAAATTTAGGGGTGAGCAGGGCCCGTCAATGCCCATCAAGCCCGTTAAAGCCCGCCAGTGTCCGGCCCATGAAGCTTGTGCCCATGGGCTATACATAGTGTTGGGCTTTAGATGAGTCAAATGCCCGCGGTCTCGGCTCTTGGCCTTCAGCTGCTCCCTGCCCGTTATGTCCGACCCGGCCCGTCCTCTTTTATGATAACTTTTTTTAATTTTTGTAATTATATGTGTTTGACCAAATCCTATATATTTAATTTATGTGTATTATACTATTACTATATTTATATATTATATGACTATAAGTTATAAATTATAATATATAAATATAGTAATTGTATAATACGCCTAAACTGATAAAGCTGTTGCTAAAAATAAAAGCCTAAAAGTAAAACCATATTATTTTAATAATTAATTACTCAATCATCTATTGACATTCTATTCTCATGCAAGATTACAATTTAAATTTGTACATCAGTATCAATGTATTATTAGTAAGGTGTGACAATTTGTCTTCTTCATCTTCTTGGAAAACAGCCGCCGACGACCCAACGACGTTCTGACTCTCAAGTCGTTCTCAAGAATCTCACCTCACACATCCACCGTCTTCTTCATCTTTTTCGATCGCTTATATTATAACTTAGTTCATGGCAATGATTTGATGGACTGAAGGTTGAGACCCAAAGTTTGAATCAAAAACAGTAAAATTATTTAAAAACATAAACAAATAGGCCGGGCCCGGCCCGCCTCGCCTGGCCCACTAATGCATGTGAGCTGATCAATAGACGGGCTTTTAAATCTAATGTCGCTACTTGATGGGCCCATACTGGCATTGCTAATCCCAGCGGGCTTAGGGCCCGTGCACACCCTTAAGAACAGCACATTTAACCCTTCTCCCAAATGCAGATTTAGGAAGTCATGAGAGATTAGCTTTTCAAAAGATTAATCAATTTATAAAAGTTCATAGAGAAGTAAAGACTGAATAAAGAAAGATAAATCATTTGAAGGAACTTCTAAATTTATTCAAGGATAAATTACATAATACATCAACCTAGACTCTCTATGTAAAATTTATGTCCTCGTCATTCCAAGTCTTAATTTTTACTTAATTATTTATAGACACATTTTTTTAAGTAAAGAGAGCAAGAGAAGATGACAACGAGAAACATATATGAGAAGACAATTTTCAAGGTTGTTCAGATAAAGAATATCTGAACAACTGAGTGCAGAGCACTCGACTTCCTATGATGATTGAATATTTCACAATCGACATCATTTGTATAGGAATACAAATCTGAAGATATGAATGCAACATTTTGTATACACCCCAATTTCGTACCCCTGATATGTAACTCTGGCATGTGATATCAAGAACTCGTTTAAAATTAACAAATGTCAAGTTACGTGGAGTTAAAATGCGAAAAGCAAAGCAAGATGCGCGAAACAGTGAAGCCGCGCGAGGGGTGAAAGTGTGAAAAACAAACTTGAATAGTTGCATGGGTGCCGCAAGGGCCTTGGTGCCACCACATGATGCTGTTGGTGCCGCACCAGGAGATTCACTGTAGCTCTCTCTCAGTAAACGGAAGGTACACGTCTTGAAGCTCGCGGTACAACTCAATGAAGCGGCTGAAGGAAACTCCAAAATGCCCGATGACTCCCTGCTCTTCAACTATAAATAGGAGACCCCTGGCTCCTCATTTCGCTGCTTGTTCGGTGTTCGATAAAAATCGCAACGAAACTCTCTCTTATTACTGTCAAAATATTAGTACGAGAGGTGTGAGATAGGTGAGTGGATGCCCCTAAAAGTCTCCAAACCCCGTCCAAACTCCGTCAAAATAAATATCCACCGGTTATAAGTGATCCCTAACCTAGTTGTTAGGTATCCACCTCACTTCCCCGGCCCAAAAATCTCAAAGTAAGCCGTTACTCTGCTCGAGTAATGAGCTGAAAAACCAAAAAACTAAGCCGTTATTCCGCCCAACCAAAAGGTCAAACCCAACCAAAATAAGCTCCACTCGCCTCGAGTAAACAAGCCAAAACTACCATATATAAGCCGTCACTTTGCCCAAACCACTTCAGCAACAAGCAATAAAAGTCTCCCTCTCCCGAGAAAGACAGAGCGAGCACTCCCCGCTCTAAAAGGTAATAGCCTTTAAGGGCGTTTTTATTTATTTATTTACTTTTCAGTTCATTTATTATTTAAAGTTGAATTTAAAATCCAACACAATGTAGTCTTTATAAGCTGTTGTGCTGCCCGGATTAGATTAGGAAATAATATGTAAAAGAGCCGTTATAATGACCAAATATTTTTAAATACATTTGTAATTATTGTAAGGAAATGACTGCAAGTCCGTAAATAATGTAGCCACGGATGTATTTGTTTTATTTTTCTGTCATTTAATGCTTTATTTATCTGCTAAATAAATATAACAATAAGCATACTTTAGCCAAACACTATTTTGAGACCGAAAGGGCGAGTTGGGTGCCTATCACCTTCCCAATTCGTAACTTAGCCTCGCTTTTTATCTCTGGTTTTCATTTTCTAGTTTTTCTTTATTTTTGCCTTAAAATAAAGATGGCGACTCTAAACTTTTTGGATCTAGTGGGGCCTTGCAACACTCCTTCTTTGCACTTTTCCGTTCTCCCCTAAAAAAGGGAGAATGAGAATGGAAGGGTGATGTATTCCCATATCCTGGTATCCCCTAAACAAGGGATAACTTGATACGGGAAACCCAAAGCTCCCATAGTGATCTGAAACGAGCCATAAGGCTATTTTTATAGTAAAATCCACTAAAGGCAACCGAGGCACATTCCAACGTGCTAACATAAACAACACTCCTCTCGCACTTTTGATTTCGTCCTCCCCTAAACAAGGGAGGGTGGAGCGAGAGCAGTGGTGTCCCGCATCCGCACGCACGCTGCACCCTATCCAGCACGCGGGGCGCGACCGAACCTCAGCTGGCGACTCTGGGGAGTTGTTTTATTTTAAATAAAATGGAGGGTTAGACTCATTAAACAAAAACTTTTTTTTTCTTTGTTTCTGGCTAAAGTATGCTTGTTATATTAATTTATGCATTTGAATAATGCATTCCTATACATCCGTGTCTATATTTGTGGATATGATCCTCCATCTTGCAGCAGTTTCGTTCCGATAACTGTTACATGTGCGTTTAAAAATATTAAAAAAAAATCAAAAAAATCAAAAAAAAAAATTCAAAAAAAAGCAAAAAGTCA
This sequence comes from Codonopsis lanceolata, assembly GCA_013146195.2. Lineage (NCBI taxonomy): Eukaryota > Viridiplantae > Streptophyta > Magnoliopsida > Asterales > Campanulaceae > Codonopsis > Codonopsis lanceolata. The sequence continues at coordinate 79,614,880 of CM028378.1, read as the reverse complement.
AATATATATATATATTACATATGTTGCAATAAAATTATATTATATATATATATATATATATATATATATATATATATATATATATATATATGTTGCAATAAAATTCGGCAACTATAGTGTGAACCATCCCAAAATCTAATATAATATAGTGCACTATTTAAATCCAAGGTTGGCGCGCCTGCCTTGGTGGTGGGCGTAGCACTCTTTATAGTGTGAACCATCCCAAAATACTTGTGTTGTTTCATATTTGTTTGTCGTCATTTGATCGTTCTTTCTTGTGATTATCTTTATCCATTTACGAGAACTTAAGTAACTTGTAAAGGTCTACCGGTAGTCCTTATCGGCAGACCTGGAACAACTACTTTGAAGGTCTTCCGCTACTTGAATCTTTTCGATAGATTGCAAGTATCTTTCAAAGTATTTAACTAAAAGTTTTAAGTGTTTAATAAGCTATTCAACCTCCTTCTAGCTTATTATTGTGCCCATTGGGACCCACAATTGGTATCAGAGCCTTACTCTTTGAAAACAAGTTTTTCCAATATTAAACTCTTGAGAGATACGATATAATGGCACAAACACACTACATGCTGCCTACATCTAATGCTAACCACGTCCCAATATTGGACGAAGGACATTTTGATGTATGGAAGGATAAAGTAATGAGATTTATGAACTCTATTGACAACAGATTATGGAAATGTGTTACTGCAAGTCAACATGTACCAATGAAGGCAAATCTTCTAGCCTCCATTCTTTGGGAATCTGCGAGAAGTACCTAAAGAAGAATCTGAATGGATAGAGGATGATAGAAAATTTGGTAGAGCTTGACAAGAAAGCAATCAACATAATCACCCTCTCTAGACACAAGCACATACCAAAGAAGTGATTCGATGTACAAGCTGCAAAGAGATGTGGGAAGCGCTTGTGGAATACTTGGAAGGAGACCAAGGCACAAGAGATAACAGAAAATATACATACATCCAGCAATTTGATTCTTTCAAAAAGGATCCTAAGGAAACCTTGAGACAAGCATACGATCGCTTCAGTGAGGTAATTAATAGTTGCTTTTCTCTTGGTAAAACTTATGACAAAAAGGAAATGAACATGAGGTTTTTAGGCTCTCTAGGTAGCTTATGGCATGTTAAGACCACGGCTATGAAAGAATCCAAGAACTTAAACGAGATGACTCTTCGTAGTCTCTACGCAAGTTTGAAGGTTTATGAACTTGAAGTTAATCAAGCTCTAGAGCAAGACAAACAGTTCAGAACTGTGTCTTTGCCAGCCATGGTCCAAGAAGAAATCACTGTTGAAACCAAACCTTCTACTTCTTCCTGTGAAAATGATTTTCTATCTGATGAACAATTTGCCATGTTTGTAAAACGTTTTCAAAAATTTGCAAAATATGGAAGGAAGAACACACACCAACAATCTTTTAGGAAGAATGGTGAAAGCTCATCTAAGGAAGAGCTTGTGTGTTACAACTGTAGAAAACTTGGTCATTTTGCCTCAAAATGTCCTAAGCCAAAATTTGAAGCATACCGAAAACCCTCATTTAAAAAATTTCAAAAACAAAAGGGTATGTTGGCTGAAGACATAGAAGACAAACAGGTTGCTACATGGTTTGAGACTGATTCAGAAGAGGAGGAAGAGGATTGTGAGCAAGCTAACATATGCTTAATAGCTCATGATTCAGGTCCTACCTATGACTCTGAAAATGAAGTTGTAGTTTCACCTAGTCCTTTGGACAAAAATGAAACCAACAAGGATGGACTTCGAAGGAAGAACTTCTCAAGGATAATCGGGATATGCTTGAAGAATTTAATTCCTTTAGAGTAGCCTATGTTAAACGGCAAAGAAGCGTGAGAAACTTACAGTGAGAAATCTACGATGGCGGTGAGATTCAAACTCTCAATAGGCGTCCAACAAGAGAGTATCAAGTGAAGGAAGAAAACAAATTCCTTTATGACAAAATTGATTGTCTATCGAGCACATCAAAGGACTTGACCTAGAGAAAATTGCCTTGCAAAGACAATTGACTCTGGAGCGACTCCAAGGATGCATTCGAAGAAATCCTTTCAAGCCAAAAATCTAGTAATGATAAAACTGGCATAGGATATTCAGATGTGCCTCTTCTGACAATCTCTTCAATCATGGAGAAAGGTGAATCCTCCGAGAATGCAAATGATATATCTTTCTCTAAACAGACATTTGGAAATATAGGGAAACAAGGACTTGGTTATTCAAGTGTCCCTTACGTCTACCCCAAAGTTCAGAAAGGAAAAGCCAAAATAGTGACTCAAATGAGAAACGATAAGGTAACGGTAGAAAAGTGAAGTCTGCCGGCAACAACTATGCTAATGCAAAGTCTGCTGGCGGTAGACCTACTAAACCTCTACCGGTAACTATCAAGTTTGTCTATGAAACAAGCAAGGCTCCTTTACCTGTTGAAGGAAAACTTAAAGGTATTCTACCAAATCCTCCTGAAAAGGTAATCATCAGAAAAGTTAAAGCTAAGTCTGATGGTAACCTACCTAGGAAGATTCAAAAGAAACCAATTAAGTCTACCATCAACAAGCAAAATTTGAACCAAAAATGGATGTTAAGAAAAGGAATGATCATAATCACTCTTCATTGAAAGTCACTAACAGTTCTCTATGGACTTTCCATTTATGTCACTCTTGCAATTGTCTAGGCCATCTGGCACCAGAATGCTTGCTAAGGTTCACTCCAAGATCTGAGAGACCTAGTTCTCTCAAGGTCAAGCAGGTATGGGTTCCAAAAGGTTGCTAATCCTTAGGACCCGAAAGAAAATAAAGGGTACCTTGTTTACTTTAATTTCTTTTCAGGAATGCTTCATGGCTACAGAATCAGAAAACAAAGACATCTGGTACCTAGGCAGGTGGTCGCTCAAGACACATGATTGGGAGCAAGTCTTCTTCGATATAGTGAAGCTAAAGGACCCACTGTTATTTTCGGAGATAATGCAAGAGGAAAAACAATTGGATATGGCTCAATTACTAGAGGAAGTCTCTCCATCAACAAAGTTTCTCTAGTAAGTGGTTTAAAGCACAATCTTCTGAGCATATCCCAATTCTGCGACAAAGGACTTCTATGCCAATTCAACTCCAACCAGTGCCTCATCAAAGACAGTGAATCTGCTCTACAATCTTGGCCGACCGGCAATAGACAAGGAAACGTCTATGTCGTGGACTTAAATCTTCTAGGGAGATTCTCAAACCTGTGTCTAGTAGCCAACAATGTTCGTGACAACAGCTGGCTATGGCACAAGCGTCTCAGTCACCTCAACTTCAAGCACCTCTCCAAGCTCTCCAAAAATGGGCTTGTCAAAGGTCTACCTACGGTGTCTGCCGACCATGACAGAAGTTGTAAAGCTTGTCAACTAGGAAAACTTTCCAAGTCTTCCTTCAAAAGAAAGTCTGTATTGTCTACAAACAGACCTCTTCAACTTCTGCATATGGATCTCTTTGGACCAATCACAACAGCCAGTATTTCAGGAGACAAGTATACACTTGTGGTAGTTGATGACTACTCTAGATTCACTTGGATTGAAACAATGACATCTAAAGATGAAACGTATGATCTAGTCACTGCTCTTTTCAGAAGACTTCAAACTCAAAAGCTTGAAGACATAAGCGACATAAGATCAGACAATGGCACTGAATTCAAAAACAATGGTGTAGAAAAGTACTGCGATGACCACGGGATCGACCACAACTTCTCTGCCGCCGGTACTCCTCAACAAAACGGTGTAGCTGAACGGAAGAACAGAACACTGATTGAAGCAGCTAGAACAATGCTGGCAGAAGCTAAACTTCCGAAGTATTTTTGGGCAGAAGCGTCAACAACGCATGTTTTACCCATGATCCACGGTAAACAAGTTTCATAATAAAACTCCATATGAAATATGGAGAGGAAGATCCCCCAACATAGGATTTCTTAAAATCTTCGGCTGTAAATGTTTTATTCTTTATAATGGAAAAGAATATAGAGGAAAATTTGATGCAAAATCAGACGAAGGAATTTTTCTGGGGTATTCCAAACATTCAAAAGCATTTCGCATTTTCAGTAAAACTAATTTAAAAATTTTAGAATATGTGCATGTTTCTTTTGATGAATATGACTTGTTAGAGCCTAGAAAGGCTCCGAACGTTGCTAATGATTCTGATAATGATGAGACAGGTACTAATACAACATCCACTTCCACTCCTCATCAGAAAACGGCAACTGCAGACCCCTCAAGTACCGCTAACCCTTCACCGGTAGACGAGAACTCTGCCGGTACCAATAACAACTCTTCTGTTGACCCTGAACCCATCTCTTCTGTTTTACCCCAAGCACCTTTACAGATCACTCATCCTTCTTGTTCACCAGAAAATGAAGGTTTTGAAGATTCTATTTCTTCTGAACCAGATTTTGGTGAATCTCCTTCTCAACCTACTCCGGAATTCTTAAGGGAAGAACCCACCGAAGTGATCTTCCTCAAGCATTATTGAAGCAAGAGATCATCCCATTTCTCAAATCATTGGTGATCTCAACTCAGGAGTTCGTACGAGAAATAAAGTTCGAGAAGAAACTATGTTTGCTTATGCATTTGTATCGGAACTCGAACCAAAGAAGATTGATGAAGCTATCGAAGATCATAACTGGATTGAAGCTATGCAAGAAGAGTGAACCGGTTTGAAAGATGTAAGGTGTGGAGCTTAGTTCAAAGACCGACCGATCATCCATCATCGGCACCAAGTGGGTTTTGAAAACAAAAGAGATGAAGAAGGAAATGTCACGAAACAAAGCTAGGCTGGTTGCAGGGCTACCGACAGAAGAAGGAATTGACTTTGATGAAACTTTTGCTCCTTTTGCTAGACTAGAGGCAATCGACTCTTTCTAGCCTATGCATCGTTCATGAACTTCAAAGTGTATCGGATGGATGTAAAGAGTGCCTTTACGAATGGTGATCTTCAAGAAGCGATACGTGGAATGCCTCCGAGATTTGTCATTTCGGACAAAGCGGATCACGTCTACCGACTCAAGAAAGCTCTCTACGGCCTGAAGCAAGCTCCTAGAGCTTGGTATGAAACTCTATCCAAGTTCTTAATAGAACAAGGATTCGTGAGAGGAAGAATAGACACTACTTTATTCATCCTCAAGCACAAAGGCCATTCTCTTACGGTACAAATCTATGTGGGCGACATCATCTTTGGATCAACTAACCAAAGCCTATGTAAAAGATTCGAGAAGGCGATGCAAAGCAAGTTCGAGATGAGCATGATGGGTGAACTTACCTACTTTCTAGGGCTGCAGATACAACGGACTTCGATGGAATCTTCATCGGCCAAACCAAATATGCAAAGGAACTAATCAAGAAGTTCGGTCTTGATTCAGCTAAAGGATTCGAAACTCCAATGTCTACCGATTGCCATCTTGACAAAGATGAGAAGGGAAAGCAAGAGAACATGACCAAGTACCGAGGAATCATAGGTTCACTTCTTTACCTTACTTGCTAGTAGACCCGACATTATGTTTTTTGTTTGTGTTTGTGCTAGATTTCAGCAGATCCAAAGGAGTCACATTTTCTTGCTGCCAAACGTATCATCAGATATGTTTCGAAAACAACAAATCTAGGCATCTGGTACTCCAAAAACAACAATTTCAATCTAGTTGGATACTCAGATGCAGATTATGCACCGCAAAGTGAAGTGGCGTAAGAAGCACCAGGTGGGACTTGTCAATTCCTTGAAATAGACTTGTCTCATGGTCTTGCAAGAAACAAGGATCGCTTGCAAACTCAACTACGGAAGCTGTTTAATACATTCTTTGCAAGCGGTTGTTGCTCTCAACTTCTATGGATGAAGCAACAACTAGTGGACTACAACATCAAGACTGAAAACTGCCCAATCATGTGTGACAACACATCAGCAATTTCAGTCTCTAAAAATCCAGTGATGCACTCCAAGACCAAGCACATTGATATCCGTTATCACTTCCTCAAAGATCATGTGGAAAAAGGTAACATCAGTTTGGAATATGTTCCAACTGAGCATCAATTGGCAGACATTCTCACAAAACCACTGGATGCCACCAGGTTTGCTTATTTAAGGAGAAATCTTGGTATGATTGATCCTACTGCTTAAATTCAAAGTTATTTGTTAATGTTTCTTTCATACCGGTAGACTTAGTTTTAGACTAATCGGAAGACGTAAGTTCTCCTTTACCGGAAGACTTAAAGGTCAGTATTCTTACTTAGTCTATTTTTTTGCTAAAGAGGTTTCTAAAGCAATAAAGGGGGTCAAGGATAAAATTTGGTACTTAAGAAAATATCTTAAGTTCCCGCTTTCTCAAACTAAAATTTTCTCGCCTTTAAATAGTCCTTGAACCGTCTTTTGCCAAACTTTACGGAACCCCGTTGACAAAATATTTCTCTCTCTATTCATACTCTCTCTCTCTGTAACTACCTTCTGCAAATCCAAATCCTTCTTGTTTCTTCTTCTCATCAACGACAATGGTACGCTCCTCTCTTCTCTACTTGAAACTTACTACGTACTGTTCTGCATTTCATTTCATAACCTAAAATTGTTTTGGAATTCAAACGGTCATTTTCAAGTTTATACAGTATTCGCCATTGTTGTTCTTACAAACCTAGAATACTAACAGTCGTTTATGTATTTTCATTGTTTATTCTTTTGAAAACTTCTGTCTTACCTTTCTCGGGTGTGGATACTCTAAACATCCTAGGGTTTCAAGTTTTCGGTTCAGAAATTCCAATTATTTCAGAAAACCTTGAAATTCCTACTTGTTTAGTTGTTGAGATGAAAAGCCCTAATTTTTATTTTGCATTTCTTTCAGGCAAGAACTTCAAAATCGAAGCGAGACACCGGAAAGAACTTGAACCCAGAAACCGACATTCCTCCCAGTACGGATGTCAACCTTCCGGGCTATCCAACCTTTCCCGCCTCTCATGACATCATTGTCGCTCTGGACCCGAAGTTGTACATTCCAGGAATGTGCATTGACCTTCAGTCAATCAATACAATAGCTGCAGGCGTCAAAGCTTGCGAGGACATGAACGCCTCTAGGATTCTACCCCTCTTCTGCCTCAACGAAAAAAATTATAGCATCTTTATGGCAGAAGAATTCTATCAGAGAATGGAGCTCATGAACAAGACAGCTCTACGAGGGTGGATTCGAGGCCATCCCATCTCCATTACCGCTAAATCAATCTCCACTATCATCGGCGTGCACTACGGTGGAGCTCTTGCAGCAACTATGGCTGAGGCTGTACATGCTTGGGAAGCCATGAGGTGAGTAGACACCCTCAGGGAACCTCAAGGGAAAATGCTCCGAAATCTGTTCCTCTTGACGTCTACTGCACCAGTGATCGATGTATTTTATACGTCGATTTTATATACTTCTATGACTTAAATTATGCTATTTCACGAGGCTTTTGGTTACTAATATATGTTTTCGGCGAGTTTTGTAAGTTTCAGGAATATTTTTGAAAATACGCGAAACTCCAAGGTTTTAAGTGCAAATTACAAGAAAGGGCCAAAGAGGAAAATTGAAGAAACAAGGAAACTGCACAATCTGGACACCTTGCGGACGCAAGGTGCCTCAGACCTTGCGACCGCAAGGTAGGCAGTACGGGTAGAAAAGGCTCAAGTCAAGATTTCCAAGGTCGACATTTGAGACCTTGACGCAGTAAAGACCTTGCGACCGCAAGGTGGTCAGAATGCTTGATTTTCGGGTTTTCACACAGTCATTCAATCCAATCACAACTCCCGAGTATATATAGAAGCCAGATGCCGAGCCAAAGGATAAGGAGGACGGCTGGAAGCTCTCTTTTCATAGATTTTAGGTAGTTTTAGATTGTATAACATAGTTAGGTTTTGTAATTTCAAGTATTGAAGATCAAATCATGCATCCAATCATCTCCATGTGCTGTTCATTGTCTATGATGAACTAAATCATCCATAATCTAGGAGGTGGGAGGTAACTTGTATCGAATTTATGTTTTGATTCTTATATGTCTATTCAATGCTTGTTGATTGTGTTGTTTATCAACCCCTCTATTATTTTGCTTTGAACAAATGAATGTAATCGCAAATAATAAAGGCTTAGAGGTGCGGATAACTGCATGACCGAGTGCATATGTCGTACACTGGCTCACCAACACAATAAATTGGACCTATCGATGCACGAGAGTGATAAGTTAGGACCAGGTTCTTACATGATCTAGGTGACAGATAGATCATAAATCTAGGTGACAGCTAGATTAACAGTTCTTGTGCTTAGGATATAGAATGGATGAATTTTGCGGGGATGGAGGCTGAACCAATTGTTCAACAGACTATATCTATTTTTAGTGAACGAACCCAAGACATTGAATGACATTATTATGAATTGAACATAAAGGAGATATAAGTGAAACCCAGAATCCTAGATTTTCACTCACCATAAGATCTTCATATCTGTTATTACTGTCTAATTAGTTAAACATCTATTACTAATAGTTAGAGTAGAATTAAACAATAAAAACCCCCCTTAGGTTAATAATTTGCTATCAATAATTGTACTGTTCGTGATCACTTGTCTCTGTGGGTTCGACCCTTGCTTCCAATACTATTCTATAATAGTCTTGTTCACTTGCAAGGAAAAAGATTAAAATAAAACATCGATCAAGTTTTTGGCGCCGTTGCCGGGGACAAGCTAGTTCACGTAGTTAGTTTGTTGGTAGCGTAGTTTTTAATTTAATTTAGTTTTTAGTTTAATTTTCAGTTTTCATAAAAATATAAATACAAAAAGATTTTATTTTATTTTTAATAGTTAGTTGCTTTTAAATTGCTTTAATTTATTTTTATGCAAGGTCGTAGATCTTTAAATCTTAAATTGGTAGACTTAGATCAAGATATAAATATTGTTAAAAGATATCAAGAATATTTTGAAAATCTAGCTTTCGAGTCTGATAATCAAGACCAATTGAATCAAGAGGATCCTCGGTTGATCCTCCAATGGAAGAAAATAACAATAATCGTAATCCACGAAAACCTAGTTGACCAGGTCAATAGGAATCAAAGAGAAGAAGAGCCTGCAAGAAGAAATATGGAAGTAGTGGTAAATCAAAGGACTATTAATGACTTTAGTAGACCTTCATTAAATGTTGTGACATCATGTCTAGTCTTGCCAGATGCTGTTAGGAATTTTGAGTTAAAAGGACATTATTTTAATGTCATACCATCTTTTCATGGGATGCCTCATGAAGATCCTATCAGTTTCTTACGAGAATATGAATACATGATGAGTACTTTTCCTTTAGGAGGGTTGACTGAAGATCAAATTAAAATGAAATATTTTCCCAGTGCATTAAAAGAATTGGCAAAGAGATGGTTTATGAACCTAACACCAAATAGTGTTTATACTTGGGCTCAATTATATGATTTGTTTATGAGCAAATTTTACAAACATGCATCTCTTACGGAGTATAGAAAACAAATCATGTCATTCCAAAATGAACTGTGAAACATTCCATGAGTCATGGGATAGATTTAAAATATACTTATTATGTGTCCTCATCATAATTTGGCTCAACATGTGTTAGTGCTTCAATTTTATCATGGTCTTTCGCCCAAGCTTACAAACTATGGTTGATAGTGCACTGGTGGTTCTATTAATAGAATGACACCGTAGCACTAGAAGAATTATTTGAGATGCTAAGTATTAATTCCCAACGTAAAAGTGCTAGAGGTAAAAATATGAGCCTATATCAATTGCAAGATAATTCAAATACACAAGCTCAATTTGAAAATTGGCAAATTCAAGAAGCATGTGCTTTATGTGGATTATATTCTCATGCTACTAATTTTTGTCCATCAAGTGCTATGTATTCTGAACAGGCTAATGCTATGAATATGTACCCTCAAAGGCCAAGGAATGATCCCTATTCAAATACATATAATCCTGGTTGGAGAAATCATCATAACTTTTCTTGGGGAGGAAATAAGCGTTTGCAACCTCAACAATTCCAACCTCAACCACCACAACCTCCACAGTTGCCAAATCAAAATCAGTTGAGAATTAAAGAAGTTCCTAAGCAAGAAGTAGCTAGTAAAGGTCAAGCAGCTTTGATGAAGTACATGCTTGATGTTGGCAATTGGGCTTGCGGCCCGATTATTTAGTCCCGCCCACATGGAAATATATTTATATTATTTATTGGTTAATTAGAATCCTAATCCAATTGGGTTTAGGATTACTTAACCTACAAGAAATAGGTTTCTTGTAATAATATAAATAGGGCAACAAAAGGGATAAAACCCTAATCACCAAATTGGAGAACACGGCTCCCAAGGCCGCCCTCTTCCTCTCTCTCCCTAAATCTATCTCACCAAAATACTCCCTCTAGCCTAACCATCAAGAGGCTTGGATTTGCGGTGTGAACCAGTATTGATATCCGTGCTCCGTGATATCAATCCGACGAGAGAGACTTGCAGGTCTGTGGATATTGGCATACGAAGATCGTAGCTCAAGCGTAATTCTTCCGCTGCGTACAAGGCTCCAGTTCGCATAAAGGTAATTCGTGATTACTGTTTTATTAGCGAACTTGTTTGATATATGATATGATATATCCTTCATTGGTATCAGAGCCATATTGCTTGATTGCTCGTATTGTTATGCCATGAATCGCATGCTCTTGTTTTTGGGTTTGTTTAAAAGTTTTACCCGATAACGAAACAAATGGGTTTTATTATTTTATGTGTAAAACTTTGAAATTTTCGAGAAAAATTTATATGTCTGAGTTCCCTACGACGAGGCGAACAACATACTAAATTCTCGTTGAATTCCGTTGGGTATTTTTCAAAATATCGCAAACCCAAGTTTTGTTGAAAACAGATTTTTCCGAAACTTTGCGTGCTGATTCGACCTGTTTATGTTCTGTAAAATCGTGATTTTATGAACTGTACTTGTAGTACTCCGTGAGGGCTTTCCAACGACATATTATATGCTTAATTTGGACTTAAAATGAACGTTTTATGGCCTCGCGAAGTTAGCCCTTCGCGAATCGATTTTTAGGGTTAAAAATTCGACCTAAAAACGACCCCACTCTCGGCCTCGATACACGTGCCATTTTGGGCACTCCTTTCGAGGTAAAAAGTACACCATTGGGTAGTACTCAGAGAGACGAGTCCAACGCCACTTTCCGTGAGGTCATCGGACCACCGTAAGGCGGCACTAGGCGCGGGAGGAGCGCGTGAGGCGCATACTGACCGGTCAACGGTCAACGTTGATCGATGACGGTTCGCCACGCCATCGCCACGCCACCGCCACGCCATCGGGGGACCCACTTCCGTAAAATCTCTCGTGATGACGCCATCGACGCCATCATGACACACGCCGCCACGCCGCCCTAAAGCCCGCCACCGCCTGGGATGAAGCCCACACGCGCAGGTGGCGCGTGAGGGCGCGTGCGGCTGATCCAGAGCTCCGATCGGCAAACGGCCGGCTGCCTCGCTCTGCTTTTGGCCGCTCGAGTCCAATGGTGGTCTCTCGCTTTTGATCAATTCACCTTTAAATATTTGTTTTTGATTTTTCAAGGTGTAAAAACCTGTTTTTTGATTTTTAAAAATTACAAAAATAATATCCAGGGCTGTTTTGTCATTCTCGGATCTGCTTAGGGTCTGTTTGGGACTGTTTCGAATTTTTAAAATTCTTTGTGAATTTTAAGCTATTTTTAAGTCATTTTTAGCATATTTAATTGTCGCTTTGGGCTCTAAAATTGCGATTGGGACTATACGAGACCCAATAAATTTATTTTCAAGAGTGAAAATATTTATGTACATGATATGTACTTGATGGATCTGTTCTATCATATTTCTTTTGTTTAAATTATCAATTTATGAATATTTTCATGTTGTGCATGCTTTGGTTGTGATTACGAGCCTCGCAGATTTTCCCTCCTTACGTGTATGATGTGATTATATTTAGTAATTGATTTTTAAAACAAAAGTGAATCAAAATATATATATATGCTTATGTCTTATTTTTGCAACAAATTGTAGTGAAATGGCTTCTCGTAATGTAATCGCCGACCTTAATAAGGGTGAGAAATTAGATGGCTCAAACTATGGTGTTTGGCAAAGGAAAATCACATACTTGCTAAACGAGCAAGAGGTTCTGGACAACCTTGATATTGTGATGGTAGAACCGTAGATGGGTAACTTGACCATCGCCCAAAGACGCTGTAAAATGCAGAATTCCTTGATCGAAAAAGAAAGATCGATGTGCACGCTTTACTATGCCGAGTAGCATGCATAATGATCCGATTGGCGAAGTTTGAAGACCGCCTCGATCGCTAAACATATGTGGGACCAAATTAAGCGCATTTATGGGAATACTTCGCTACAAAGTTAAGGACTTTGACCTACAAGTTTGAAAGCTATAAGATTGACCGTAAACGAAACATTCTTGAACAACTACGTGAGATGTCCTAATGATTCGTGATCTTAAAGCCGCCGGTTCTGCTTTATCTCGATGAACAAGAAGTTCAAGCGGTGATTCGCTCACCGCCTCGATTCTTGGAGTGGTTTGAGGCGTATCTTGACTCATACGCATCTATTCGACTTTTGCATGTATCTCACCATGTTGAGCTTGAGGCGAGGCCGAGTGTCATGAAGCGAATCGCGCGATAAGTGCCGCGACTCGTGATCTTGCTCTTGTTTCCTCGAGGGTCCGCGAAGCCACACGGGCAACGCAAGAAACAAGCTAAAGGCAAGAAGACTCGAATTTGGGCCCTAAAAGTGACAAGATTGCTAAACGCCGTAGAGGCAAAAAGAATATTGCTAAGCGTAAGTGCTACAACCGTGGTGCCTGGGTCATTTTGCTCTGACTTGTCCCGAGCCCAAGAAGGTATCACTTAATCCTATCTCCATGCAAAGTTGTGTTTGCTCTCATGTTTTATTAGCCGACTCTCTCCCCGTGTGGATTGTAGACTCGTGCTCAACCAAACATGTGACGAGGGATCGAGAAGGATTTGTAGATTATCGAAAAGTTCCCGCCGGCCGGTACAAGAAGAATTTTCATGGGAAACAGCTCTGTTGAAGTCAAAGGAGTTGGCTCATACCAACTTCAATTGCGGAGTGGACGCACGCATTGACTCTTCATGAAGTTCTTTATGCACTGAATTCGACATAATCTACTATCAAGAGTACAATTGCTAGACATGGATATTCTTTTTAATTTTAGTAATGATCACTTGGATATTTGTTTTGGTGATGAGGTTTTGGGACATGGTTCTTTGTCGATAATTTCTTTAAATTAGATTTGTTGGATTCCCATAATTCTTCTCTTAATTCTTCTTCTTGCATGGTTTATGATGATTCTAATTTCGAGTTATGGCATGCTAGACTTGGACATATAGGAAAAGATAGGATGACTAGATTGGCTAGAGAAGGCCTATTGGGGTCTCTCAAAGAAGTCAACCTACCCTTGTGTGAATCTTGTTTGGCAGAAAAGCTTGCCGAAAGCCTTTTGGTAAGGCAAAAAGAGCCACACATCCATTAGAGTTAGTCCATTCGACATTTATGACCAATGAATGTTAAGGCACGCCATGGAGCTTCCTATTTTCTCACTTTTATCGATGACTATACACGCTATGGTTATGTTTACCTTATTTCTCACCGCGATGAAGCTCTCAAGTGTTTTGAGCGCCGCAGAGGTTGAGAATCAAAAGGATAAAAGCTTAAAAACTTTTAGAACTGACCGTGGCCGTGAATATTTATCTGATCAATTTAAAGAATTGTGTGAGAAAAAGGGAATACGCCGACAGTTGACAATTCCTAGAACTCCGCAACAAAACGGTGTTGCAGAACGAAGGAATCGAACATTGTTGGAAATGGTTAGGTCGATGATGGCACAGTGCCAACCTCCCAATTTCGCTTTGGGGATGCGCTAATGACCGCCGCCTACATACTTAACCGAGTGCCTTCTAAGTCGGCCTCCCACAACCCCTTATGAACTTTGGAAAGGTGAGAAGCCTAAATTGGGGCATCTTCATCCTTGGGGTTGTGCAGTTATGTCCATAGTACTTCCAATAAGTTTGGAAAACTAGGCCCTAGAGGAAACAAGTGTGTTTTCATAAGGTATTCAGATACCTCAAAGGGTTATGTTATGTACGGTGGAAAACCTAACGAAGGAATGACCGAATCGTAGTCGCAAGAATGTTGATTTCATTGAGAATGATTTCCCACGTATAGGTGAAGTTAGGAAAGACTTTGAACTTTTTGAGATGGAAGAAGAACACATGACATCTTTTGGCGAAGGTGGGGAATTGCCTCAACCTAATCCTATGGTACAACATGAGGTTGAACCTATGGAAGTCGCCAACGAGAGTCAAGGTGATCTTCATCCGAGTGGGAGTACGGATTCTAGTGGGAGTCCGATACTAGAACGAAGAAGTAAACGTGGAAATATACCTCGCCGCCGATTCGCGATCGAAGAGGAATCTTTCCTAACTACTTCTTTCAATTCTAGTGAGCCTACATCGCTCAAAGAAGCTCTTTCTTTACCTACAAACAAAGGAATGGATGACCGCAATGGAAGATGAAATTTCCTCTATGAAAAAGAATCGTTTGGGAGTTAGTTGATCTTCCGCAAGGTCGCAAGACTATTGGAAACAAATGGGTTTTCAAAGTCAAGCGAAAGGCAGATGGATCAATTGACAAATATAAGGCACGCCTTGTGGCGAAAGGCTTTACCCAAAGAGAGGGTTTAGACTATGAGGAGACATTCTCCCCTCGTGGTGAGATTTTCCTCTGCTCGCCTAATCCTAGCGATAGTAGCACACATGGATCTAGAACTTTATCGATGGATGTTAAAACCGCATTTCTCAATGGAGAACTAGATGAAGAGATCTATATGACTCAACCGTAGGGTTTTGAAGTCAAGGGACAAGAGCGCAAAGTGTGCCGACTCAAACGCTCCATTTATGGTCTCAAACAATCATCTAGACAAGGGTACATTCGCTTTCACCAAGCGATAACCTCAATTGGCTTTGTGATGATTGAGGAAGACCATTGTGTGTATGTTAAACGATCCAAGAAAAAGATCTTGATTCTCGCATTATATGTTGATGACATCCTACTAGCCGGGAATGATATGGAGATGATAAATGCCACTAAAGAGTGGTCGTCAAGCGCTGATATGACGACTTGGGTGAAGCAAGCTATGTGCTTGGAGTAAAGTCATTAGAGATCGCTCGAAAAGATTTCTTGGTTTGTCTCAAGAGACTTACATTAAGAAAGTTATCGAACGATTTGGCATGACTAACTCAAAACCCGTTGTCACTCCAATGGAAAAGGGATGTGTCCTTAGTACAAACCAATGCCCTAAGAATGAAGAAGAGAAGAAGAGAATGTCTACGACTCCATATGCAAATGCGGTAGGAAGCTTGATGTATGCTATGGTGTGTACTGGCCCGACCTATGCTTTGCAGCTTGGGATGTTGAGTCGATTCCAAAGTAATCCCGACCTCAACACCGGATGGCAAAGAGGGTTCTCATACTTGGTGGGAACCACAAATTTAACCCTATGTTACCAAGGTGGTGATTTGAGCTTGAAAGGTTTCACCGACGCGATTGGGCCGAGATGTAGATGGTTATAAATCTACTTCGGCTACGCTTTCCTCCTTGGTGGTGGAGCTATCTCTTGAGTAGCAAGCTTACGCACTAGCACCGCCCTATCTACGATGGAGTCGAGTACATGGCTTGCTCACCGCGGTTCAAGAAGCTGTGTGGTTGAGGAGTTTTCTTCAACATCTTGATGTTACGACGCATGTGGATCGTCCCGTAGTCATTGCTTGTGATAGCATGGCAGCTTTAGGTTACACTAAAGATCCCAAGTACCATGGGAAGACGAAACACATTAACATCAAATATCATTTCACTAGAGACATGGTTGCAGTAAAGAAAGTTGTTCTAGAATATATTCCTACTAGAAGCATGTTAGTCGACCCTATGACTAAACCTCTAGCTAGAGAGATCTTTCAGATCACATGTTGGGTCTAGGGCTTCAGAGGATTTGACTTTTATTCTCGAGAACACTTATGTTGACATTTGATTATTATTCATTATCGCTTGAATAAATTGCGCTTTCATTTTATTCCTTTTATATGTTAATTGGATATTTTGAATATGAAATTGTGTGGCATATATATTTTTGATTAAAAAGATGTCGTGGATATTGAATTGGCCCTCTCACACGGTAATTCACCTTGTCGCCAGTGGGCGAGCAAGTTGAGATAGTAAAAGTCTTTGGTACCTACAAAGGGGGTACGCAAATGACATTACATTTATCGCCTTGGCATACGGCCAAGATGAGACCTTTATAAGGTCGACTTTATATCCCAAGGAAAAGTCCGAATGTGAGATCTTAAAAGAGAGTCACTAGAAGAGTGATCGCTTAAGTACTCAAGTTAGACGCCGTAAGGGCGGCTAGACTAAGGTTCGTATGACGCTTGAGCATGACATGCCTCGCTTCGTGTGGGAGTTCCGCCATAGCATACACTTCATACCGTATGTGACTATAATGCGACTTAAGAAAGTGATTGAATGATCCCTCGCTTCATCATGTGAGTTCTAGTGATCAAATCCGCATCACAATTATACCCTATGTGACTTAGAACTATATCATGAACTTGGACGTTGATGATGCTACTTTGGCATGCCGACCAACGGCTATGCACATACAGCCCTACTGAGCATTGCCGAAAGCAATACCAAGAGTGATTAATATGAGTGTCTAAGGAAGATAGTATGATATGCATCTTTATTTTTGTGTTTCAATGCCATGGCGATCATATTGAACATACGGTTCAAAAGGTTGATCTTGATACACAAACATATTGAGTTTTAAGCACCGCTTGAGGGATTGAGGATGCTTAAATTGATGTATATATACGGTCCGGGGTATAGACGAAGTTTTGTTTTCTAACGAGGACGCTCTATGCCGGGTCGATGGTGATTTGGTATAGCGCCCACCCTTTATCTTTCTCGTCATGTCGCACGCTTCACTTCCAAAGATGAAGAGGCAAGTGTTTAACGGGTTTTGATGATACGATGTGGTTAGAGAGGTGAGTCCATGTGTACGAGTGGGAGATGTTGGTAATTGGGCTTATGCCCGATTATTTAGTCCCGCCCACATGGAAATAATATTTATATTATTTATTGGTTAATTAGAATCCTAATCCAATTGGGTTTAGGATTACTTAACCTACAAGAAATAGGTTTCTTGTAATAATATAAATAGGGCAACAAAAGGGATAAAACCCTAATCAACATTTTGGAGAACACGCCTCAAGTGGCCGCCTCTCTCTCTCCTAAATCTATCTCACCAAAATACTCCCTCTAGCCTAACCATCAAGAGGCTTGGATTTGCGGTGTGAACCAAGATTGATATCCGTGTCGTGATATCAATCCGACGAGAGAGACTTGCAGTGTCTGTGGATATTGGCATACGAAGATCGTAGCTCAAGCGTAATTCTTCCGCCGTACAAGGCTCCAGTTCGCATAAAGGTAATTCGTGATTACTGTTTTATTAGCGAACTTGTATGATATATATATGATATATCCTTCAAATACCATCACCATCAACACATGGTGCAACAATTTCTGAAAGCTGTGTTATCTTGTTATTCAAAGGATTCTGCAATTTCCAAATTTTGTACTCCTACTCTGCACTGTTTCCTCCAAATACACGTCATACTATTGTGGCTGACTAAAAAGATGATTTTGCATATGATGTTGTTACAATTGACTTGCTTATATACTTGAGAAGCATTCAACAACCTGATATTATGAAATGCACTGCCACATCCTTTCTATCTTTTCCAATAAAGTTTGAACTGCTTTCATGTTGGTTTCCATTCAAGATTGTGTCTTCCGCTAAAAATACCATCACCATCAACACATGGTGCAGCAATTTCTGTAAAGCTGTGTTATCTTGTTATTCAAAGGATTCGTATACTTGTCCATTTAGCTTGTGAACCACCTTTCATTGACCAAGTTTTCCTCGGATAAGGTCAAATTTTGGTATTTTATCTTAGGATCAGCTTGGATGGCACTTTCTAGACCTTTTGTAGACTTCTGCATATGGGGATGGGACAACTTACCTCGTACGGTTCTTATGTACTACTCAAATTTCATTTCCTCCCCATAAGGCTATTTCCACACAGTCATCTGTAATGCACAGGAATTCCGCTACACCACAGTAAATAGTGACCTCCACTTTATATCTTGGGACAACCTTCCAAAGCAACATCCTCACTACCTTACTGTTGAAGACATGCAAAGGATGGTTGACAGTAATGCACCATTTGCTAGAAAGTTCCACTAAGACGATCCAGTTCTTGACAGGATTGACTCTGAACTACTGTTTCGAGGTTAAGACATGATTGTTCCTGCTGGGTGGTGCATTGGTAGTAGGAAAAACGGGTTGGATCCGTGCTCTGTAGTGGGTAATCTCACAGTTCTAAGGCTCACTTCTGGGGCAAAGAGGCTGGAAAAGCTAATTAGCTTTCTGGTATCGGTTGATAATTTCAGACCAAGGCAATGCAAATAGCAAAAATAAATGATCAGTTTCAGGTTTCTTTAATTAGAGGCATCATTTATAGCAGAAAAAGGGTGATTAGTGGAATATCATCTGGTTGTGATGAAGATTACGGAAAGCTTCCACGTTTAATGGGCATGGGGACTTGTAGCAATGAGTTTGGATGTTGGGTGGAAACTGGAAAGTGAAGGATTAAAGAACAGGGGACTATTTTCCTGCTGAAACAACATGTATACATGATTTATCTGAGCTGGGTTTTTCTTTTTTGTACTGAAAGCCATTTTTTAGTTCATTGAAAATTCGCCCGTGAAGATGTACTGAAAGCCATTTTTTAGATCATTGTACTTAAACAATCGGCTTCATTCAATTTGTATTCCAAAATCTTATATTTTTAGTTTTATTAGTTGATACTCAGGGATTTTAGATAGGCCGTTTGAAGATCGTAACATCATTGAGATGGGAGTATCACTGCCTTACACATGAGCTGCAGTGTTGTTTTTCCTTGATATTTCGGGATCTTGTGGGTACAACATTGCTCAGCATGCAGCTCTTTTCCACATATTGAAGGAAAAATTATATAACAGGAGATTCAAAGTACTTTAGTTTACGAAGGTTATAGCTTTATCCTGTACAACTAAGCAAAATTCTACTCTCTTTCCCAAGCCTAAATTACCTCTTCCTGTTGGCTATTCCAATGACAAAGAGATTAGGGTAAGAGACTGACTGATTAGAGAAAGTCAGAGCTATTGAAGGAAAAATGGCTTACTTTATAGATATAAATTTGAAAAGTGGTCCAATTGACTCGAAAAATCAAACTGCAACTCTTTTGGGACGAGAGAGTATATGTTAAGGATTTCAATAATACTTCCACAACTACCCCCTGAACTTTTAGAATTATTAAACGTTTGATGATTTAAGTAAGCCAACCAAATTTTGCATGAAAGAAATGGATATGAGAGATAGCCACTGCCTCCTTCAAACACAAACAAGTGAATGAATCTCACATTCAAGATCACGTGACATTCAATTTTGTTGATGATGTGTGAAACCATTTCTTGTGCCGAGAGAAAGCGTTTGAATGAAGCCTATTTGGAGCTTATCGAGCAATGAAATTGGTGCCAAAGAGGTATCACCTTAAAAAAATTATTTTAATTTTTATAAGATTCTAAATCAAAATCGTGTTGTGAGACAGTAACTAATGGATGTAATGATAGTATTCACAATTGAATCAAGGTAGATGTCAACAATAGATACTGGATTCAAATCAAAGTTTGATGTAAATCCCATATGTTAACAAGACTAGGACTTGTATCCAATAAAATATAAAGAAATAAGAATTTGATTGTGTAATTTTTTTTTGATAGATAGAAATATGAATTTGATTGTGTACTTGATCGTTGTGAAAGTCCCTTTCTAACATATACATTTATGAACAAGTCAAATGGGTCATAGTATGCAACAAACCGATTTTCCAATGGAGGGGCTAATCGAGGAAGACAAGAAGTTGATTATGGAGATGAAACCAAGCTATGAAGATATCGATTGGTCGTGGGGTGAAGCTAAAGTGATAATGGAGTCCTCTTGACTATGAGTACTTTGAATGAGGAGGGTGTAATTGCAGAAAGAATGCAATTGGCAGAGGTTATTGGATCAAAGGGTTGACTTGAAATGAACTCTAAAAAATTAATGACCGTCGAATCGCTTTCATGTAGAAATGCCAAAGCCACGTGACCGTAAAGAAAGGTCACATTGCATACCACAGTCTATTTTGGAAGAAAAAGCTAAGTTTGGATAATGAAAAGACAAAGCTTGAAATGGATTTGAAGAGAAAATGGCTTGGAGTATATTCTGCTAGCTTGAAGAAACATTATCTTCTAGCAAATGATGAATGAAAAGAGGATAATATGCCGTAAATCCTTGATGGGCATAATGTTCATGACTTTGTTGATCTTGATATCTTGCAGAGGCTTGAGGAGTTGGAGATAAGTTAAGGTTTACACTCAGGAGGAGGAGATGATGATCTTGAGATGGATGATAATGCATTCGAGTAGAGCAGCAAGCAAAGGTCGAGATCAGGGAAAAAAAGAAAGTTTGCTTATTCAACAGTATAGAATTAAGAATAGCACTGCTTGAGACCGACCCATCAGACTGCAGAAATTTTGACAAAGATAGAAAGTTCACATCAGAGAGAATGGGAGGCAGCTTTCAACTTTTCATATTGATCCAACCTCAAAGAATTAACCGAGCGTACAAGCAAGTCAAGAGGTCGTAAGAGGGATAGATTACTTGGAGAGATTGATGGTGAAGACCATATGGATGTAGATAATGAGAGATTGAACAAGAAGATGAGATTGAGGTCCGTGTCCCGCCAAGGTCGAGGTCACGACCACCAACAAAGTGGGTTGTTCCGTAAGGGCTTCAAGGATTCTCGCTCAAAAAATTGAAAGCCTTCAAACTTGGTAAGCAATCGGTCATGAAGAGGAACAAGGATGCTCGACGGGAGAGGCGATAGAGTCATATATTCCTACGCTAAGACCAAAGCATTTGTATTCTAGCAGCGCTTTAAGGGGAAGACGATCGACGATAAAGACTCAAGGTAAAGTCATTTCTTGTCTTTAAAATTAATTTTTAGTCGACATTTGGAGTTTCTCTAAGTCTCATTGGTGAAGTTAAACATTTTACCTGCTGATGTGGAAGTTTTTAATTTGAATTCTTAAAACCTCACTGTTTTTGGTCTCCATCCCATCTTGGTTTATTTCCATAGGTAATTATAGAGTAAGTTTCTCATCCTAATTATGCATTTGTGGTAGACCTATCCCCTTTTTCTCCATTTTTTCTGCCATTACTCTGTATTTATGCCAATACATTACTTTCCAAACAAAGATATCTACATGCATAAGTATTTATCGACTCTTTCTTTATGAACTAAGGAAGAAACCTATATCTGACTCGGAATAGAGGTCAAGCGAGTCAACTTCTTATAGCTATCCATAAGTACATAAATCTCAATTAAAGAAAGCGATCGGAGAAAAATTAAACCCGATTATAACAAAATACGAGTGAATAACGAAAAGAAAAGGTTCAAATTTTTTTGGGAGAACTTCTTGTCTGGGTGAAGAGAATACCGATGAACAACGATTGATGATGCAGACGTAATAGAGGAAACAACATATGGTTCAAAAATCAAAATCACACAAACTCACACAATATACCATCATAAATTCAACACAAACTCGTATTTCAACCCAAACTAATGAACTTTATTAAGAACCCTAAATTCTTAATAAGTGTAATACCCCCATTTACAATAAGACATTAGAGTGAGAGAGAATTTTTGGAGGGAGAGATAGAGAGAGAGAGAGAGAGAGAGAGAACGCACCTATGGATTGAAGCTCTTATATTCCCTTAAGCATTGATGATCAGTTTGAGACTAAAACTTTGTGGGCTATCTCGATAAGGTTTAGAAGGAGAAGCTAAGAACGATGAAAGGCTGAGACGAGAGAGAGAGGGTGAGAGAGAGGGTTTTGGCGGGATTGGGAATTTTGAATTTGGGAAATTGTTTACCGCGCAATTGGGCTTCACAGAGCTACTGAGAGAGGGTTTGGCCGGGATTGGGGATTTTGACTTTGGGAAATTGATTACCGCGCAATTGAGCTCTTAGTGGGATTCACAAAAATTAATCATAAAAAACCCTTGGTAAGCACAACGTTTGTTAAAAACAAACATTGTAAAAGTACAACGTTTTTCCAAAAAACGTTGTAAAATAGAGGGCTAGCACAGCGTTTGTGATGACCCGACCCGGATCCCAAGACGAGATCCCAAGGTCGTGCCGTCAGGATAAGCTAAGAGACAGACAAGCACCTGCTAAGCATAATGGTGCGAGTTAAAAGATGAGCCATCAAGCTCGAAACAGGAAGGTAAAGCCATAACGGCGATACGGAATAATAAAAACTAAAACCTGGAGAAGCAAAAACAAAATGAGACCCGAGCTAACAAGCTTCGAAATAAAAACAACCAAAGAGATAGTAAATCTCTCGGCCCAAAAATTCGACGCACGTGACGCAATATTAGACACGCGCAACAAACCATCGGCAACTAGAGGCCGGCAAATCAACAAATTCCCAACCTGATAAACAACCACTCAACGGCTAAAACATGCCGGAGGGACAATTCAACTACAACAATATTATTTCAAATGCTAAACCACCAACCAAGATCTAATGACTAAAGCTGTCGGAGATAGAAACAACAATAACTCAGTGCTAGAATAAATGAGCCACACTTGCTCGAAATGACAAAGGAAATAACTTCTAAGAGATACAACAACTCGGCTATGATAGCCGGCTCCCAAATAACACAACAATAAAATACTAACTTAATCTACCCAAGTAAAGTCTACATAACTTTACATCCATGTCTCACAATTAATTAATAACAATAATAATAGTAACTCCAAGCTTATTGCCCAGAAGACCACCTGCTAGAAATCGCTATCCGAAGTCGCCGCGCGTACTAACGGGATCACTGCACACACTAGGGAAAACAACCACACGGAGTGAGTCATAATGACCTAGTAAGTTACTACATGCAACTGTATGACATATTATGTCATGGCATGGAATAATGCTTAAGCATATAAAAATCATGGTATCATACTAGTATACCAAAAATAAACATGCACTTAATTACCAAAGCACATAATCTCACATAAACCACATAGCATAATGTCTTTCATATAAATGCTCGTAAATAGACATGTGTAACAAGAAACGTAAGTCGAATTGTCACAACCAAAATCCGGGTCCAACGCCCAACCAAACTTACCATGGGATCCATCCTCAAACTAAAATCCGGGTTGAACACCCAACCAATCATACCTTGGGTTTCATCCCCAAATAATCACAACTCATCAGTTTTCCTTTAATGAGTACTCGTTACACTAAAGATCCCAAGTATCATGGGAAGACGAAATACATTAACATCAAATATCATTTCACTAGAGACATGGTTGCAGAAAAGAAAGTTGTTCTAGAATATATTCCTACTAGAAGCATGTTAGATGACCCTATGACTAAACCTCTAGCTAGAGAGATCTTTCAGGATCATATGTTGGGTCTAGGGCTTCGTAGGATTTGACTTTTATTCTGAGAACACTTATGATGACATTTGATTATTATTCATTATCGTTTGAATAAATTGCAGTTTCATTTTATTCCTTTTATATGTTAATTGGATATTTTGATATGAAATTGTGTGGCATATATATTTTTGATTAAAAGATGTCGTGGATATTGAATTGGCCCTCTCACACGGGTAATTCACCTTGTCGCCAGGTGAGCGAGCAAGTTGAGATAGTAAAAGTCTTTGGTACCTACAAAAGGGGGTACGCAAATGACGTTTACATTTATCGCCTTGGCATACGGCCAAGATGAGACCTTTTATAAGGTCGACTTTATATCCCAAGGAAAAGTCCGAATGTGAGATCTTGAAAGAGAGTCACTAGAAGAGTGACTGCTTTTAAGTACTCAAGTTAGACGCCAGAAGGGCGGCTAGACTAAGGTTCGTATGACATTTGAGCATGACATGCCTGCTTCGTGTGGGAGTTCCGTCATAGCATACACTTCATACTTGTATGTGACTATAATGCGACTTAAGAAAGTGATTGAATGATCCACGCTTCATCACTGTGAGTTCTAGTGATCAAATCCGGATCACAATTATACCCTATGTGACTTAGAACTATATCATGAACTTGGACGTTGATGATGCTACTTTGGCATGCCGACCAACGGCTATGCACATACTACTGAGCATCTTGGGAAAGCGATCGGCCAAGAGTGATTAATATGAGTGTCTAAGGAAGATAGTATGATATGCATCTTTATTTTGTGTTTCAATGCCATGGCGATCATATTGAACATACGGTTCAAAAGGTTGATCTTGATACACAAACATATTGAGTTTTAAGCACCGCTCTTGAGGGATTGAGGATGCTTAAATTGATGTATATATACGGTGCAGGGTATAGGCGAGTTTTGTTTTCTAACGAGGGCGTTCTATCTTTGGTCGATGGTGATTTGGTATAGCGCTCCACCCTTTATCTTTCTCGTCATGTCGCACGCTTCACTTCCATTATGAAGAGACAGTGTTTAACGGGTTTTGATGATACGATGTGCTTAGAGAGGTGAGTCCATGTGTTCGAGTGGGAGATGTTGGTAATTGGGCTTGCGGCCCGATTATTTAGTCCCGCCCACATGGAAATAATATTTATATTATTTATTGGTTAATTAGATTCCTAATCCAATTGGGTTTAGGATTACTTAACCTATAAGAAATAGGTTTCTTGTAATAATATAAATAGGGCAACTAAGGGGATAAAACCCTATTGCATTACACGCCTCAAAGTCGGCGCCTCCTCTCTCCCTAAAATCCATCTCACCAAAATACTCTTTCTAGCCTAACCATCAAGAGGCTTGGATTTGCGATGTGAACCAATATTGATATCCGTGCGCCGTGATATCAATCCGACGAGAGAGACTTGCAGGTTTGTAGATCTTGGCATACGAAGATCGTAGCTCAAGCGTAATTCTTCCGCTGCTTACAAGGCTCTAGTTCGCATAAAGGTAATCCTTAATTACTGATTTGATAGCGAACTTGTATGATATATATATATATGATATATCCTTCAAATATTATGACATGCCCCCTTCATTAATGTTGTTCTAATCATGCTTAGGATGATTTCTAGTGAAGTATAATCCTCCAATTCAACTTATGAAATGTGTGTAGGATTTTATGATTTCTATGTGAAGTTATGATTTTGACTTTGTGCAAAGCATGAATGTTGTTCCATATGTGGTTAGGATCAACTCTTGTGAAAGAATATGTTTCAATTGTAGGTTTAGCAAAATCGACAATTCTAGTGTTTGAAACTTCGGGATTTGGTTTATGGCTAGTTTAAGGTCATGAACAGACTTATTTATTAAGTTCTAAATGAGCGGAGAACATATAATTGAGCAATGGGATGCATTTAGTATCTATGCTCCACTTGGTTGAATTTTAGAAATGACTCACCGGAGTTGAGATTAGGGAGTTGTTGAACAATACCGACTCCACATTCGATCCCTATGACGTTTGTAGTTCATTAGACTAATGTATTAGTTTACGTGACTTTGGGATGAATTGAAATTCATGTTTGGTATGTGGGCTTATAAGACTCAATCGAGTTCTTATGCAGTTTATGTGATTGTGTGAAAGAAATGCATAATTGAGAGCATGTTGTAGAATGATGTATCTACTTGACATGTTGAATTCGCTCTTGTCGAATTCCTACTTGATTCCTTAATGAGTAAAAACACCTACTTGTTGAATAATGAATTTGAGGACTATTCTATGAGATTATTTGGATTGGGGCTATCTTTAATACTCTATACATGGAGTCTACTTGTATAAGTCGCTAGGATGACCATGTTGTTATCTAAGACTCACCGGTATAGTTTGACCTTACGGGTTATTACCGCTCTAGTGTTGCTTAAGTCTTTGACTACTATCGACTTTTGCGTTATTGAATGAGTTACTACTCTAGGATGAGTTTAGTAAATGGCTTCGTGATCCTAGACTAACGGAGTAGTCTTGGATAGTACTTAATGGACTGATGGTTAAGTTGTGACTCTGCTGAATTTCATAAGTGAATATGGAATACTGTGTATATTTTATATTATGACTAAATGCATGATTTCCTACATTGTCAAGAATTGATTCTTCTACGTGTTTCTATGATATGACTTATGAGCATATTGAATGTATTTGCCTTCATGCCTGATCTGTTCCACAGTTAATGAATTGTGATGAACTTGGATTCTACTATTAAGTGGAATTATGAATCAAAATTGAACTAAGCTTGATTTCACAATAATCAACTTAGGCTTCCCTTATATAATTGACTTAGGACTTTGAACTAAGATTCCTAAATGGAATGAGAACCTAGCTATGCCTCAAACGAGAACATAGAAAAGTGTCTTGGAATACATATAGTGTTCAAACTCTATTTGGTTGGAATTGTAGTAAAGACTCAACGGAGTCGAGCTTAAGGAACAATTGAACCTTACGAGGATCCTATTGACATCCTATGGTATTTATATTCCCTTTGACTAGATTACTAGCTTTTGGAACTTGAATTGAATAGAGTGGACAACTTGACACTTATGACTTAGAGACTCAAATGAGCTCCTCTTGTGATTTTGGGATTATTGTAACAATGTGCATAATCGTATGAGTTTAGTAGATCATTATATCTACTTGAGAATTAGCAAGTAAACATCTACTAGTGCATTGCATATAAGTCCAGCTGGCGTTACTTGAGTTTTCATGATGATGGTGGGACGATGCATTGTCTTCACCAATTATGGGATTCGTGGTTGCAATGTATCGCCGTCAGGATTCGGGTTTCACACACACCTCCACGCTAGCTACGGTGGGAAGTAGCCCCTTTGTCGTAACCAATTGAGCACATTGGCTAGTGCTATTTTCTTGACTAGAGAGCTCGGACCGAGAAGAGAGCTCGGTACTTTGATACGAACACGGGTATCGGCGCGATATGATTAACGGTTGTGATTGCGGGGAGCAATACGGCGGCGTGATTTGGTATCTTCTCTATCCCTTATGTGGCTTCCTATGGGCACTTATGTGATAACAAAGTGTTAGTTGAACATGAGATCTTATTGACCATGTTTGTATTGGCTGATGTTATATGAGAGATTTGATATGTATATATAGAGATATGCATACTTGTATATGAGATATATATGAAAGATTTGATGTGTACACATATAGATATGCACACTTATACATGATGATTATATGAGAGATTTGATATGTATATATATAGAGATATACATACTTATATAGGTGTATATATATAAATATATATCATGGGTTAATATACTATACTACACATGAATAACATGCTAATCAAGGTCCCAAGTAGGTTCATCCAACAAAATCAACATTTAGAAATCTAGGGTTCATGGCATCTCTAAAAAAGCCCTAAAATGCACCCATTGACCTCACATAGCAAGATGATTGTTTTCCCTAGGGTTAATGGGGCAAAAAGAAAGAGGAAGAGATGTAGAAACTTACCTTGATTCAGCCCCTACAAGGCACAATTTCGAAATTCCAAGTGGTGGGTTTTGTTCTCTTCAATCTCCTCTTCAAATCTATGGTGTGGATTGTGAAATGGAGGCCCCAAGCTATGGATTGCAAGGGTTGGGCTCTCAAGAACCCTAGAAACTCTTCTCTCAAGCTCTCCAAGAAGTCTCCCACATTTTTTAGGTGTTGTGGCTGAATATGAAAGCTTAAGTGGGGTGTTAGGGCTTCAAATGGGTTTAAAAGTAAAGCGGGTTATGTTTAGATTGATTGGGTTGTTTCCTTTTGATTAACCCCCATAATCCACCTCCAAATCTCAATTAGATGTTTAGGATATGTCTTAAGGTAGTTAGGAGGGTTTAGGAGTGGGTTAGGTTGGGTTTGGGTAGGGATAGGATAGGCAATTGTTAGAAATGGGTAGAAAATCGTGGGCGCTACCATGCGCTCGTATGGTAGGAGTACAAAGCGACTGCATGGTCCCCTAGAAATGCCATTCAAACTTTGTTTCTTTCCTTGCTCGGCCTAGGTCTCTCCCGCATGCATCCTCAAGCCTTAAAGCTTCAAAATGGCCTATAATTCAACCCTTAAAGTCCTCAAACACTAAGATAGACCATCCAAGTCTCAAACCACTTTTAAAGTAGGTCTAAACTCCCATAAACAACACCCAAAACAACTCGGAGCGAAACCGGCGCAAGGCGTAACAACTTCCTAACGAAATGTCGAATGAAACCACAAACCGATGGGCAACAACCCATGATTATAAACAATTCAAAGGGCTATAGAATAGGCCTGAATGCCTCTCAGATGAATGAACAACATATAGGAGAAAAGAGCTCGAAGACGAGACGCTCACACGGCTCAATCTCAAACCACGCGATAAGGAGAATTGATATCCTCGAAGCGTCAAAACCTCACAAGACTTAAAGAATACATCCAACTAGAAGTCTAATACATCTAAACATGTTATTCAATCATCATGTAAAGATCTAGGACCAAATCAAGGTCAGGAACACAAAACCCGAGTAAACTCTCAATTGCGTCGCATTTCGACTATCGTCGGGTTACGACTTGTGACTTCAGCAAGTCAACAACTATATGGCATCTCTTAAAAGTATTTCGGTCTTAATTTGATCTCTCATGCACATCTAGACTCTCTCACAAACGCAACGAGCAATCAACCAAAGAAGAAATGCGAGCTTTGCACAATTCAAGCTAATCGAATCGGGTCTTACAACGCTTTGTTCCAAAAACCATTGTATAATACTAATACACAACGTTTAATTGAAAAACTTTGTTTAAAATAAACTTTTAACAACGTTTATTTAAAAACATTGTAATTGCACTTTTTTGTTGTAGTGCTAGTATCTAATATGTGTGTGGATCACAATATTTGAACATGCCAAATGTGGTTTATAACTAATACATGAACCATAATGGATATGGGAATATAGAATGAATGATCATTCTAGAAAGAGTTTTAGTGAATATAATCTGATTTTTTATTTGATCCTAGACCATCAATGATGTCTTGGGGATGATATGAGTTGCAACTTCTTAAGTTATGGGTTTAACCTAGATTCATAAAAGAAATGAATTTCTATGCTTGTGTGGTTTATTATTTGTTAAGTTATCCACTTAACTTGGATTTATGCTAGAAAGAAACATTTATGCTTACTAGATATTATGACTTATAAAAGCATAATTGTGATACTTGTTAGAGATTGGGTTTTCATACTTAATGATATGACTTATAAGGCATATTGTGTAATTGACTCGAAGCATAATTTGCGTTTGATTACTCTGTGGTTTCATTGAGAATTGATTCACCAACTTGTGTTGAATTTATATTTCACTAATAATTGAAATTGTGAACTGTTGATCTAGGGTTTCTTAATGAGACAAGAACCTAGCTATGCTTGAACCGAGAACTTAGAAAAGGGTTAGAAATGAAAATAGCATTTATAACCTATTTGGGATGAATGGTAGTGAAGACTCAACGGAGTCGAGCTTAAGAAACAATTGAACCTTATGTGAATCATGGTGAGATCCTACTCAGTAGAATCCATTTGACTAGATTACTAGCTTTTGGAACTTGGATTGAATTGAACGAACAACTTGACACTTCTGATTTAGAGACACAAATGAGCTCCTATTGTGGTTGAATTTTATGATTATTGTAACAATGTGCATAATCGTATGAATTTAGTAGATCTGTATATCTACTTGAGAATTTGCAAGTAAACATCTACTTGTGCATTGCATAAGTGTGGGTTCCTTCGGATCGCGTCCGCGCGCCTTTGTTAGGTGCGCCAGTGCAGTGCGGATGCGGGACACCATCGCTCGCCTCCGCCCTCCCTTGTTTAGGGAAGACGAAATCAAAATGCGAGAGGAGTGTCGCCTATGATAGCGGCGTTGAATGCGCCTCGGTTGCCTTTGGTGGATTTTTAATCCAATATGGGAACTTATGGTTTCCCACATCAAGTTATCCCATTTTTAGGGGATACCATGATATGGGAATGCATTACCCTTTCGTTTCCATTTTCCCTTTATTAGTGGAAAACAGAAAAGTGCAAAAAGGATATTGCGATGCCCCCACTATGGATTTTATTAAAAATAGCCTTATGGCCCGCTTTCAGATCACTATGGGAGCTTTGGGTTTCCTGTATCAAGTTATCCCTTTTAGGGATTCCAAGATATTGGAATACATCACCTTCATTCCCATTCTCCCTTTTTAGGGGAGAATGAAAAAGTGCAAAGAAGGAGTGTTGTGAGTCCCCATTGGATCCAAAAAGTTTTAGAGTCGTCATCTTTATTTTAAGGAAAAATAAAGCAAAACCAAAAAAGGAAAAATAAACCAGAGAAAAAGAAAACGGGTTCGGAGGCTAAGTTACGAGTTGGGAAGGTGCTAGGCACCCAACTCGCCCTTTCGGTCTCAAAAGTAGTTTTTGGCTAACGTATGCTTATTGTTATATTTATTTAGCAAATAAATAAAGCATTAAAAGATAGGAAATTAAAACAAATACATCCGTGGCTACATTATTTACGGACTTGCAGCCATTTGCTTAAAATAATTACAAATGTATTCAAAAATATTTGGCTATTATAATGCCTCTTTTACATAATATTTACTATTCTAATCCTAAAGACAACGGCTTATATTGATTACAACTTTAACTAATAAAGGAACGAAAAAAGTAAGTAATAAATAAAACGCCCTTAAAGGCTATTACCTTTAGAGCGGTAGTGTGCTCGCTCTGCCTTCAGAGAGGGAGTCTTTTTTTGTTGTTTGTTGTGTGGTTGTTGTTTTGATTTGGGCAGAGTGACTGCTTATTTTGGATGGTTTTGGCTCGCTCACTTGGGCAGAGTGACGGCTTATTTTAGAGGGTTTTGGCCTTTTTGGTTGGGCGGAATAACGGCTTAGTTTTTGTGTATTTCAGCTCATTACTCGGGCAGAGTAACGACTTACTTTGCGATTTTTGGGCCGGGAAATGAGGTGGATACCTAACTACTAGGCTAGGGATCACTTATAACCGTTGAATTTTTACTTTTGGCGGAGTTTGGACGGGGTTTGGGAGCTTTGGTGGCTACACACACCTATCTCACACCTCTCGTAACTATCGCTCAAGGAACGCGAGAGTCTCCTTGCTTTCTCTCGATGATTTCTTAACCACCGAAGAGGGATCCCAGCTCTCTTATTTATAGGTGGGACGGAGTCATCGGAATTATCGATTTTCTTCACTGGCTTCAACACGTTGTACACCAAGCTCGCTAGTTGCACAATGCGTTAAGTCTAAGAGGCTACAGTAGCCCTTTGGCGCCGACACATTGGTACCTTGGCGCGGCGCCCAGCATCCTTTTAGGCCGCACCAAGCTCCTGTTGAAGTTCTGAATTTGACACTTTCACCCCTCGCAATTCACTGTTTTGCGCATCCTGCTTTTCCTTTCACATTTTTGACTCCTGCAACTTGACATTTGTTCAGTTTGAACAGTTCTTGATATCATATGTTAGAGTCGCAAACCAGGGGTACGAAATTGGGGTGCCTACAATAACTCCAGATGGCATTACTTGAGTTTTTACGTTGATGGTGGGACGATGCATTGCCACGAATTATGGGATTCATGGTTGCAATGTATCGCCGCATCGATTCGGGTTTCACACACCTCCACCGCTAGCTGGCTGGGGAAGTAGCCCCTTTGTCGTAACCAAAAGAGCGCATTGGCTAGTGCTATTTTTCCCGAGTAGAGAGCTCGGACCCGAGAAGAGAGCTCGGTACTTTGATACCTGGAACACCCGTATCACGGCACGATATGATTAACGGTGGCCAGGATTGCAAAAGAGCGACACAACGACATGGATTTGGTACCTTCTCTATCCTTTATGTGGCTTACTATGGGCACTTATGTGATAACAAAGTGTAAGTTGAACATGAGATCTTATTGACCATGTTTGTATTGGCTGATGTTATACGAAAGACTTGTTATGTATATATATAGATATGCACACTTATACATGATGAATATATGAGAGATTTGATATGTATATATAGAGATATACATACTAATATATGAGGTATATATGAAAGACTTGATGTGTATATATATAAATATGCACATTTTTACATGATGATTATATGAGATTTGATATGTATATATAGAGATATACATACTAATATAGGTGTATATATATAAATATGCACCCTTACACGTAATGATTCTATGAATAGCTTGATTAGTATATATAATGATATATATACATGCGTATGATGTTTTATGGGGACTACCTTTTAATTCATTGACTTGTGTTTGAACAGGGAATTACACCCTGGTTCATTTGGACGGTTTAGTAAGTAAGAAGAAATGGTTATCTTGTGGAGTATCAAAACGATACGACGCCTCTTCACGGTTTTTCTCATTTATAAAATGACACCATGATTATTTTTATGTTACATAATTATATGTTATATATCTCTTTGTAATAGCGCATCTTGGGTCATTATGACTCATCCCGTACTTTGTTTTCTAGTTGCAGAAATTGGTAGTCGCTGCTGAGGTCGAGTAGATCGTGATCTAGAGAAGGCGCAATGATCGATAGATCGAGATTAGATCGTGTGGTTCGTGATTTGAGCACCGACATTCCCGAGTAGCGCCTTGTGGAGTCCTCGCTCCTTTTAGCATTGTCATTGATATCATGTACTTTGATATTCTTGTGAGATTGAAATTTTGTAAAGTTATTTAGACTTTACAGTC
Source organism: Codonopsis lanceolata (assembly GCA_013146195.2). Lineage (NCBI taxonomy): Eukaryota > Viridiplantae > Streptophyta > Magnoliopsida > Asterales > Campanulaceae > Codonopsis > Codonopsis lanceolata. The sequence goes on along the minus strand of CM028378.1, from coordinate 79,581,883 downwards.
AGGTAGAATACTGGGGTATTTGTATTGGTTCTTTCTTGGGGCCGACAGTCGCGGCCTCGCTCGTGGTTTCCAGATTTATTTCGCTATCTCCCTGCACGCAAAGAGCTTTGGGGCATTTCTTTATTCTATTTGTTATATCGTTGGTTCTTTGTTGAAACATCGGCCCGAGCGCCGATGGTTTGTTCAACGTGCAATGTTGCGCACGCGAAGTTTTGTTTTTCCTCCTTTGAGATAATATCTCTTGGTTTCATTGTCGTTGGTTTCGAGCTTCATAGCTTGGGACTTCTTTTCTTATATTGCTTCGTTGAATCGATTTTTGAAATAACGTATTTTAGCGGCTTTATGTTCATGTTTAGAGGGTGTTAGCTCGACTATTCGACTTGCACTATGCTTAACAAGTGCTTGTTCTCTTCTTAAGTTAGTTCCAATGGCATGACCTTGGGATTTCGTGTTGAACTGGTCGGGTCGTCACAATTGGTATCATCGAGCTCATGTTAGCTATAAGCCAGATAGGTTTTATGGCCTAAGTTGGG
>CM028378.1:79431722-79581250 GCA_013146195.2 Codonopsis lanceolata | reverse complement strand
TTTGTATAACTAAGACCCAATGCACCCATAAACTTCTTCACTTCATAGTACGATTTTGGTGCAATTTCTTAACCATTGGAAAACATCATTTAGAGTTTCAAGCAATAAGGTAAATGCATCATTTGTCATTTTTCCAAGACACTTAATATGAAATAACCGAATTACAAAGAGAGAATCGAGTAATTTTTACATTCCTCGATAATGGTTCCTCGACATCTTTCAACAATTTGTAAAATTTAGCAGCTCCTCGTTAGGTTCCTCATTACCATTAGGTATATCTTTTTCAAGATCATCATTATTTGCTATTCCAAATGCATCATGCAACATGCCAAGCATATCATCATTCATTTCCACATCATTATGCGTAGGATTTACAGAGAAGAGACCGGAGTAGCTTCACCGTGAGCTACCCATTTTGTGTAACCCTTGATAAAACCATCACAAACCGTGTTCTCTTGCTTCAAAGTTCCTCCACCCACTTTCCATTCCTCGCACTTTACACATGGACAAATTATCTTTCCATTAATACTTGCCTTAGTGAATGCCAACTTAAGAAATTCCTCTACTCCATCCCTATAGCTTCGCCACCCTAGATTGATACATCCAACTCCTATCCATTACAAAATTCTCTAAAATTAACTCTTCTTATTAGTCTACAAGAAAGAAAAAAAAGATACTTAGCAAAAAATTAGTCTACAAGAAAGAAAAAAAAGATACTTAGCAAAAAAGATACTTAACAAAAGTTTCAAATATGTCGCTTGTTTTAGATACTTGCAAAATAATTTGAACTATTATTCCATCTAATACATATACGGGTCAATAGAATAATTGATTTAGAGGGATTAGTTACATTCTAATAACCTTATTTCTTCACCTAGCCCCGACTACTTAGAACCTAGTCCGACTACTTAGAAAATCTTAGCCAATGTAGATACATGAGCTAGAATCAGGAGCAAGTCTTTCCTTGATCAAGAATTATTTATATCACCACTGGTCAAATCGCATAGCAAACTTGGAACATATCGGAACTAAGGATCTCCGATCTTGAACTAGGAATTATTTGTTTTCCTCGTTTTGTTCACCGCTATTTCTACTTGCTTTCTCAAGTTGACTTCAAGATGGTGTGTTATTTTAGTTTGTGTAAGAATTTTTATCGCCTCATCAGCACCCCTTGTGTGCAGAGTTGATATTTAATGTAAATCTTGGTGGAATTTTGGTCCTACAAATGGAGCAAATTTGGGTACCAAATGGGCAGGATATGAACTAGATCACTTTACATGTGTTCCTTGTATGAAAAAGTGCACCATCATTATTGTGGAAAAATAAACCGATATAGTGATATGTGTGCTACAAAGTGAATCTTTAATCGAATTTCATCAATTAGAATAAATCTTATCTTATTAGCCAATGAAACATTAAGCCATAAAACAGTAATCACTTTAACCCTTCCATGTCTCCCCGAGGATAAATAGCTTCTTCTATAATTTATTTTTCGCCTCTTTATTGTATTTTGAATTGTAATGCTCGCATTTTCCACTATTTCTCACAATCCCATAATATATGTTATCCTTCGTTTTGGGTTGCGCTTGAAGGCTTAGTCTAGATAAGATTCCGTAGCGCCTAATCCAAGAGAGGAGCCGCCATTTTGATCTAACAAGACTATTGTTTTTTCTCAAATAGTAAAGATTAAACTAATAGAGTGATAACAAAGAATAAACATAGTGCAAATAGATTACCAATCCGAAACTTTCTTCTCGTGGAATTACATTTCAACTCTCGGGAATTTTTATATATTACAATAATTGTCCCTTATATCCATTTTCTTCTATAATATGCACACCAAGCAAACAAAGGTCACCATCTTCATCCCAAAATGAGTGTCACTTTTGGTAGAAGCAGAGATTAGGAAATTGACTTTTGATTTATAACTACTACAAGCCACTTTTACTTAAAGAAACAATTAGTTTGGGATCATATGAAACCTCAAAAGTTACCCTCACTTTGCAAAGTAGATAGCATATAATTGGTTTCTATACACATTCACTCTAGAACAACTAGTCGATACAAATTAGCAAAGACAAAATCCTAACTCAATAAGTAGAAGACCTAAGAGAGATGCTTGTGATAATGGCACCACAAAGGACTTCATCGAATGATATGTAAATGAAAAACTAGATCTAGAAGGGACCATAGAGAGATGAAGAGAGAAACTTACAGAGGTGGCACTTCCAAAATCAAACCGCCGCAAAATCAAAGTAGGTTTGTAATGTCCACCGTGAGCTCGCCGTTAAAAAGGAAGAAGAATTACATCAAAATCAAAACGCCAATTTTTAAATGAAAAAATTGTTGAAGAATTACATCAAAATCAAGTCGTGAGCTCGCTTGGCAACCCTTGGATTTGTAAATGAAAAACAATTTCAATTGCCCAATTCAAATTGTTCATCTAATTCAAACCAAGTCTTGGAATTTAGTCGCCAAGCATAGCCTTATTTACGTATGAACATATGAACACACTTGTGAATGTTCTTGGCACAGAAATATTTCTCATTCTGGTTTAAAAACCCGAAACCTCTAGGAACCTGAATAGAAATTTGATATCATTATCACTATCGGAAGTACAAATAATTTCTTCTTTTTATTTGTTTGTGGCAGCCTGTTTTTCGCAAGGCTGGGCGCTGGGGCAAGATATACCTCAACGATCGGGATGCTTTTGGGGCAGCATAATTCCGTAACGTGGGCTGTCTTAGGAACAGGTTAGGCGTGATTTGGCAGTGTATTTTGGGCAGGTTCTATGCGTGTGAGTTGCTGGAATTGAGAGGTAGTTTGGGCAGTCCATAACTTGCATAAAAGTAGGCGTGTGAGGGGTTGTTAAGTGGAGATTAGTTGTTAGTTATTGGGTTACAATTGTAAGGGCAAATTCTCTTTAAAAACAATCTGTTTGGGGCTGTAGTTGTTAGTATGTGGAGCAGCTTTTTAAGGTTATAAGATGGTCAAATCAAACTAGGTTTTTTGGGTTGTAATTTACAAAAGAAGTGCAATAATTTCAAGATTCTTAGAGAGTTTTGGGTGTGTTTTGAGCAGTTTTGGGGAGAATTATGGACTGTTCTTGACTTTGATTCAGCCATAGGGTTGTCCGCTTTGCTCGAACAGATTTGTTGATTTCAAGCTTCCGCAGACGCATCAGGCCTTAGTCTTGAGACCGCATATTCATCTATATCTTTAGCTTAACAAACAAATAACATCAAGACATAACAGTGAGCCATAGGACCAGGATGTTTGTAATGTCTTGCGCATTCACGTACTTTGGCCAAACTATTTTCTTGTATTAATATTTCTCATTCTGGTTTAAAAACTTCGAAACCTCTAGGAACCCGAATAGAAATTTGATATCATTATCACTATCGAAGTAAAATAATTTCCTCTTTTTATTTGTTCATGGGCTGCTTTGTTCTTCTTCGCAAAGGCGGGCAGTTTTTAGGCGAGTATAAACCTCAACGATCGGGGACTGTTTTGGGGCAGCATAATTCGAGCATTAAGGGGCTGTCTTAGGAGCAGGTTAGGCATGGATTTGGCGGGTATTTTGGGCGGGTTCTGGCGTGTGAGTTCTTTGGAATTGAGAGGTAGTTTGGGTAGTCCATAACTTGCATAAAAGTAGGCGTGTGAGGGGTTGTTAAGTGGAGATTAGTTGTTAGTTATTGGGTTACAATTGTAAGGGCAAATTCTCTTTAAAAACAATCTGTTTGGGGCTGTAGTTGTTAGTATCTTTGGAGGCGGTTTTTAAGGTTATAAAAAGTCGGGTCAATCAAACTAGGTTTTTGGGTTGTAATTTACAAAAGAAGTGCAATAATTTTGGGCGATTCTTGAGATTATTATTTCACAGTATTTTTTATTGTTTTGGGCACGAAGGTAGTGCGTGAAAATGGAAAAAAATATTCTTAGTACTATAACAATGCACTTTAAGTGAACTACAACAGTGCTTTAGAAAGAAATGGGTAATTCGATTTATTACTGCAATACTTTAAAATAAATGTAATTAGAATTTAACAATTTTTGTTGCGATAACCATGGAAAAAATGTGCCTCTCGGGGTTATATTAATCAAGAAGATTAAGCACAAAAGGAAAGAAGATCGAGGCTACGGAGAGAAGCGGAGGTGCACGCAGCCATATACGTGGCGGTGTGGCCGGTGTGCCTTAAGCCTTAGCCACTAAAAACTCAAAACACGACAATTCAAATGATGCCAAGGAAGGCCTGCAGTGGCCTCTGCGCTCTTGTTGGTCGTCGATGCTCGGTGTGCAAAAATGGCAAAAGAGATGGGGTCAAAGAAGGAGCAACTCACTTACGCAATAAGTTACGCTATCAAAGGGACAAGTACCGGTGATATCCTAACACTTGCAGCAGTACCTCAAGTTGTACACAAACTAGAAACTGTTTCCTCATGACTTGTACAATACTCTTTTCCTTTTGGTTTAGCATAAGCTCAAGTTGGATTATTCAACTAGATACCAGTTCAAGTATTAAACTCTAAGAAAATCTTGGGACGCGAATTCTGCATAGGTCTTAGCATGTGGCAAAAACAACTATTGCTATAATCCAACTATTATTGCTACAAAAATTACGGGAATTAAAACAATCTGATTGGTATTCATAAACGTTATTTACACATAAACAACTTATATGACCTATGAATCCAAGGAGCGTCATTATCAAATCAGGGATGTGATCTTGTGAATCTCACAATGCAAACTTTTACCGTACACATGTTACTAATTAAAATGATTCAATACATTTTTTCTTTTTTGTAATTTATATTGCAACTACAATGATGAATTCAGAAAAAGTCATCTTCAAGTTCTAAGAACATCCACAATGGTTGATTTTTAAACAATTCTTCAAACACCTCGTTTTATGTCCCTAATTTTTACAACAATCGAAAAAAGATTCCACTTCAATAATCTCCCTATCCATCGAAAAACTTAAAATCATCAAATATCAATTAACAAACCTAACTACCAATATATTTTCTCTCGAACAAAAGCACGCACGATCGAGAGGTGCGAAATTTTCTTTGTCATTTTCAAGTAATTCATATCTTGGTCAATAAGACTTAGAGGGATTAGCGGTTATATAACCGTAACGCACCTCGGTTCAATGTATGTCAAATAGTGCGTTGGAATTAATCTGTAAAATCATAAAGAATTAATCAAAATGGCATGTTCAATCAACGAACCCTAATCAAAATTTAGACACTAATAAACCAAATTAGGGCAATCAATACCTTTAGAATGTGTTTGATCAAATAAATACTATATTGTGCTGGTAAAAATTCATCAACACTCAAGAAGCTTACCTAAAAACCCTTAACGATTGGCTGAGAGATGAACGGAGAGATGAACGGGGAAAGAAATTGAGTAACGGGGAAAGAAATTGAGTTGCAGAGAGTAATGGGTATCGAGTTGTGGGGTGATGAAAACTACTCACGCACAATCGTATCAAATTTCAAGTGGTAGAGAAAGGGAGGGGAAAGACAAATTTGGGAGAATCGCGGGAAGAAATTTTTTTGGGAAAAAAAACCCGCACCTTTCTCTTAATTAAGGGCGGCACGCAGTAAGACTTGTTTTATGCGTACAGGGTCTATGGTTTGCCCTCTTTTTTTTTTTGTTAAGTGCCTCAATATATGATAATTCCTTAAGTAACACTTAGAAAAGCCCTAATATATAATTTTATAGGGCCTTTCAAACTTAACATATTTAATTTCTTATGTGGCATTTATGAAAGCCCTAATAGATTATTTTATGTGGCTTTTTAAAAAAAGCCTCTTGAAAAAGGTCATAATAGACCACTTTATAAGGCTTTTCGAAAAATAATTTGGTATTTAATAAAATGACACTTATAAAAGCCCCAAAAAATAACTTTATGAGGCATTTCAAATAAAAATTGATAATTTCTAAAATGACACTTTTAAAAGCCCTAATAGATAGCTTTATAAGGCATTTCAAAAAGAGTCTCTTACAAAGTGTCACAAGAGTTCATTTTTCTTGTAACTATGTGAGCATTTGGCATTAAGAAATGACTTAGGCCATCTTTGGATCGTTAGAGCATAAATATTCCCTAACCTATACTAAATATATCCCTAGTGTCCCCTTTGAGCCTAATGAAAAAGAATGAAGTGTGCTAAGCACACTATTTAAACCCCCATTCGCCATCGTTTCTTTACCCACATTAACTTAACCCTAAAAGCCTATACGCTTTTAGCCTATCCTTTGAGAGAGTAGGATTGGGTGGGAAATTGATTTTAGGAGGACCACTTCTTTTCAGTTAGGCTATTTTTCAGAAGACTTCTTCTTTCCGTCGTCGAAAAAAATATATATATAATAATCATGTGTTAGAAAAATTCTAAATGAAACGGAAGAAGAAGAGGATAAACAAAAGATTCAAATGAAAGCATAGCTTTCAAGAGAAAATATGTTAGAAAAATTCTGCTGATTAGAATGATGATATTTTTAGAAGAATATATTGCCCAAAACAAGTTTGGGGGGGAAAAGAAAAATGAAAAGTAACACAAAGCACCCCTCCACTTGTGGTCTTTGCAGGTCCTAGCCTAAATAGAGAAAACTTCCTTTTGCTTGGAAGTATGAGGGATAAAGGGTAATCTTATTCTCTCACTTTGAATTCCAATCCCTTTCCATCAAATCCCCCAACACCTTGGCCTTACATTACAAGCTTATAAAGTCCTAATGATCTTCTTGCCAATGCTTATGTTGTTTTTACTGTCAAGTGAGTAACATGAAATTGATCACACACTTCATAATCATTATTATTCACCTTAAAGCTCACTGTGTTAGCATAATCTTAGCTATTACAAGTCATTGGGATAAGAGAGCATTGTATGTCATACATAGAAGTGCATGGGATGGATGTATAAATCTTTTGAATCCTCGGGACCTTTCGTCTCAGAATCGACTGGTTTGGATGGTAGATCTCATACTTCTTAATGCATGATTTTCTATTAAACTGTAATTTTCATATGAATGTGGTGTTTAGCTCAATAAAACTGTTTTAGTTAAGATATTCTTTAAGACTGGTGATCACACACACACGGAGAAATTAAAAGTAGTAGTAGTATTAAGAAAAGACTAGTTGGTTTTATATGACTAAGCCTGCATATATGTGGTGAGCACCAAACTGAGATTACATGCATGCCATACACTTATAACTTGAGGATGAAACCAAAAAGATTTTATGTTTTAATTATGTTTTATTTGTAGTTGTATTTTAGTTTTATATTTATCTGTTTTTGTATTTATCTGCATAGTCGAGTCACTCGAAAGAGTCTCCTTGAGTTTGTGGGTTTATAGAGGAGTGTAAATAGTGTCACCCTCACAAAAAGATTTTAATTTTGTTATTTATATGCTTTTGTATTTATAAGTTTATTTGTTTACTCGTGGACGAGCAAAGTTCAAGTTTGGGGGTATTTGATCGATGTATTTTATACGTCGATTTTATATACTTCTATGACTTAAATTATGCTATTTCACGAGTCTTTTGAGTACTAATATATGTTTTCGGTGAGTTTTGTAAGTTTCAGGATTATTGTGAAAATACGCGAAACTCCAGGGTTTTAAGTGCAAATTACAAGGAAGAGAAAAATTGAAGAAAGAAAGAAGACTGCACAAACTGGACACCTTGCGGACGCAAGGTGCCTCAGACCTTGCGACCGCAAGGTAGGCAGTATAGGCTCCCGAAGTCAGCAATCAAAGAATCAAAAGCCACCCACACTAGAGACCTTGCGGACGCAAGGTATCCAGCACCTTGCGACCGCAAGGTAGGCAGAATGCGACCTTTTCGGATTTTCACACAGTCATTCGATCCAATCACAACTCCCGAGTATATATAGAAGTCAGGTGCCGAGCCTAAAAGAGGAGGACGGCTGGAAGCTCTCTTTACATAGATTTTAGGTAGTTTTAGATTGTATAACATAGTTAGGTTTTGTAATTTCAAGTATTGAAGATCAAATCATGTCTTCCATCATCTTCATGTGCTGTTCATCGTCTATGATGAACTAAATCATCCCTAATCTAGGAGGTGGGAGGTAACTTGTATCGAATTTATGTTTTGATTCATATATATATGTCTATTCAATGCTTGTTGATTGTGTTGTTTATCAATCCCTATATTATTTTGCTTTGAACAAATGAATGTAATCGCAAATAATAAAGGCTTAGAGGTGCGGATAACTGCATGACCAAGTGCATATGTCGTACACTGGCTCACCAACACAATAAATTGGACCTATCGAAGCACGAGAGTGATAAGTTAGGACCAGGTTCTTACATGATCTAGGTGACAGATAGATCATAAATCTAGGTGACAGCTAGATTGATAGTTCCTGTGCTTAGGATATAGAATGGGTGAATTTTTGGGATGGAGGCTGAACCAATTGTTCAACGACTATATCTATTTTTAGTGAACGAACCCAAGACATTGAATGACATTATTATGAATTGAACATAAAGGAGATATAAGTGAAACCCAGAATCCTAGATTTCCACTCACCATAAGATCTTCATATCTGTTATTACTGTCTAATTAGTTAAACATCTATAACTAGTAATTTAGAGTAGAATTAAACATAAAAACCCCCCCTTAGGTTAATAATTTGCTATCTATATTCGCACTGTTCGTGATCACTTGTCTCTGTGGGTTCGACCCTTGCTTCCGAGTCTATTCTATAATAGTCTTGTACACTTGCAAGGAAATAGATAAAATAAAACATCGATCAGTAACATTCTATAAAATGTTAAATCTAGTCAAAAGGACTAACGAACGTTAACTTTCAGGGGGTTCAAAGTGTCAAAGAAAGAAACAAGAAACAAAACAAAGAGCAGAAGGGCGGAAAGTGTCAAAAAAAGAAGGAAAAACAAAAAGGGGCACTGCGTTATAGAACTTTGGGCGCGTCTCCCAAAGTTGTTGTAGGGGGCGCTCATTTTTGTTGTTTCTGTCTCAGTTTCCTTCTTTGGTACAACTCTTCCAGTGCGCGATAAAACACATTAAAGCACAAACCTAAAATATGTTTTCTTGCATTCGCAATTAAGTCTCGTCGGCCTATAAATAGAAGCCTTCGCCTATTGCTTTCAGAGAGTTCAGAACGGAGAGAATTTATACGCAGAAGGTTTTTTAGATAAATCTCAGAGTGCTGTTAAGCTTCCAAAATCCTTCCTAAACGCTTATACTCACCGACCAAATATAAACTTAGTTAACCAAATATGTTCTCGCTCTATTGACTAGCTCCAAAAAGCCAAAAGCAAGTAGTTACCCTGCCCGATTTCAGACGCGATATCAAGCCAAAGCAACCAGTTATGCTGCCAGATTTTAGACCCAATATCAAGGCACTTTAGATAAATACAATCAGTTGTGCCGTCCAGATTCTGAGGTGAAAAACAATTAAAATAAGCAGTTACACTGCCCAAATTCCAAAAAAAAAAAAAAGACTCCCTCTCCCAGAAGGACAGATCGATCGCACCTAAAGCCTGTCTAAGCAAAGTTGGTCCGGGTTATAAACCCTCACACTTCAAGAGGTAAGTACCCAAAGTTAATATTATTTTTTATTTACAATATTATTATAAAAAGAATATATGTAGCCAAAAAAGAAATTTTGAGACTGAAATTGTGAGTTGGGTGCCTAACCCTTCCCAACTCGTAAATTAGCCTTTGAACCCTTATATTCTGGTATATTTAATTTTTCTTTGTTTAATCTTAAAATAGAGAGGGCGAATCTTTTTAAATATTTTTAGTCCACAAATGAGGTCGAACGTATTCCTCGCGCTCAATGTTTTGAAACTCGCACGCTTTTTAGTAGCGCTGACCATTTCGGAACCGGGCACTCACGATGGCGACTGTGCAAGGGATATTGTTTTTTATTTTTTTATTAAAAATAAAAAATGGAGGGATAGATTCATTATATATATATATATATATATATATATATATATATATATATATATATATATATATATATATATATATACATATATATCTATGTGTGTGTGTGTGTGTGTGTAATTTTTTTTTTGGCTAAACATGTTCGTTTTCATTTATTTACTGTTTAAATATTGCATTTATATATATGTACGCGTGTGATCTGTAAATCTTGCAGCAGCTTCATTTTGGTACCAGTGCAACCCGAAAAAGATATAAAAAAAAGTGGGAGCAAGTTTTATTTCATTTGATATTATGACTGGTGGATATGTAAATATTATTTTATTCAGTCATTTTTATTTTGGGGACTAGGACCAAATGTAATTAATAGGAACATATAGTTTCCTCATTTTTCTTTCTATTTATTAATCTGAATGATCGTCATGCTCGCTCGCTCCGTTTTTTCGGAGATTCAAACTAATTAGTCGAGAAAATAACCAAATGAACAAAAAGACGGACCAAAATTTAATGCTTTATTACTGCTTTATATCTGCAAAAAGAAAAAAAAAACTTACTGCTTTTTGGCTAACGCAAACACGTGCATTCATGCAAAAACATTCCGACTGTTACCCTTCAACCTGATAAACACGCCCTGGTATCCATGATCTCGAAAGAGATGCTACGAAAAACTTAGACTGAAATTATCACATCCTACGCACCTTACGGAGGGGCCACTGCGTGAAGCTAACCTAGTTGTACATCAGCCAACGTTAAAAGCATATATATATATATATATATATATAGGACACTTCATGGATCGATCGATTTTTATACCCCGAAATTAATGACCAATTCCTGATGCAAAAATATATGTAAATGAATAAAAATATATGCACAAGGGCCGATTAATAATTTTGATGTTATTTTCCTACACCATTTGAATGATGGATTCCGGAAAGAGTATACGAAGGTTCTATACTCTAGAGTAAGAATCCATTATTCCATGAAAAGTCCCAGATTGTGAAAACAAAACATGTGCTTGTTCGATCAATTTTAGGAAAAAATAAATAAAGTTAATTATAAAAACACACTATACTTAAACCAAAAAATTCCTGGAACCTTGCCTTCCCATACCTTCAACCCTGTCTCTCAGAAACCTGACCCGAAATTGGAAAGGAAGAAATAGCACTGGTCGTTTGATACGAGGTACAAGTACAGAGGTCAGGTTAAGGAGAGTAAAGATTAGTTCAGAGAAAACAAATTTGGGTAAGATGGTTCCCAAAAATAAACAGGCTACTATGGGTACTGAGACTCGGGGTCCAGGGTATACTCCTACTCTGGCTGTAACACCCCGCTCCTTCGTTAGCTTGGTTTGCGTGCCATACTCGCAATTCTTCTTTTGTGGGGTGTATGATTGGTTAGTGAGATGGTCTAGATGCGTATGAAAGACCACATTAAGACCAAAACACTATTAAGAGATGCCCTATAGTTGTTGACTTGCTAAAGTCACAAGCCGTGACTCGACGATAGTCGGAATGCGACGCGATTGAGAGTTTGCTTGCATTTTGCGTTCGAGACCTCGGTTTGATCCTAGACCTCTACATGATGATTTATTAACATGTTTAGATGTATTATACTTCAAGTTGGAGGTGTTCCTTAAGTCTATCGATGATTTGGAAGCTTTGGAGATAGCATTCGTCTCTATCGCGTAGTTTGGGGATTGAGTCGTGTAATCGTCTCTTCTTTGGAGTTCTTATTCCCCTAGTTGTTATTCAACTTTATATAAGTATTCAAGCTTCTACATTAGCCCTTATACTTGCCTTAAATTCTCCTATCATTGCGCGTTCAATTGCTAGTTCATTCGTCGTTTCGGTTGCACGTTGTTGCACCTCTTCCCGGTTTCGCTCCTAGTTGTTTCGGGGGTTGTTTGTGAGTGTTCTATGGAAGTTCTAGGCCTACTTTGTATGGGGTTTGAACCTTGTTTGGTTTGGTTGAGTGTTTGGGATCATTTGGGGTTGAATTCTAAGCCATTTTTGGTCTGGGAGGCTTGCGGCCGTAAGGGGGAAGGACCTTGCCCCCGCAAGGTCATCAGAAATTGTCCAAGGAGTGCACTGAGGATCTTGTGGACGCAAGGCTTGGGGGACCTTGCGACCGCAAGGTGCCCCGACTCTGCTTTGCCCTCTTTTGTGATTTTTGATGTTTTACCCATTCCACCCTTACTAAAACCCATCCTAATCCCTCCCTAACCTTCCTAATAAGTCCTAAATGAGTCCTTAGATGTTAGGTTGATTTTATTGAGCATCATTAGCCTAATCTAAGTTGTGATTAACCCTAAACATTCACTAAGTGTACCAATACAATGTCTATTCTACCCTCTTTAATTGTGGGTGTTATAACCACAAACCCCCAACCATTTTAAGCCATTTCCTCCTTCATTTCTCTCCCCCAAACCGTGAGTTAGAGAGAGAGAGTCCATGGGAGATTTCAAACCCTAGCCCTTCTCTCTTCGATCCACGAAGATCCAACCGTCAGATTGCCTTCAAACTTCGGATTCGTGAAGCCCTCGACAACTAGAACAACTTCACCGATCGGATTTTCGTTCTTTGGAGTTTTCATCCGAGCTAGGTAAGTTACTTTCTTTTGGTTTTGGTTCATTGGCCCTAAGGAAAACAATCTATGTGCTATTTGTGGGCAATGAACACTTGGTATGCCATGTATGCCTATTTTGTGAATTTTTGGAGGTATGAACTTGTCACCATGTGTAGGATGATTTGAATGATGTTGTGTGTTGGGAGAAATGGGTTATCCCTTTGTTAAGATTTTTATGAATTTTAAGGCTTGAGAATCAAGCCCGAATTATTTTGGAATTTGTTATAAATTGATGAGGATGATAATGTTGGGATTTATGGAATGTGTAAATAACGAAACTTAATAGTAAGACTCAACGAAGTCATTATAAGTTCAATAATGTGTTACTGAACTTGGGTTGAAATCCTACGATGTTTGGGTCTCGTTTGATTATGATTGTGGAGCACTTAGTTTCTAAACTCCAAGTGGGATAATGATTACGATGAGTTCTTGGATTCTTAGGCTTGGGAATCAAGCCCGAATGAATTTTAGGATTTTGTTATATATTTGAATGGAGTGTTAATTTGGGTCTTATGAAACATATAAATGGTGAAATGTAGTATTAAGACTCAACGGAGTCGTTACAAGTTCAATAATATACTAATGAACGTTGGGTTAATACCTACGATGTTCGGGTTTTGGTTGGTTATGATTGTGAGCACCCGAGCATCTCACTTAGTGTCTAATTGTGACATCCATGTTATGGATACTCATTGGGGAATTTATTTAGAGCGTGCTCGTGAGAGCACGATACATTAGAGACCAACCTATGATCTCGAGTATGGTTGAGAAATAATTATTGAGCAAGTCCTCACTTTTAGGGAATTTGGTCGTGTGCACATGAGGGCACATGTGAGGTTATGACTACGGGGTAGTCTTTGGTTTGATTTTGAGTAGAGGGCCATTATAGACCTCATAGTAAGATTCTTGATGAGCTTGTATGCTATTCTTGATTTAATTGGTGACTTGAGATCTTTTAAGATTAATTGGTTGTGAGCAATGTATTTACCTTGACATGATTTATGGTAGAGAATAATAATCTACTTGGTCAGATGAGTTCTCTCTTGTCGAATTCATTCCTTATTTGTTTATATTGAGTAAATACATACTTGAGCATTTGGTCGACGGGTTCGCTCTTGTCGAATTCGATCCTTATTTGGTCTTGACGAGTAAATATCTACTTGTGCATTGCATTAAGACCAGCTGGCATTATTTGGTATGATTTTTATGTCAGGGTGGACGATACATCGCCTATACGAATCGTCAGATTCGTATTCGCTATGGATCGCCGTACCTGGGACCTCACACACCCCTCCATTGTTGGCCGCAATGGGGAAGTAGGCCCTTTGCCATATCAATACGTGCGTCACATGCTGCTATTAGCCGGCGGAGTTCGGTATATCGATGCGAAGACACGAGCATCGTAGTCACGATATTGGGTTAACGGTGTTTTTGTTGCAGGAGCTACGTAGTGGCCGGGCCCATAACATATCCTATTGTGATGTTTAATACTCGCACTTATGTGCATAACGTGCTAAGTACAAATTTGTGATCATTGAGGGTTGGACCCATGTTGTGATCATTTGAGGGTTGGACCCATGGTTTTATTATTGAGGGCGGGGCCCATATTCTGGTTATACATGATTATTGTTGGTACATTATTATTTTGATGCCACGATTGTATTTATACTGGTGCATTATGCCATGCCATGACATGATATGACATACAGTCGTATTTAATAACTTACTGGGTCATTATGACTCACTCCGTGTGTTTGTTTTCCTTAGTGTGTGCAGTGATCCCGTTACTGCGTTTGGCGGCTTCGGATAGTGATTTCTAGCAGGTGGTCTTCCGAGCTTTAAGCTTGGAGATTTTATTATTATTCCTATTATGTATTTGTGAGACACGAATATAAAGTTATGTAGACTTTACTAGGGTAGATTATGTTAGTATTGTATTATCGTATTATTTTGGGAGCCGACTTGTTTGGTCGAGTTGTTGTATTCATATAGAAGCTATTCTGTCGTCTTCTCGAGCAAGGTTTAGCTTGCCTATTCTAGTATTGTGTTATTGTTATTCTATCTCCGACAACTTCAGTCGAGAGACATTGGTTTAGTTGTTAGTGTTTAATCTCTTATTCTTTTAGTTGATTTGTCACTCCGGCATGTTGTAGCCGTTGAGTGGTTGTTTATCAGGTTGGTATTTTGTTGATTCGCCGGCCTTTGGTTGCCGATGGGTTGTTGCTCGTGCGTAATGTTGTGTCACGCGCGTCGTAGATTTGTCGAGAGATAGTTGTCTCTTAGACTTGTATTCCTTGGTTTATAATTATAGGCTTTGGTCCCACTTATGATTCGCTTCCGCAGGTGTTGGTTTTTATTATTCCGTATCGCCGTTATGGCTTTACCTTCCTGTTTCGAACTTGATGGCTCAACTTCCGACTTGCACCATTATGATTAGAAGGTGCTTGTCCGTCTCTAGCTTGTCTTGGTGGCACGACCTTGGGATTCCGCATTGGAGTCCGGGTCGGGCTGCCACAGTTGGTATCAGAGCTATAGGTTAGCTATTTCGCCAGGACAGGTTCCTTGGCCTAGTTCGGGTTGGGTTTATCGTTGAGATTTTAACGTTGAGTGTTCCTTGTAGGCGTATTATGTCAGGAACTTGGCGTGGAGCTAGTTCTAGTAGACCTCATTCGAGTACAGCTCGTGGCGACGAGAGAGGGGAGAATGTTAATGATCCGCGTGTGACTCGTCGACAGATGTTTGGAATTGAAGACAATTCTACTATTCTTGAGAAATTTTTGAAGTTAAAACCAGAAAGATTTGATGGAGAGCAGATGCTACTAAGGCAGAGCGTTGGCTAGAAAGCATGGAGAAGATCTTTGCAGTTTGGGTTGTACATTAGAGGAGATGGTGGCCTTAGCGGTGTTTAGATTGGATAGTGTGGCTGAGCATTGGTGGCTTGAATTACGAGATCACTGGAGATAGCATGGAGTACCTCGAGTGTGGGAGAACTTTGTCATGGACTTTATGGTACGGTTTGTTCCGACATTAATTTGAGAAAGAAGAGAGATGAAATTCCTAGCGCTAGAACAAGGAGATATGACCGTGGCTCAGTATTCAACTAAATTTGCAGAACTGGCTCGTTACTGTTGATACTTGGTACCAAAAGAGGCTAGGAAGACCGAGGGGTTTGTGAAAGGCCTGAGGACGAAGTACTGTACGCAACTTATTCCATTACAGCTTACAGATTACCAAGGGGCTGTGGATCGTGCATATGCGTTAGAGTTGGATATGGAGGATCATGCTCCAGAGAGAACCTCAGAGACTATTAGGATTGATACTTCTACCTCTAGACGGAGATGACGAGGTGACGAGTTGACATGTAACTTTTGTAAGAGAACAGGACACGCCGAGAATAGATGTTGGGGTAAATCAGGGAAGTGCTTTGCTTGTGGCGGTGATCATGTTCGTAAAGATTGCCCGAGGATGAGAGTTAGTCGGTCTGGGAGTACTAGTCAACAATCTAGTGGCTCCAAGAGAGATGGTGATGGTCGGCCTAGAGTTTGAGGCCGCGTGTGAGTGGCAGTTTGTCATTACGGAGTTTTAAGATCTACCCGAGTTAGAAAGATATTCTCTCATGTATATATTATACCAATGTTACTATTATCGTTATTATGAGTATGCGTTTAAATCGGTAGCTCATGTGCATTCATACATACATTATATGGTGTATTGTGTATTATTGGTTATTTGTTTGATCGGGGATAATACCCCAATGTGAGATCGATATATGATATGGTTTGTTTTGTGAATTACCGGTAGGTAATCGCACGTGGTGTGTGGGTTCATGCGTAATCTATATATGAGGGACTATATGGTATATAAAGAGTATTGGTGATGGATTCATGCTATGACGATAAGTAATCAACGGTATTATGGAGTTGTAGTTTTATTGGCCTATATTAAGAGCCATAGTGTGAATATATGTATATATATGAATATATATGAAGCATGAATTGTATGTTGACACTTATTGGTTTGGTATGATGTTTGTAGATTCTATAAAGATATGTTTTATGTAATGAATAATATAATACTATATTATTGTTAGTGGTTATTATGCGAGTAGGATATACACTCGACTTGTGAGAAGGTTAAAGGTTGCGATTTAGAAGATAATCACGGTTGCACGGGAGTGTATGACGCCTCACCGTGAGTATTGAGACGTTAACGTTGCGATAGGATGCTTAGAACATGTGTGGTTGTAGACTTGGTCTAGAGCTTAAGAAAGATAGTCTTCCGTAGTATAGACGTTACGGGTATTAGTAGCCTTGTCGATTCCTTATGATTTCTAGTGAGTGATCTTGGTTGAATGTACTAGGTACACGAGTTTTGTGGTAGCTATGATTGATGTTTGACAAGGTAATAGACCTTGTTACTTGGTCTGATTTTCATTCAGTTATGTGCATTAGTCGTAGGAAACACCTATTTGATGCATTTACATTGTAGTATATTAAATTCGCATTTCATAATTACTATCTCCTGTTCATTCATTTCATTAGCATAGGAGACTGTTAGAAGGATGCTTAAAACTTTTTATTCATGAACCTTCGCATCCTTGCGACGGAAACTTTTGAATCTAATTCAGTAGGTACCCTGAATTGGTGACCAAAAGGTATTCGTCGTTGGACTAGGATTGGTAAGAATTAAGTTAGAAATTGACTATACCCATTACCAAATGGAATGGACAGAAATTGAATGAATTTTCAAAAACATTTCATTAATGTTCTCTTATGTGCTCTTACCCGCGATGGGGAAATCGCGAGTGTGATTTTCATGGTTTGAAATGCCGATTTGATTATCTCTAATTTGTTCGCGAATTGCTCCATAGGCAATTATTATTTCTTTTAACTTAGAACCTCTTGTGCTTGAATTTCGTGTTGAACCCCAAAACAAATAGTTTTGGTAGTTGGATGTTGAAGTGTCCTTGAATGTGTTTTTCATGTTAAAATTTGGGGTTTTGCTTACATGATTGGCATAGTGCTGGTCGCATGTGTATTTGCGACTCAAGTATGGGTCATAGTATTTTCAATCATAAGTGTTGATGTTGTTGTGTCTATTGAGTGTTCGGGGACTTTTGAATTCGGATTATTGCAGTTCGACCTTCGTGTGCTTGGTTTAGTATGTGGTGGTAGACTCGGAGGTTCGAGTCTGGGTTGGTGGTTTTGAGATCGAGTGTTCACTGGGGTTTAGAGACACCGTAATCGTTGTCTCGATGTATCGTGGTTGAGTGTTGACCTAACATTGGATTGTGTTGTAGTTTAGAATTCGGGACGAATTCTTTTTAAGGTGGAGAGAGTGTAACACCCCGCTCCTTCGTTAGCTCGATTTGCGTGCCATACTCGCAATTCTTCTTTTGTGGGGTGTATGATTGGTTAGTCAGATTGTCTAGATGCGTATGAAAGACCACATTAAGACCAAAACACTATTAAGAGATGCCCTATAGTTGTTGACTTGCTAAAGTCACAAGCCGTGACTCGACGATAGTCGGAATGCGACGCGATTGAGAGTTTGCTTGTGTTTTGTGTTCGAGACCTCGGTTTGATCCTAGACCTCTACATGATGATTTATTAACATGTTTAGATGTATTAGACTTCAAGTTGGAGGTGTTCCTTAAGTCTATCGATGATTTGGAAGCTTTGGAGATAGCATTCGTCTCTATCGCGTAGTTCGGAGATTGAGTCGCGTAATCGTCTCTTCTTTGGAGTTCTTATTCCCCTAGTTGTTATTCAACTTTATAGAAGTATTCAAGCTTCTACATTAGCCCTTATACTTGCCTTAAAGTCTCCTATCATTGCTCGTTCAATTGCTAGTTCATTCGTCGTTTCGGTTGCACGTTGTTGCACCTCTTCCTGGTTTCACTCCTAGTTGTTTCGGGGGTTGTTTGTGAGTGTTCTGTGGAAGTTCTAGGCCTACTTTGTATGGGGTTTGAACCCTGTTTGGTTTGGTTGATTGTTTGAGATCATTTGGGGTTGAATTCTAAGCCCTTTTTGGTTTGGGAGGCTTGCGGCCGCAAGGGGGAAGGACCTTGTCCCCGCAAGGTCATCAGAAATTGTCCAAGGAGTGCGCTGAGGAGCTTGTGGACGCAAGGCTTGGGGGACCTTGCGACCGCAAGGTGCCCCGACTCTGCTTTGCCCTATTTTGTGATTTTTGATGTTTTACCCATTCCACCCTTACTAAAACCCATCCTAATCCCTCCCTAACCTTCCTAATAAGTCCTAAATGAGTCCTTAGATGTTAGGTTGATTTTATTGAGCATCATTAGCCTAATCTAAGTTGTGATTAACCCTAAACATTCACTAAGTGTACCAATACAATGTCTATTCTACCCTCTTTAATTGTGGGTGTTATAACCACAAACCCCCAACCATTTTCAGCCATTTCCTCCTTCATTTCTCTCCCCCAAACCGTGAGTTAGAGAGAGAGAGTCCATGGGAGATTTCAAACCCTAGCCCTTCTCTCTTCGATCCACGAAGATCCAACCGTCGGATTGCCTTCAAACTTCGGATTCGTGAAGCCCTCGACAACTAGAACAACTTCACCGATCGGATTTTCGTTCTTTGGAGTGTTCATCCGAGCTAGGTAAGTTACTTTCTTTTGGTTTTGGTTCATTGGCCCTAAGGAAAACAATCTATGTGCTATTTGTGGGCAATGAACACTTGGTATGCTATGTATGCCTATTTTGTGAATTTTTGGAGGTATGAACTTGTCAATGCCATGTGTAGGATGATTTGAATGATGTTGTGCGTTGGGAGAAATGGGTTATCCCTTTGTTAAGATTTTTATGAATTTTAGGGCTTGGGAATCAAGCCCGAATTATTTTGGAATTTGTTATAAATTGATGAGGATGATAATGTTGGGATTTATGGAATGTGTAAATAACGAAACTTAATAGTAAGACTCAACGGAGTCATTATAAGTTCAATAATGTGTTAGTGAACTTGGGTTGAAATCCTACGATGTTTGGGTCTCGTTTGATTATGATTGTGGAGCACTTAGTTTCTAAACTCCAAGTGGGATTATGATTACGTTGAGTTCTTGGATTCTTAGGCTTTGGAATCAAGCCCGAATGAATTTTAGGATTTTGTTATATATTTGAATGGAGTGTTAATTTGGGGATTATGAAACATATAAATGGTGAAATGTAGTATTAAGACTCAACGGAGTCGTTACAAGTTCAATAATATACTAATGAACGTTGGGTTAATACCTACGATGTTCGGGTTTTGGTTGGTTATGATTGTGAGCACCCGAGCATCTCACTTAGTGTCTAATTGTGACATCCATGTTATGGATACTCATTGGGGAATTTATTTAGAGCGTGCTCGTTAGAGCACAGTACATTAGAGACCAACCTATGGTCTCGAGTATGGTTGAGAAATAATTATTGAGCAAGTCCTCACTTTTAGGGAATTTGGTCGTGTGCACATGAGGGCACATGTGAGGTTATGACTACGGGGTAGTCTTTGGTTTGATTTTGAGTAGAGGGCCATTATAGACCTCATAGTAAGATTCTTGATGAGCTTGTATGCTATTCTTGATTTAATTGGTGACTTGAGATCTTTTAAGATTAATTGGTTGTGAGCAATGTATTTGCCTTGACATGATTTATGGTAGAGAATAATAACCTACTTGGTCGGATGAGTTCGGTCTTGTCGAATTCATTCCTTATTTGTTTATATTGAGTAAATACATACTTGAGCATTTTGTCGGACAGGTTCGCTCTTGTCGAATTCGATCCTTATTTGGTCTTGACGAGTAAATATCTACTTATGCATTGCATTGAGTCCAGCTGGCATTATTTGGTATGATTTTTATGTCAGGGTGGGACGATACATCGCCTATACGAATCGTCAGATTCGTATTCGCTATGGATCGCCATACCTGGGACCTCACACACCCCTCCATTGTTGGCTGCAATGCGGAAGTAGGCCCTTTGCCGTATCAATACGTGCGTCACAGGCTGCTATTAGCTGGTGGAGTTCGGTATATCGATGCGAAGACACGAACATCGTAGTCACGATATTGGCTTAACGGTGTTTTTGTTGCAAAAGCTACGTAGCGGCCGGGCCCATAACATATCCTATTGTGATGTTTAATACTCGCACTTATGTGAATAACGTGCTAAGTGCAAATTTGTGATCATTGAGGGTTGGACCCATGTTGTGATCATTTGAGGGTTGGACCCATGGTTTTATTATTGAGGGCTGGGCCCATATTCTGGTTATACATGATTATTGTTGGTACATTATTATTTTGATGCCACGATTGTATTTATATTGGTGCATTATGCCATGCCATGACATGATATGTCATACAGTCGCATTTAGTAACTTACTGGGTCATTATGACTCACTCCGTGTGTTTGTTTTCCTTAGTGTGTGCAGTGATTCCGTTAGTGCGCTTGTCGGCTTCGGATAGTGATTTCTAGCAGGTGGTTTTCCGGACTTTAAGCTTGGAGATTTTATTATTATTGCTATTATGTATTTGTGAGACACGAATGTAAAGTTATGTAGACTTTACTAGGGTAGATTATGTTAGTATTGTATTATCGTACTATTTTGGGAGTCGACTTGTTTGGTCGAGCTGTTGTATTCATTTAGAAGCTATTATGTCATCTTCTCGAGAAAGGTTTAGCTTGCCTATTCTAGTATTGTGTTATGGTTATTCTATCTCCGACAACTTCAGTCGAGAGACATTGGTTTAGTTGTTAGTGTTTAATCTCTTATTCTTTTAGTTGATTTGTCACTCCGGCATGTTGTAGCCGTTGAGTGGTTGTTTATCAGGTTGGTATTTTGTTGATTCGCCAGCCTTTGGTTGCCGATGGGTTGTTGCCTGTGCGCAATATTGCGTCACGCGCGTCGTAGATTTGTTGAGAGATAGTTGTCTCTCAGCCTTGTATTCATTGGTTTATAATTATAGGCTTTGGTCCCACTTATGATTCGCTTCCGCAGGTGTTGGTTTTTATTATTCCGTATCGCCGTTATGGCTTTACCTTCCTGTTTCGAGCTTGATGGCTCAACGTCTGACTTGCACCATTATGATTAGCAGGTGCTTGTCCGTCTCTAGCTTGTCTTGGTGGCACGACCTTGGGATTCCGCATTGGAGTCTGGGTCGGGCTGCCACACTGGCCATGCAACAATGGTTAGACTGAAATTTGGATGCACAAGCCGATCGCGTAGTGTGATAGATAACGAATCTCATCCAAAACCTAAGACCCAATGTGGAAGGAATCACTTTTCCTATAACACCTCATGAAGCATCAACTTCAAATGTTCCCCTAAACATTAACCCTCAACAAAACACTAATCCCCCACCAAATACGAGCATCCCAACCACCAATCTCCCACCAAATACTTACTACCAAAATCCTAACCCTTTATTACCAAACCAAAGTTACCCTTTCCCAAAAACCAGTATGCCTCAAAATCCAAGTGGTCTTCAATTCCCCATCACCAATCTTCTCCAAAATAGCCCACGTATGGACCCCATAAACTATGTCTCGTAGGGACAAGTGACGACTTATCTACCATTTAATGGTTTTGGTCGTCAGACAGAAACTGGAAATATCGCACCTCCTCAAAATTTTTATCAAATGCCTCTGCAGGTCTTAGGAATGAACCCAACTATAGTAAATCCCGCAAATATATACCATGCTCTGACTCCACCCCTCACAAAGGTGGAGACAGATGTTAAAAATGTCAAAGAACTAATACTCAAAGTTCTTAGCAAAAGAGAATTATCTATGTGGTCATTGATACTACAACCTTCAGCTATGTTGCCATCAAAATTTAAAATGCTTGACATAGAGAAATTTGATGGAACTGCTTGTCCTATCTCCCATCTAAATCTTACTCCATTGCAATGCAGTCAAGGGAGCTAGCTTTGAGGCTATGGTTTCCAATTTCCATCTATTTTTAGTGGGGGCAGCCAAGCAATGGTTAATGCTGGCAGACAGTAGTACTATGGGTACTTGGGATCAAATCGCTGAAGAATTCCAAAAGAGGTATAACAACAATAGTAGATCTGAGAACAAAAGAGAACTTGAGGCAAGCACCCAAAGGGATGAAGAAACCTGTGCAGACTTTACAGCCAGGTGGAAGAAGAAAATAGCCTAAACACTAGACAGACCTGATCCTGCTGAATCAACTAGGTTGTTTATATAAAATCCCCAATCCATCTACTTGGAACACATGAGGTATCTCCCTTTTGACAACTTCAATGCCCTAGTGAAAGTAGGAATTCACATCGATGAAGACATACACACTCGACATTTAAAATTCAATAGACCTCCTAGTTCATTCCGATATACCAAAAGAATAGTAGCATTATCAGGGGTGGTTTTCCACATGGTTGGATACATGCCAACAATGTCACCAACCAACTTCTCTAC
This sequence comes from Codonopsis lanceolata, assembly GCA_013146195.2. Classification (NCBI taxonomy): domain Eukaryota; kingdom Viridiplantae; phylum Streptophyta; class Magnoliopsida; order Asterales; family Campanulaceae; genus Codonopsis; species Codonopsis lanceolata. Next base: position 79,558,252 of record CM028378.1, on the reverse strand, counting down.
TAAAAACTACGGCACTGTACCATGGTCCTATGGAGCAGATAGACCCATCAATATAGTTGGTGGAAATAATGGTCAAAACTGAAACTTCAGAGGACCAAATAGGGGAAATAGGCATTACGATGAACTACAGGCTCCCCTATCTCTAATAATGCAAGGGCTAATGACATAGGGAGTACTAAAGCCATTAGAGAACTACATGCCGCCAAATCCCCTACCTAACACATGGAATCATGCCCAGTTCTGTGATTACCATCTTTATAGTGGTCATCTTACTGACAAGTGCTACTTACTGAAAATGCAATCCAAGATCTTATCAATGATAAAGTCATCGAAAACCTTACCCCAGGCCTAATGTGGTAAATAACCCACTACCTCAAATCAACATGATTCAGGTGAATAAAGAAAGATGTGTACCCTCTGAACTTGAAAGGGATAAAACCTGTTGCCTTACATCGTTTTTCCTCTCTCTCTACAAAAGAGCTCAACTGCAACATGTTCTCTTGGAACACTATCCTAGGGAACAATCAAGCTACACTTCAAGAAAAGAATATCATTGAGAAAACCAATTGGATCAGGGGGGCGATGTCAGTCGCCTCACTAGATCTGGTTGGGCCTATCAACCATGCCAAGAAAATGGTGACCACTCTGGGAAGGATAAAGAAATTAACACTGGGGCTAAAATTATGGAAGATACCTTACTAGCTCAGATGAAGAAAACCCAAGCCAATATATACTCATCTAGGGCTTGTTGTGTGCTTCTAAAAACCACCGTGAAACACTGGCCAAATCTTTAAGCCATGTGGCCATCCCCATTGAAACATCTCCTGACGAACTGACGCAAATGATATGAAATATATATTTTGGGAACATGATCATGTTCACTGATTTGGATCTACCAAAGGAAGGAATCAACCACATTGACGCTCTTCACATCACTGTAAGGGTCATGTAAGGGTTCCTCGGGTCCTTATAGACAACGGATCATCTCCGAATGTTTGTCCTACAAGCACGTTAGAAAAACAAGGGTCAAAGATCTTAGAATTAACTCCTTCATTACAAACAGTAAGAGCTTACGACAACACAAGTCGATGTATCCTGGGGGTAGTAACTTTGATGATGACAATTGGTTCGCTCACAATGCTAGTTGAATTCCAAGACCTAGATATTCCTGCAACCTTCAGCTTACTATTAGGACGTCCATGGATCCATGCAGTGAAAGGGGTAGCTTCTTCGCTGTACCAACGTGTCAAGTTCATCCACAATGGTCACATAGTGATCATACTTGCTGATAAAATCATTAAAAACAAGGAAAATGGGGATATCCCGATCCTCGAGATAGAGCATGATGATAATGGTATCTTCCTAACTGGATTTGAAGTCATCCCCCAAGCCAGAGTCAATGAAATTGAATACAGGTGAGAGACTGACATTACTGGAAATAAAACCACGGTCTTCTGAGATATGGTACCATTAAACATGCTCTGAAAAATGAACTATATGTCTAGTTTGGGCTTTGGCGGAAATCAACAGGGGCTTATCATATTAGTCTAGGATGATATTAAAGAATGTATTCCTCCATTTGGTTTAGGATAAAATCCTACACCAGCTGAGTTAGTAGATGTCATGAGAGAAAAGCATGAAAAGAATAAGGCAGAACGTGAAAGATGTCCTTACAAGGATCCTCTTCTACAGCCATACAAAAAGACCTTGATTGGATACTTTGTAGGAAAAGGCGAGACAGATACTTATCTCATGTTTCTAGAACCGTGGATAGACCGTAATGGTAGAAGATGCCCTGGTTGGGAGATATTCGAAGATGTTAGTCGCGCCACTAGCAAAGTGGAAAAGGTTATCTAGGAACCCCGTAGCACTGCATACAAAGCCATGACAGTTGAAAATACATGGACCATGGACCAAGATGACTAGGCCTTGGATTTATTCGGTAATGACTTTATGGGGGATAGTTTTCTAGGTATGATTGATGGAGGAACTAGCTATGAAGAGCTCTCGGTAGAATTTGTGGCTATTACTGATAGACCACTGCAAAATTGGTACACTACTACTGGACCTCTCCTGACAACGCACTACAACAAAACAAGGTTTTTACAACATTTAATACACAACGTTTTTTGGCGAAATGTTGTCTTAGGATCTTTTTCACAACGTTTCTATAGAAAACGTTGTCTATTTACTGTATTCACAACGTTTATTTGATAAACGTTGTCTAAACTACAACGTTTTCCTTCTATAGATGCCTTAGTGATGTTAGTTCACAACGTTTTTGTTAAAAACGTTGTATTGCGCTCAGTTACAACGTTTGTAAAAAAATGTTGTGGTTATGCGGCTCAGCCAAAAAAAAAAGGGCGGGATTGCGGTCTAATTTCCCCCACCTAAAAAAAAAGAAGTATACTACACTAGGTCTCTCTTTCCTCCTCCATTCTCACACTCTTAACGCAGACTCCCCGCTCTCTCTCACTCCTCCATTCTCCTCTGCGAAACAAGTTCTCTACAATCGTTCCAAGGAACCTTTAGGAATTGTTCTTGTTTACCCTATTCTAAACAAAACGTAATTGTTCCCAGTTGAACCCAACCCGAAAAAAAAACCCTAATTCCTCATTCGCATTTGTCAAAGAGGCAAAGAGGATGACAACAAACGTAGCTTCCTGAATCCCGCTTCTGCTTCTCACCGTCGCCGTCGCCGCCACCGCCGTCTCCTCCACTCTCTGTTGCTGTCTCTGTGGCCAAATTTCGTCCTCGCCGTCTCTTTTTTATGGATTTTAATTCGGTAATTCCAATATTTAAGGTACTAATTCATTTTTCTTGTGGCTTTAATTATCACGTTTGTTTGTTAATTTGCTTTGTGAAGTGAGTATGTTGTTTCCCATGCTTCTGATTTCGATGGGCACATTCCTTAATGCGTGTAGGGGAAATTGCACAAAGTAATGAAAAATGCAAAAACAACTAGAATGATCAGCTTGGGTTCTGAAACCTCAGTAGTGTTAATTTGACTAAGGGTTTGCTTGGCCAATAGTGTTTATGAAATCATCAATACTTTATCATTTTTTTATGGCAATACTTTATCATTTGTTTGATGCCACAAACCTTAAAACTTCTATCTTCACAATTGTGTTTGTATTAAGGGAAATATTTTATATGTTAAGGCATTACTGTCCTCTAATTTACATTGTTGTCATAATGGAATTGAAGTTAATGAGTGCTAGAAGCATGTAGAAAGGTAGAGGTAGAAGTTAGATTCTATTACCAATCAAACAGTCTGGAGTAGATTGTCTTTGCCAGGGCATCACGACTCAAGGAATCAAGGCAGCTGAAGTTGGGTCAAGTGGTTTTATAATGTTCCCATTGGGAGTCACGATCACACGCTTGCAAAGTGATTCTTGAAGAGATTTCTCATTACACTTGACAGAAGCATTGAGAAAAGATTAAGAAGCTTAATAAACACAATAAGCATTTATGTGGGATAAGTTGATCAGAGTTCTGACATGAGTAGCTCCGCAGCTGTCTGGAGATGATATAATGATTTCTCATCTTTCAGTTTAGAAGAATCAGCCTCCTTTCCCTTGACAAATTCAATGTTTCCAAGATGCAGAATTGCTGCTACAACTCGAAATATAGCATCCTAGAAAAGTTTAATCATCAGTTTTGGATATCAATAATGGGTCTCTTTTTTTTTTTTCTGTGCTTGGGGGCAGCACCTGCTCATCCTGGCTGATTCCCACAACCTCCATGGCATTTCTGGTTTCCAAATATTCCCTTCTGTCATCTATATTTGCAACTTCATAACAATTAGTTTGGTTTAGATAATGGAAAGTCCTTGGATCTCCTACTTTGAATTTCTTGGCCTCCTGGAAGTAAACATTATGTGTCAGCTATCTCCATATACAAATATACTAGTGGGTGTAATGAATCATATTTAAAATAATCAACGCCACCTCCGGTGGTGCTGTGCAGAGCATGTAAAAGAAATGGTAGTTCCTCTCTGGGTCAGAGACTTGGCAAACCCATGATCTTTCTAGAAGATATGTTCGAACTGCAGCCCCCAAGATCAAGATACTCCTATGTTACAGACATTACATCAACATATTCCCAAGGAGAGTATAGCCCCTGAAATGTAGTGAGAATTGGTGCAGACTTCTATCAGACAGATCGTATATGAGGCTCATAACACTATACTGAAATTCTTAGGGATCTAGACAACAGGGTTGGACTATACCAGTTCATGTAATAAAGATGTCTTCGCCAATTCAAGGATGACAAGCTTTTTAGAGAGTAAAACTATGACGACCCGACCCGGATTCCAACAGGAAATCCCAAGGTCGTGCTGCTGGAACTAACTTAAGAACAGGACAAACACTTGTTAAACAGTAGTGCAAGTCGAACAGTCGAGCTAACACGCTCTAAACATGAACATAAAGCCGCACTAAAATACGGTATTTTAAAAATCGAATCAACGGAAGAAATATAAGAAAATAAGTCCCAAGCTATGAAGCTCGAACCCAACGACAATGAAACCAAGAGAGACATTATCTCTCAAAGGAGGAAAAACTAAACTCGCGTGCCGCAAAATTGCAGACGCTGAACAAACCATCGGCACTCCAGGCCGGCGTTTCAACAAAGAACCAACCTGATATAACAAATAGAATAAAGAAATGCCCCAAAGCTACTGCGTGCCCGGGAGACAACTGAAATAAATACGGAAACCACGAACGAGGCACGACACAATACGTCGGCCCCAAGAAAGAACCAATACAAATACCCCAGTATTCTACCTGACTGTAAAGTCTAAATAACTTTAGAAAATTTCGATCTCACAAGAATAGTAAAGTACATGATATCAATGACAATGCTAAAAAGGAACAGGACTCCACAAGCTGCTACTCGGGAAAGTCGGCTGCTACAAATATGAACCACACGATCTAATCTCGATCTATCGATCAGCTCCGCACTGCTACAGTCATGATCTACTCGACCTTAACGCGGCTACCAATTTACTGCAACTAGAAAACAAAGTACGGGATGAGTCATAATGACCTAGTACGCTACTACAAGAGATATATAACATATAATTATGCAACATAAAAATAATCATGGTGTCATTTTATAAATGACAGAGAAACCCGTGAAGAGGCGTCGTATCGTTTTGATACTCCACAAGATAACAATTTCTTCTTACTTACTAAACCGTCCAAATGAACCAGGGTGTAATTCCCTGTTCAAACACAAGTCAATGAATTAGAAGGTAGTCCCCATAAAACATCATACGCATGTATATATATCATTATATATACTAATCAAGCTATTCATAGAATCATCATGTGTAAGGGTGCATATTTATATATATACACCTATATCAGTATGTATATCTCTATATATACATATCAAATCTCCCATATAATCATCATGTAAAAATGTGCATATTTAAATATATACACATCAAGTCTTTCATATATACCTCATATATTAGTATGTATATCTCTATATATACACATCAAATCTCTCATATAATCATCATGTATAAGTGTGCATATCTATATATATACACATCAAGTCTTTCGTATAACATCAGCCAATACAAACATGGTCAATAAGATCTCATGTTCAACTAACACTTTGTTATCACATAAGTGCCCATAGTAAGCCACATAAAGGATAGAGAAGGTACCAAATCCATGTCGTTGTGTCGCTCCTGCAATCACAACTGTTAATCATATCGTGCCAGTGAAACCCGTGTTCGGGTATCAAAGTACCGAGCTCTCTACTCGGGAAAAATAGCACTAGCCAATGCGCTCTTTTGGTTACGACAAAGGGGGCTACTTCCCCACTGTAGCTAGCAGTGGAGGTGTGTGTGAAACCCGAATCCGGTACGGCGATACATTGCAACCACGAATCCCATAATTCATGAAGACAATGCATCGTCCCACCATCAACGTAAAAACTCAAGTAATGCCAGCTGGACTTATATGCAATGCACAAGTAGATGTTTACTTGCAAATTCTCAAGTAGATATACAGATCTACTAAACTCATACGATTATACACATTGTTACAATAATCATAAAACCACAATAGGATCTCATTTGAGTCTCTAAATCAGAAGTGTCAAGTTGTCCACTCAATTCAATCCAAGTTCCAAAAGCTAATAATCTAGTCAAATGGATTCTACAAGTTGTAGGATCTTACCACGATTCACATAAGGTTCAATTGTTTCTTAAGCTCGACTCCGTTGAGTCTTCACTACCATTCATCCCAAATAGGTTATAAATGCTATTTTCATTTCTAACCCTTTTCTAAGTTCTCGGTTCAAGCATAGCTCAAAACTACTTCAAACTGGAACAACCACGATTTGTGACGAATGAAAAATACTTCCCTAGCTCCAAACTTTATGAAACTTTACAGAGAGTTACCTAACATGTATAGGTATAACATACTCAATTTTTAGACAAATCCCTTTAGTAGATTAGTACCAGACTTTTCCCGAAATTTACCCAAAACAGAGACTGAATTTGCATGGTTTATTTTCCAACAAGTTCATGAGCAATAATGATTCCAAATCAAAGCTTAAACATATTTCAAACTAAACCCAAGACCAAAATCATCAAGTCAAGATCCATGGAAATGTTTTATAGACTTGATAAGACTCGTCCTTAGCATGATCTAAGCAAGATTTGTGAAGAAACAAGCAAGGTGGTTTAGTAATGTACCTCAGATCTGACTTTCAAACCTATGTGAAACCTAAAATAGATAGAGAGGAAACGATCTCCTCAACGAGATCTTTCCAACGGTGGTCTCGGCTCATCGATTGGTTGGCCGAAGCTCCGGTAATCGTCGGAACACTCCAAGAACCCACTTCTCTCTCTCTCTCTCTCTCTAAATTTTATCGGTTGGAGAGATAACGATGAATAAATTCTGATTAGAAATGAATGGAGAGATGCCTTGAGGCTTATATACTCCTAAGGGGAGGTCAAAGGTTCAAAATGCCCTTACAAGGGATAAAGGAAGGATTTATATTAAGGGTAGAATAGGAAATTTCATCAAGACATGTCATAAAAGACTACTCTTAGATGGCTGCTCATTAAGAGAAAAAGGGCTACTGTTCAAGGGCTAAAGTCTTCTGTTCGAAGGCTGCTACTGAAGCTCGAAGTCTGCTGGTCAAGCAGCTCGAAGTCTACTGGTAGAGCAGCCCAAAGTCTACCGATAGTGCAGCCCAAAGACTGTCGGTAGTGCAGCCCCAAGTTTGCTGGTATAGCAACTCCAAATCTGCTGGTATAGCAGCCCCATGTCTGCTGGTATAGCAGCCCCATGTCTACTGGTGGACAGCCCCAAAGTCTGCTGGTGGACATCCCCAAAGTCTGCTGGTGGGCAGCAGCGCACGGCTATCTTCTGATGGCTCCCATTAGTACACCGTTCGACGAAATGACGTGATTTCTTCGCCAGACTGACCCTAAGGACTTAAACTAAAAGCCTTAAAAGTCTCAAACTCATACTCAAATTTATTTAGAATTAAGTTCCTCAAAAATATGAAAGACGAAACGTTTATGAAACGCGAATCGTGAAACCAAACTTACGATGACGACTATACTTTGAACGTCGTGACCTCATGCAAACATTATAGACATGATAATAAGGATATTAAATGTATCCAAGTGAGTACACGAAGACCTAGGATCCCTCAAAGGTCCCGATAAGAAAGAAGTACGAAACCATTTTACCGAGTCAAACACTTAAAGATTCAGGGTCTTACATCCTCCCTACCTTGAAAGAATTCGTCCTCGAATTCATAATTCCACAAATTGTACCACAAGGTCGACTCTTTGACCTACTAAAAAAATCAAGGCGGCCACCATGGTGTGTCTCCTATCTTAGGGTAACCCATTATATCAACTCAATTCAATCTCAATGTCGAGTCCTGCTTGATTCTCGACAAAAGTACAACTTTCAAAACAAATTTCCCTGGGCTTAAAATAATACTCCGGTTATAAACGAATCTCTATAGTTCATCATATTCACACATGTTAAACATGTACTTGATCATGCATTTAACATCCATCTCAAGACCATACTAATATATTATTAAGAGCATTTACCACGTCATATTACTCATTCGGAACAAGCATTGCAAGCTCAACTTTTACAAACTACACAGGTAAGGACTGCTTATAGCAAGACATCAAATTCATAGTACAACTTTCATATACATAATGTACATATTTGTACAAGTATTGCAATACACCATTTGTTGTTCTGTTCCATTTTGGTAACGGGTTCAGTCAATTCCTATCTTATATCATACCATTCTAGTTCTCCGACGAAGACCTCTTGATAATCAAGTCAGGGGCCCTCTGAAGTGACTTCAAAAGCTTTCGTCGTATAGGATGCGAGGTGTTCGTGAATCACATAAAAGCATCCTTTATACCGGTCTCAAGAATACAAATCATAAGCACATATAGGCATGGCATCAACATCATGCAACATAGTATATTAATTTACTATGTATGTAAACCAAGTATGGAATATTCATACTATTAACTACCTATGAATGGTAGATAAAACACATTATACAAGGCTAATACACTATCAATGTATTAGACTAATAAAGAGACAATACAACATTTCACGAGTCACTAGGTAGCATATTCTTACTAACTAGTATACGACCAATCCTTTTAAGTCAAACCGTATACGGGTTGACAACCAATCCAACCAATCATCACGTGATCACCTACTGGCCAATCACCAAGTTCCAACATATCACGAGGAAATTTCACCTTTATCAAGGTAGTCCCCCAAATAAAAAAAACACAACCATTGGGAAAGAGTTCTCAAATTCCCAACACCAGTAATACAAGAACTGGTGGTTAAGTACAACCATAACTATATACACCTATATAGTAATCTATGAAATACTAATAGGTTCCACGGGAGGCTTAACCACTCCGCTCTCGAAACGTATTACAACGAACTTTCGCCATAATGATTAACACGACGATCACCCTTGGGACCGACAGTCTAGCTTCTCTGATTCCTAAAAATGGAACAATAAACAACAGCTCTACCGAAACGCAACACCCATTCTTTATATAACTGCAACTCATAAGCAATATAGGAGAGATATTATACTCCTAGACACAAAATTGCACTCGCGGCAATCTAGACCAATTGAACTTAGTACTCCAAGTCCTACACTTGTATAAAAGAACATGCCACCAAGGCACAATACACAACACTCGACGGTAAATACTCGACGATAACCCAAACCCAACTTAGGCCATGAAACCTATCCTGGCTTATAGCTAACATGAGCTCTGATACCAATTGTGACGACCCGACCCGGATTCCAACACGAAATCCCAAGGTCATGCCGCTGGAACTAACTTAAGAAGAGAACAAGCACTTGTTAAACAGTAGTGCAAGTCGAATAGTCGAGCTAACACCCTCTAAACATGAACATAAAGCCGCACTAAAATACGGTATTTCAAAAATCGAATCAACAGAAGCAATATAAGAAAAGAAGTCCCAAGCTATGAAGCTCGAAACCAACGACAATGAAACCAAGAGAGACATTATCTCTCAAAGGAGGAAAAACAAAACTCGCGTGCCGCAACATTGCAGACGCTGAACAAACCATCGGCACTCCAGGCCGGCGTTTCAACAAAGAACCAACCTGATATAACAAATAGAATAAAGAAATGCCCTAAAGCTACTGCGTGCCCGGGAGATAACTGAAATAAATACGGAAACCACGAACGAGGCACGACACAATACGTCGGCCCCAAGAAAGAACCAATACAAATACCCCAGTATTCTACATGACTGTAAAGTCTAAATAACTTTACAAAATGTCGATCTCATAAGAATAACAAAGTACATGATATCAATGACAATGCTAAAAAGGAACAGGACTCCACAAGCTGCTACTCGGGAAAGTCGGATGCTACAAATACGAACCACACGATCTAATCTCGATCTATCGATCAGCTGCGCACTGCTACAGTCACGATCTACTCGACCTCAACGCGGCTACCAATTTACTGCAACTAGAAAACAAAGTACGAGATGAGTCATAATGACACAGTATGCTACTACAAGAGATATATAACATATAATTATGCAACATAAAAATAATCATGGTGTCATTTTATAAATGACAGAAAAACCAGTGAAGAGGCATTGTATCGTTTTGATACTCCACAAGATAACCATTTCTTCTTACTTACTAAACCGTCCAAATGAACCAGGGTGTAACTCCCTGTTCAAACACAAGTCAAATGAATTAAAAGGTAGTCCCCATAAAACATCATACGCATGTATATATATCATTATATATACTAATCAAGCTATTCATAGAATCATTACCTGTAAGGGTGCATATTTATATATACACACCTATATCAGTATGTATATCTCTATATATACATATCAAATCTCTCATATAATCATCATGTAAAAATGTGCATATTTATATATATACACATCAAGTCTTTCATATATACCTCATATATTAGTATGTATATCTCTATATATACATATCAAATCTCTCATATATTCATCATGTATAAGTGTGCATATCTATATATATACATAACAAGTCTTTCGTATAACATCAGCCAATACAAACATGGTCAATAAGATCTCATGTTCAACTTACACTTTGTTATCACATAAGTGCCCATAGTAAGCCACATAAAGGATAGAGAAGGTACCAAATCCATGTCGTTGTGTCGCTCCTGCAATCACAACTGTTAATCATATCGTGCCAGTGATACCCGTGTTCCGGTATCAAAGTACCGAGCTCTCTTCTCGGGTCCGAGCTCTCTACTCGGGAAAAATAGCACTAGCCAATGCGCTCTTTTGGTTACGACAAAGGGGGCTACTTCCCCACTGTAGCTAGCAGTGGAGGTGTGTGTGAAACCCGAATCCGGTACGGCGATACATTGCAACCATGAATCCCATAATTCGTGTAGGCAATGCATCGTCCCACCATCAACGTAAAAACTCAAGTAATGCCAGCTGGACTTATTGTAGGCACCCCAATTTCGTACCCCTGGTATGTGACTCTAACATATGATATCAAGAACTGTTCAAACTTAACAAATGTCAAGTTGCAGGAGTCAAAAATGTGAAAGGAAAAGCAGGATGCGCAAAACAGTGAATTGCGAGGGGTGAAAGTGTCAAATTCAGAACTTCAACAGGAGCTTGGCGCGGCCTAAAAGGATGCTGGGCGCCGCGCCAAGGTACCAATGTGTCGGCGCCAAAGGGCTACTATAGCCTCTTAGACTTAACGCATTGTGCAACTAGCGAAGCTTGGTGTACAACGTGTTGAAGCCAGCTGAAGAAAATCGATAATTCCCGATGACTCCGTCGTCCCACCTATAAATAAGAGAGCTGGGATCCCCTCTTCAGTGGTTCAGAAATCATCTGAGAGAAACGCTGAAGGAAACTCTCCGCGTTCCTTCGAAGCGATAGTTACGAGAGGTGTGAGATAGGTGTGTGTAGCCCACCAAAGCTCCCAAACCCTGTCCAAACTCCGCCAAAGTAAAAATTCAACGGTTATAAGTGATCCCTAGCCTAGTAGTTAGGTATCCACCTCATTTCCCCGGCCCAAAAATCGCAAAGTAAGTCGTTACTCTGCCCGAGTAATGAACTGAAATACACAAAAACTAAGCCATTATTCCGCCCAACCAAAAAGGCCAAAACCCTCTAAAATAAGCCGTCACTCTGCCCAAGTGAGCGAGCCAAAACCATCCAAAATAAGCAGTCACTCTGCCCAAATCAAAACAACAACCACACAACAAACAACAAAAAAAGACTCCCTCTCCCTGAAGGACAGAGCGAGCACACTACCGCTCTAAAAGGTAATAGCCTTTAAGGGCGTTTTATTTATTTACTTACTTTTTTCGTTCCTTTATTAGTTAAAGTTGTAATCAATATAAGCCGTTGTGCTGCCCGGATTAGAATAGTAAATATTATGTAAAAGAGCTGTTATAATAGCCAAATATTTTTGAATACATTTGTAATTATTTTAAGCAAATGGCTGCAAGTCCGTAAATAATGTAGCCACGGATGTATTTGTTTTAATTTCCTATCTTTTAATGCTTTATTTATTTGCTAAATAAATATAACAATAAGCATACGTTAGCCAAAAACTACTTTTGAGACCGAAAGGGCGAGTTGGGTGCCTAGCACCTTCCCAACTCGTAACTTAGCCTCCGAACCCGTTTCCTTTTTCTCTGGTTTATTTTTCCTTTTTTTGGTTTTGCTTTATTTTTTCCTTAAAATAAAGATGACGACTCTAAAACTTTTTGGATCCAATGGGGACTCACAACACTCCTTCTTTGCACTTTTTCATTCTCCCCTAAAAAAGGGAGAATGGGAATGGAAGGGTGATGTATTCCAATATCTTGGAATCCCCTAAAAAAGGGATAACTTGATACGGGAAACCCAAAGCTCCCATAGTGATCTGAAACGGGCCATAAGGCTATTTTTAATAAAATCCATAGTGGGGGCATCGCAATATCCTTTTTTGCACTTTTCCGTTTTCCACTAATAAAGGGAAAAAGGAAATAAAAGGGTAATGGATTCCCATATCATGGTATCCCCTAAAAACAGGATAACTTGATGTGGGAAACCATAAGTTCCCATATTGGATTAAAAATCCACCAAAGGCAACCGAGGCGCATTCCAACGCGCTATCATAGACAGCACTCCTCTCGTACTTTTGATTTCGTCTTCCCCTAAACAAGGGAGGACGGAACGAGAGCAGTGGTGTCCCGCATCCTGCGTACGCACCCCTAACCAAGGGCGGGCGCGGCGCGATCCGAACCCACACTTATATGCAATGCACAAGTAGATGTTTACTTGCAAATTCTCAAGTAGATATACAGATCTACTAAATTCATACGATTATGCACATTGTTACAATAATCATAAAATTCAACCACAATAGGAGCTCATTTGTGTCTCTAAATCAGAAGTGTCAAGTTGTTCGTTCAATTCAATCCAAGTTCCAAAAGCTAGTAATCTAGTCAAATGGATTCTACAAGAAGTAGGATCTCACCATGATTCACATAAGGTTCAATTGTTTCTTAAGCTCGACTCCGTTGAGTCTTCACTACCATTCATCCCAAATAGGTTATAAATGCTATTTTCATTTCTAACCCTTTTCTAAGTTCTCGGTTCAAGCATAGCTAGGTTCTTGTCTCATTAAGAAACCCTAGATCAACAGTTCACAATTTCAATTATTAGTGAAATATAAATTCAACACAAGTTGGTGAATCAATTCTCAATGAAACCACAGAGTAATCAAACGCAAATTATGCTTCGAGTCAATTACACAATATGCCTTATAAGTCATATCATTAAGTATGAAAACCCAATCTCTAACAAGTATCACAATTATGCTTTTATAAGTCATAATATCTAGTAAGCATAGATGTTTCTTTCTAGCATAAATCCAAGTTAAGTGGATAACTTAACAAATAATAAACCACACAAGCATAGAAATTCATTTCTTTTATGAATCTAGGTTAAACCCATAACTTAAGAAGTTGCAACTCATATCATCCCCAAGACATCATTGATGGTCTAGGATCAAATAAAAACTCAGATTATATTCACTAAAACTCTTTCTAGAATGATCATTCATTCTATATTCCCATATCCATTATGGTTCATGTATTAGTTATAAACCACATTTGGCATGTTCAAATATTGTGATCCACACACATATTAGATACTAGCACTACAACAAAAAAGTGCAATTACAATGTTTTTAAATAAACGTTGTTAAAAGTTTATTTTAAACAAAGTTTTTCAATTAAACGTTGTGTATTAGTATTATACAATGGTTTTTGGAACAAACGCTGTAAGACCCCGATTCCCGATTAGCTTGAATTGTGTGCAAAGCTCGCATTTCTTCTTTGGTTGATTGCTCGTTGCGTTTGTGAGAGAGTCTAGATGTGCATGAGAGATCAAATTAAGACCAAAATACTTTTAAGAGATGCCATATAGTTGTTGACTTGCTAAAGTCACAAGTCGTAACCCGACGATAGTTGAAATGCGACGCGATTGAGAGTTTACTCGGGTTTTGTGTTCCTGACCTTGATTTGGTCCTAGATCTTTACATGATGATTGAATAACATGTTTAGATGTATTAGACTTCTAGTTGGATGTATTCTTTAAGTCTTGTGAGGTTTTGACGCTTCGAGGATATCAATTCTCCTTATCGCGTGGTTTGAGATTGAGCCGTGTGAGCGTCTCGTCTTTCGGGAGCTCTTTTCTCCTATATGTTGTTCATTCATCTGAGAGGCATTCAGGCCTATTCTATAGCCCTTTGAATTGTTTATAATCATGGGTTGTTGCCCATCGGTTTGTGGTTTCATTCGACATTTCGTTAGGAAGTTGTTACGCCTTGCGCGGTTTCGCTCCGAGTTGTTTTGGGTGTTGTTTATGGGAGTTTAGACCTACTTTAAAAGTGGTTTGAGACTTGGATGGTCTATCTTAGTGTTTGAGGACTTTAAGGGTTGAATTATAGGCCATTTTGAAGCTTTAAGGCTTGAGGATGCATGCGGGAGAGACCTAGGCCGAGCAAGGAAAGAAACAAAGTTTGAATGGCATTTCTAGGGGACCATGCATCGCTTTGTACTCCTACCATACGAGCGCATGGTAGCGCAGTCCCTGTTACCGGATTTTCTACCCATTTCTAACAATTGCCTATCCTATCCCTACCCAAACCCAACCTAACCCACTCCTAAACCCTCCTAACTACCTTAAGACATATCCTAAACATCTAATTGAGATTTGGAGGTGGATTATGGGGGTTAATCAAAGGGAAACAACCCAATCAATCTAAACATAACCCACTTTACTTTTAAACCCATTTGAAGCCCTAACACCCCACTTAAGCTTTCATATTCAGCCACAACACCTAAAAAATGTGGGAGACTTCTTGGAGAGCTTGAGAGAAGAGTTTCTAGGGTTCTTGAGAGCCCAACCCTTGCAATCCATAGCTTGGGGCCTCCATTTCACAATCCACACCATAGATTTGAAGAGGAGATTGAAGAGAACAAAACCCACCACTTGGAATTTCGAAATTGTGCCTTGTAGGGGCTGAATCAAGGTAAGTTTCTATATCTCTTCCTCTTTCTTTTTGCCCCATTGACCCTAGGGAAAACAATCATCTTGCTATGTGAGGTCAATGGGTGCATTTTAGGGCTTTTCTAGAGATGCCATGAACCCTAGATTTCTAAATGTTGATTTTGTTGGATGAACCTACTTGGGACCTTGATTAGCATGTTATTCATGTGTAGTATAGTATATTAACCCATGATATATATTTATATATATACACCTATATAAATATGTATATCTCTATATATATACATATCAAATCTCCCATATAATCATCATGTATAAGTGTGCATATCTATATGTGTACACATCAAGTCTTTCATATATATCTCATATACAAGTATGCATATCTCTATATATACATATCAAATCTCTCATATAACATCAGCCAATACAAACATGGTCAATAAGATCTCATGTTCAACTAACACTTTGTTATCACATAAGTGCCCATAGGAAGCCACATAAGGGTTAGAGAAGATACCAAATCACTGTCGTCGTATTGCTCCTGCAATCACAACTGTTAATCATATCGTGCCAGTGATACCCGTGTTCAGGTATCAAAGTACCGAGCTCTCTTCTCGGGTCTGAGCTCTCTACTCAAGAAAATAGCACTAGCCAATGTGCTCAATTGGTTACGACAAAGGGGGCTACTTCCCCACTGTAGCTAGCAGTGGAGGTGTGTGTGAAACCCGAATCCGGTACGGCGATACATTGCAACCACGAATCCCATAATTGGTGAAGACAATGCATCGTCCCACCATCATCATGAAAACTCAAGTAACGCTAGCTGGACTTATATGCAATGCACTAGTAGATGTTTACTTGCTAATTCTCAAGTAGATATAATGATCTACTAAACTCATACGATTATGCACATTGTTACAATAATCCCAAAATCACAAGAGGAGCTCATTTGAGTCTCTAAGTCATAAGTGTCAAGTTGTCCACTCTATTCAATTCAAGTTCCAAAAGCTAGTAATCTAGTCAAAGGGAATATAAATACCATAGGATGTCACCAGGATCCTCGTAAGGTTCAATTGTTCCTTAAGCTCGACTCCGTTGAGTCTTTACTACAATTCCAACCAAATAGAGTTTGAACACTATATGTATTCCAAGACACTTTTCTATGTTCTCGTTTGAGGCATAGCTAGGTTCTCATTCCATTTAGGAATCTTAGTTCAAAGTCCTAAGTCAATTATATAAGGGAAGCCTAAGTTGATTATTGTGAAATCAAGCTTAGTTCAATTTTGATTCATAATTCCACTTAATAGTAGAATCCAAGTTCATCACAATTCATTAACTGTGGAACAGATCAAGCATGAAGGCAAATACATTCAATATGCTCATAAGTCATATCATAGAAACACGTAGAAGAATCAATTCTTGACAATGTAGGAAATCATGCATTTAGTCATAATATAAAATATACACAGTATTCCATATTCACTTATGAAATTCAGCAGAGTCACAACTTAACCATCAGTCCATTAAGTACTATCCAAGACTACTCCGTTAGTCTAGGATCACGAAGCCATTTACTAAACTCATCCTAGAGTAGTAACTCATTCAATAACGCAAAAGTCGATAGTAGTCAAAGACTTAAGCAACACTAGAGCGGTAATAACCCGTAAGGTCAAACTATACCGGTGAGTCTTAGATAACAACATGGTCATCCTAGCGACTTATACAAGTAGACTCCATGTATAGAGTATTAAAGATGGCCCCAATCCAAATAATCTCATAGAATAGTCATCAAATTCATTATTCGACAAGTAGGTGTTTTTACTCATTAAGGAATCAAGTAGGAATTCGACAAGAGCGAATTCAACATGTCAAGTAGATACATCATTCTACAACATGCTCTCAATTATGCATTTCTTTCACACAATCACATAAACTGCATAAGAACTCGATTGAGTCTTATAAGCCCACATACCAAACATGCATTTCAATTCATCCCAAAGTCACGTAAACTAATACATTAGTCTAATGAACTACAAACGTCATAGGGATCGAATGTGGAGTCGGTATTGTTCAACAACTCCCTAATCTCAACTCCGGTGAGTCATTTCTAAAATTCAACCAAGTGGAGCATAGATACTAAATGCATCCCATTGCTCAATTATATGTTCTCCGTTCATTTAGAACTTAATAAATAAGCTGTTCATGACCTTAAACTAGCCATAAACCAAATCCCGAGTTTCAAACACTAGAATTGTCGATTTTGCTAAACCTACAATTGAAACATATTTTTTCACAAGAGTTGATCCTAACCACATATGGAACAACATTCATGCTTTGCACAAAGTCAAAATCATAACTTCACATAGAAATCATAAAATCCTACACACATTTCATAAGTTGAATTGGAGGATTCTACTTCACTAGAAATCATCCTAAGCATGATTAGAACAACATTAATGAAGGGGGCATGTCATAATATTTGAAGGATATATCATATATATATATATATATCATACAAGTTCGCTATCAAATCAGTAATTAAGGATTACCTTTATGCGAACTAGAG
This sequence comes from Codonopsis lanceolata, assembly GCA_013146195.2. NCBI lineage: Eukaryota > Viridiplantae > Streptophyta > Magnoliopsida > Asterales > Campanulaceae > Codonopsis > Codonopsis lanceolata. The sequence continues at coordinate 79,540,576 of CM028378.1, read as the reverse complement.
CCTTGTAAGCAGCGGAAGAATTACGCTTGAGCTACGATCTTCGTATGCCAAGATCTACAAACCTGCAAGTCTCTCTCGTCGGATTGATATCACGGGGCACGGATATCAATATTGGTTCACATCGCAAATCCAAGCCTCTTGATGGTTAGGCTAGAAAGAGTATTTTGGTGAGATGGATTTTAGGGAGAGAGAGGAGGCGCCGACTTTGAGGCGTGTAATGCAATAGGGTTTTATCCCCTTAGTTGCCCTATTTATATTATTACAAGAAACATATTTCTTATAGGTTAAGTAATCCTAAACCCAATTGGATTAGGAATCTAATTAACCAATAAATAATATAAATATTATTTCCATGTGGGCGGGACTAAATAATCGGTCCGCAAGCCCAATTACCAACATCTCCCACTCGAACACATGGACTCACCTCTCTAACCACATCGTATCATCAAAACCCGTTAAACACTGTCTCTTCATAATGGAAGTGAAGCGTGCGACATGACGAGAAAGATAAAGGGTGGAGCGCTATACCAAATCACCATCTGACCAGCATAGAACGTCCTCGTTAGAAAACAAAACTCGTCTATACCCCAGACCGTATATATACATCAATTTAAGCATCCTCAATCCCTCAAGAGCGGTGCTTAAAACTCAATATGTTTGTGTATCAAGATCAACCTTTTGAACCGTATGTTCAATATGATCGCCATGGCATTGAAACACAAAAATAAAGATGCATATCATACTATCTTCCTTAGACACTCATATTAATCACTCTTGGTTGACTGCTTTCCCAGCAATGCTCCGTAGGACTGTATGTGCATAGCCCGTTGGTCGGCATGCCAAAGTAGCATCATCAACGTCCAAGTTCATGATATAGTTCTAAGTCACATAGGGTATAATTGTGATGCGGATTTGATCACTAGAACTCACAGTGATGAAGCGAGGGATCATTCAATCACTTTCTTAAGTCGCATTATAGTCACATACAGTATGAAGTGTATGCTATGACGGAACTCCCACACGAAGCAGGCATGTCATGCTCAAATGTCATACGAACCTTAGTCTAGCCGCCCTTCTGGCGTCTAACTTGAGTACTTAAAAGTAGTCACTCTTCTAGTGACTCTCTTTCAAGATCTCACATTCGGACTTTTCCTTGGGATATAAAGTCGACCTTATAAAAGGTCTCATCTTGGCCGTATGCCAAGGCGATAAATGTAAACGTCATTTGCGTACCCCCTTTTGTAGGTACCAAAGACTTTTACTATCTCAACTTGCTCGCTCACCTGGCGACAAGGTGAATTACCCGTGTGAGAGGGCCAATTCAATATCCACGACATCTTTTTAATCAAAAATATATATGCCACACAATTTCATATCAAAATATCCAATTAACATATAAAAGGAATAAAATGAAAGCGCAATTTATTCAAAGCGATAATGAATAATAATCAAATGTCATCATAAGTGTTCTCGAATAAAAAGTCAAATCCTCTGAAGCCCTAGACCCAACATATGATCTGAAAGATCTCTCTAGCTAGAGGTTTAGTCATAGGGTCAGCTAACATGCTTCTAGTAGGAATATATTCTAGAACAACTTTCTTTTCTGCAACCATGTCTCTAGTGAAATGATATTTGATATTAATGTATTTCGTCTTCCCATGATACTTGGGATCTTTAGTGTAACCTAAAAGCGACCATGCTATCACAAGCAATGACTCGGGGCGATCCACATGCGTCGTAACATCAAGATGTTGAAGAAAACTCCTCAACCACAGCTTCTTGAACCTTGGTGAGCAAGCCATGTACTCGACTCCATCGTAGATAGGGTGGTGCTAGTCGCGCTTGCTACTCAGAGATAGCTCCACCACCAAGGAGGAAGCGTGGCACGAAGTAGATTTATAACCATCTACATCTCGGCCCAATCGCGTCGGTGAAACCTTTCAGCTCAAATCCCCACCTTGGTAACATAGGGTTAAATTTGTGGTTCCCACCAAAGCAGAACCTCTTCTTTGCCATCCGGTGTTGAGGTCGAGATTACTTTGGAATCGACTCAACATCCCAAGCGCAAAGCATAGGTCGGTAGAGGTACACACCATAGCATACATCAAGCTTCCTACCGCATTTGCATATGGGTCGTAGACATTCTCTTTTTCTCTTCTTCATTCTTAGGGCATTGATTTGTACTAAGGACACATCCCTTTCCATTGGAGTGACAACGGGTTTTGAGTTAGTCATGCCAAATCGTTCGATAACTTTCTTAATGTAAGTCTCTTGAGACAAACCAAGAAATCTTTTGAGCGATCTCTAATGACTTTACTCTAAGCACCATAGCTTGCTTCACCCAAGTGCGTCATATCTTGGACGACCACTCTTTAGTGGCATTTATCATCTCCATATCATTCCCGGCTAGTAGGATGTCATCAACATATAATGGCGGGAATCAAGATCTTTTTCTTGGATCGTTTAACATACACATTGGTCTTCCTCAATCATCACAAAAGCCAATTGAGGTTATCGCTTGGTGAAAGCGAATGTACCCTTATGTATAGATGATTGTTTGAGACCATAAATGGAGCGTTTGAGTTGGCACACTTTGCGCTCTTGTCCTTGACTTCAAAACCCTCTGGTTGAGTCATATAGATCTCTTCATCTAGTTCTCCATTGAGAAATGCAGTTTTAACATCCATCGATAAAGTTCTAGATCCATGTGTGCTACTATCGCTAGGATTAGGCGAGCAGAGGAAAATCTCACCACTGGGGAGAATGTCTCCTCATAGTCTAAACCTACTCTTTGGGTAAAGCCTTTCGCCACAAGGCGTGCCTTATATTTGTTAATTGATCCATCGCCTTTAAACGCTTGACTTTGAAAACCCATTTGTTTCCAATAGTCTTGCGACCTTGCGGAGAAGATCAACTAACTCCCAAACGATTCTTTTCATAGAAATTTCATCTTCCATTGCGGTCATCCATTCATTGTTTGTAGGTAAAGAAAGTGCTTCTTTGAGCGATGTAGGCTCACTAGAATTGAAAGAAGTAGTTATGAAAGATTCCTCTTCGATCGCGAATCGGCGATGAGGTATATTTCCACGTTTACTTCTTCGTACTAGGATCGGACTCCACTAGAATATACTCCCACTCGGATGAAGATCACCTTGACTCTCATTGGCGACTTCCATAGGTTCAACCTCATGTTGTACCAGTAGGAGTAGGTTGAGGCAATTCCCCACCTTGGCCAAAGATGTCATGTGTTCTTCTTCCATCTCAAAAAGTTCAAAGTCTTTCCCTAACTTCACCTATCACGTGGAAATCATTCTCAATGAAATCAACATTCTTGCGACTACGATTTAGTCATTCCTTAGTTAGGTTTTCCACCGTACATAACATAACCCTTTGAGGTATCTGAATACCTTATGAAAACACACTTGTTTCCTCTAGGGCCTAGTTTTCCAAACTTATTGGAAGTACTATGGACATAACTGCACAACCCCAAGGATGAAGATGCCCAATTTGGGCTTCTCACCTTTCCAAAGTTCATAAGGGGTTGTGGGGCCGACTTAGAAGGCACTCGGTTAAGTATGTAGGCGGCGGTCATTAGCGCATCCCCCAAAGCGAAATTGGGAGGTTGGCACGTGCCATCATCGACCTAACCATTTCCACAATGTTCGATTCCTTACGTTACTGACGTTTTGTTGCGGAGTTCTAGGAATTGTCAAGCGTCGGCGTATATCCCTTTTTCTCACACAATTCTTTAAATTGATCGAGATAAATATTCACGGCCCACGTCGGTTCTAAAAGTTTTTAAGCTTTTATCCTTTTGATTCTCAACCTCTGCGAGAAAGCGCTCAAAACACTTGAGAGCTTCATCGGTGAGAAATAAGGTAAACATAACCATAGCGTGTGTAGTCATCGATAAAAAGTAAGAAAATCGGAAGCTCCATGGCGTGCCTTAACATTCATTGGTCCGCAAATGTCGAATGGACTAACTCTAATGGGTGTGTGGCTCTTTTGCCTTACAAAAGGCTTTCGGCAAGCTTTTCACTGCCAAACAAGATTCACACAAGGTAGGTTGACATTCTTTGAGAGACCCCGATAGGCCTTCTCAGCCAATCTAGTCATCCTATCTTTTCCTATATGTCCAAGTCTAGCATGCCACAACTCGAAATTAGAATCATCATAAACCATGCAAGAAGAAGAATTAAGAGAAGAATTATGGGAATCCAACAAATCTAATTTAAAGAAATTATCGACAAAGAACCATGTCCCAAAACCTCATCACCAAAACAAATATCCAAGTGATCATTACTAAAATTAAAAAGAATATCCATGTCCTAGCAATTGTACTGCGATAGTAGATTATGTTGAATTCAGTGCATAAAGAACTTCATGAAGAGTCAATATGCGTCCACTCCCAATTGAAGTTGGTATGAGCCAACTCCTTTGACTTCAACAGACGGCTGTTTCCCATGAAAATTCTTCTTGTACCAGCGGGAACTTTTGATAATCTACAAATCCTTCTCGATCCCTCGTCACATGTTTGGTTGAGCACGAGTCTACAATCCACACTGAGGAGAGATTCGGCTAATAAAACATGAGAGCAAACACAACTTTGCATGGAGATAGGATTAAGTGATACCTTCTTGGGCTCAAGATCACAAGTCAGCTAAATGACCCAAGGTACCACGGTTGTAGCACTTTGCCTAGCAATATCCTTTTTGCCTCTATGGCGTTTAGCAATCTTGTCACTTTTGGGGCCAAATTATGAGTCTTCTTGCCTTTAGCTTGTTTCTTGCGTTGCAGGTGTGGCTTCTTGAACCCTCAAAGGAAACAAGAGCAAGATCACGAGTCGCGACACTTATCGCGATTCGATTCATGACACTCGGCCTCAAGAATAGTGATTTGATTTAGTTTTGGTAGATTATGAGCTTGCATTCCTTTAACTTGTTTCTTACGTTGCCCATATGGCATGCGTGGACCCTCAAGGGAAACAAAAGAAAGATCAAGGGTTGCAACACTCATTGTGCGACTCGTATCATAGCACTTAGTCTCAAGCTCATCTTTGCGATTTTGAGATAGGGTAGAATTACCCAACTCTGGTCTAGCCATCACGGTATCTAAGTTCTCAAGAACCTTTAGCTCGAATAGCAAGCACAAGATTTTCCTTTGCCAAACACTATAGTTTGAGCCATCTAATTTCTCACCCTTATTAAGGTCAGCGATTACATTCTGAGAAGCCATTTCACTACAATTTGTTGCAAAAAAAAAGACATAAGCATATATATATATATATTTTGATTCACTTTTGTTTCAAAAAATCAATTACTAAATATAATCACATCATACACGTAAGGAGGGAAAATCCGCGAGGCTCGTAATCACAACCAAAGCATGCACAACATGAAAATATTCATAAATTGATAATTTAAACAAAAGAAATATGATAGAACAGATCCATCAAGTACTAATCATGTACATAAATATTTTCACTACTGAAAATAAATTTATTGGGTCTGGTATAGTCCCAATCGCAATTTTAGAGCCCAAAACGACAATTAAATATGCTAAAAATGACTTAAAAATAGCCTAAAATTCACAATGAGTTTTAAAAAATTCTAGAACAGTCCCAAACAGCCCTAAACAGTCACAGAATGACAAAACAGCCCCTGGAAATTATTTTTGTAATTTTTAAAAATCAGAAAATAAGTTTTTACAAACTGAAAAATAAAAAAAAAATATTTACAGGCTGAATTGATCAAAACAGAGACCACCATTGGACTCAGAAGGCCAAAACAGCGAGCCGAGCCATTTGCCGTCGGAGCTCGGATTGGCGCCGCAGCGCCACACTGGCGTGTGGGCTCCTCGTGATCTGTTGGCGGGCATAGGGGCGGCGTCGCCGATGATGTGGCGGTGGCGGTTATGGGTGGCGTCGCTGGCGGCGTGGCGATGGCGTAAGTGTATAATTTTTTCTGGAAGTGGGTCCCCACTGATGACGTGGCAGGTGACATGGCGCTGGCGTGGCAGACACGTCATCAGTCAACGATTGACCGTTGATCAATCAACGGTTGGCCAGTGCCTTCCACGCCCCACTCCATCGCCTTGGGCGTTTGAAGTCACCAGCGCCGCCTTCTGTTGTCGATGATTTGCGGCCGGTGGCGTTGGCCTCGACTCATCAAGTACTTCCCATTGGTGTACTTTTTATCTCGAAAGAAGTGCCCAGAATGGCACGTGTATCGAGGCCGAGAGTGGGGTTCGTTTTTGGTCGAATTTTTTAACCCAAAAATCGTTTCGCAAAGGGCCAACTTCGCGAGGCCATAAAACGTTTATTTTAAGTCCAAATTAAGCATATAATATGTCGTTGGAAAGCCCTCACGGAGTACTATAAGTACAGTCCATAAAATCACAATTTCACTGACCATAAACAGCTAAAAACAGCATGCAAAGTTTTTGAAAAATCAATCTTCAACAAAACTTGGGTTTGCGATATTTTGAAAAATACTCAACGGAATTCAACGAGAATTTAGTATGTTGTTCGCCTCGTCGTAGGGAACTCAGACATATAAATTTTTCTCGAAAGTTTTAAAGTTTTACACATAAAATAATAAAACCCATTTGTTTCGTTATCGGGTAAAACTTTTAAACAAACCCAAAAACAAGAGCATGCGATACATGACATAACGATACGAGCAATCAAGCAATATGACTCTGATACCAATGAAGGATATATCATATATATATATCATACAAGTTCGCTATCAAAACAGTAATTAAGGATTACCTTTATGCGAACTAGAGCCTTTTGCGCAGCGGAAGAATTATGCTTGAGCTACGATCTTCGTATGCTAAGATCTACAAACCTGCAAGTCTCTCTCGTCGGATTGATATCACGGGGCACGGATATCAATACTGGTTCACACCGGAAATCCAAGCCTCTTGATGGTTAGGCTAGAGAGAGTATTTTGGTGAGATAGATTTTAGGGAGAGAGAGGAGGCGCCAACTTTGAGGCGTGTAATGCAATAGGGTTTTATCCCCTTAGTTGTCCTATTTATATTATTACAAGAAACCTATTTCTTGTAGGTTAAGTAATCCTAAACCCAATTGGATTAGGAATCTAATTAACCAATAAATAATATAAATATTATTTCCATGTGGGCGGGACTAAATAATCGGGCCGCAAGCCCAATTACCAACAATATTTAACATGAAATTTTTGGGAATTGAGAACTCACCTTTAGCCTATGAATAAAGGTTAGAAGGAAGAATAAACCAAGGATTGTTGTAGAGGAGAGCAAGGCCTTCGATTTGGCGGTCTCAGATCGCCGATCGGATCACCGGAACTCCGGCAAATTGTCTCTCAAGTTGGTGTTCTCTCCATGGACAAAAATGGAGTCTAAGCTCTGTAAATCTGATTGTTGGTGATCACTAATGGCTGAAATGGCTGAATAAATGGTTTTATACCTTCCAAGAAGACCACTATCCATGTGAAGGGGGTTAAGTGACTTCCTATTGGCTATGGCTTGCTAGCCATTGATAAGGGTTCATCCAAGGGCTTAGAGAGGCTTGACTAAGGTCAACAAGAGTGGCTTGAGTCACTCAAGACGTCCAAGGGGCAAGGGCATGGTGGTCATCAACCAAAACCAACCAAAAATCCCGTAAGTGTGAATTTAGGGACCAATTTCCAGATTGTTGTTACTGCACAGTCGATCTTGTAAAATCGACCATAAATAGCTCACAACTTGAAATGACGTAATTTTTTATTTTTATGAAATTAGACTCATTAAAATATATTTTAGAATTTTAAATTACTCAATTTGTACTTATATTCATCTAGATAAAGTTACAACAAAATCAAGTACAGAAGCTGATTACCAGAAAATAGAATTCTGGCACAGCCGTAAGTCAAGACCTAAATGAGGTACTTAGACACCTTGGAAATTTACCAAATTTTACAGGGAGTAACCTAACATATTAGGGTAAAATATAATAAATATTTAGAAAATTCTCTTTAGTATATTGGTAGCAAAAGTTTCCCGAAGTTCGCCCAAAAATAGGACTGAATCTGTGAAGTAATATGTTGGTCATCTTATTTCCAAATGCAACAAATCTATGAACATTGATTGTGTAAGCATGATATGAATAAAATGAAGTCTCTAACATGCTAAGACATACAATAAACATGTTATAAAGATGTTATACATGTAAAGGGATTTGGGTTCTCACACTACGCGAGAAAACTCTCAATCGAGTCAAGTAATGAACAACGTCGGTATACGACTTGTAACTTTAATTAGTTAAAGTCTATGGAACATATGGAATTAAGGTATTGGCTTTTAGATAGCCTACCTACACAAATCAAGGTTCTTTCCTCAAGTTTAGTAAGTGAGGTCACGGTTAAACGACAAGCGAAACGAGAAAGTCAAATACACGAAGGTTCGGGGTCTTACATTTGAGTGGTCTAAATTAGACTCAAATATACTTTCTTCAATTCATACTAGAAGAGTTCTTCAATTAGATTATAGCAATTATGAGGTAGTCTTGGTAGATAGTTTGACCCACAACGCCTAATTATAAAGCTACATATAAACCTAAAAACGAACATCTTAGAAAACACTAGAAGAAACCGGAGAACTAAGTGGTGGGATTTAAAAGGGGGAGAGATTAGGTTTGATGATGAATGATGCCACAGGGAATATAGAGAATGTAGAGGGTGAATGGAATGTCAATTAGAATGTGTAAGTGTGTAAAGCCTATCAAAAGAGGTTTCTAGGGGATTTAAAGGTAAAAAACTTCTGAAATAGTGAAAAAATGTGTAAGAAGCCAAGTCTAAAGCATTTTGTGATTTTCCTAATAAGCTAGAATAGCCCCTACTGCTAAATATCTAATCATGTTAGGTTTAAAAGATCTTGTAAGTTATTATTTTGCTACAAATTTCAGCTGAACTTTGTCTCCTTCATGTACAAGTCATAATTAGATCTTGATATTCCATCATGACACCATTGGAAGATGGATCATATCTACATTCTCATAAACTGACTTACATGTGCATTCCTTTTTACCCTGTGATGGTAGATTTGAAAGTATAGGAGTTTCCAAAGATAACAGCTTGTTATCTCTGGAGTTATGCCTCGTATATTTCTACTTTGGATTTGTTTTCTTCCCAAGAGTGTACTAATTACTTTAGCAATGCCTCTCTTTTCCCCATTTTTGCATGTTATGCCCAGTAGCAATAATGTGTTATGCCGCAGCTATATCAACTAGTAATGTGTTAACTTGTTGGAGTATTTGGTAACGACTTAGGTCCAGGGATTTAAGTCCCAGAAAATGATGGATCCAAATGGGCAATATCAATATTCAATATGCATCAGCCACACAACCCTCTTAAAAAAGAAAAGAAAAAGGAAACTGATCAATATAGTAGTAATGAACATCACCATCCATTGCTTCTTTTCTGCACATGACTACTATGGATCATTTATTTGTGTTTTGGTGCATTTGGACAGAATGTAATTCCCGAATTTGCAGGGATGTGGCTGTTTTGTTGACTTTGTTATAGTATAGGATGTGGCTGATGCATATGTAATGAAACAATTCGAATAATAATATTATTGATATGTTTCTCATCTCTGTGACTCTTCCTTCCTTCTCTGTCATAGTAAGATGATCTAATTTCCTTTCAGGTTGGTAGTTCCGCCGCAGGACGATGGTGTCAAATTTCCTTGTGTTGCTACTGGGATTAGGAATGCAATTCAAGGGAAATTTGTTGTGGGCGATGATGGCCCCACATGGAAGAAAGTGTCCGAGGAGATGAAAAAAATATGGAATACAATGGCGAGCTCCCAATACAAGCTTATGTGTCATAGGGGATGCCAACAGTTCAAGCGAAGTGGGCATCCATCTTGGTGCACAGAGCACAATTGGAATCATCATTTGTTGTTTTATGCAAATGACAACACGAGAAAGAAATGTCAACAAGCTTCTAAAAACCGAGGTAATGGCTTGGGATTATCTAAACATTCAGGGGGTTCTAGGAGTTTTGCGTCTCACGAGCTTGTCATGGTAAGAGTTTATTACTTGTTTATATCGTCTTTGTGGACATCCATTGCATTTGTGTACAGTGTCGTTACTTAACTTGTTTATTTTCTTTGTCATTATAGATAATGGAGAATCCTGAGAGAGTGATAACATAAGATGATGTTTTCTTGAGAACCCATAAGAAAAAGAAAGGAACGGGTGAGTTTGTGGATGCCAAGTCAAAAAAAAATTGTGAGTTTATTTATGATACTTAATCTTTTTTACGAATTTACTTCTAGCATTTCATTTTTTATAGATGTATCCTTGATCTCAAAGTTCATAATATTATATAAAACTCAAGTTGATAAGTGAGTTATAATATTAATTTTTAACATTTTAGGAGGATTATACTACTTGAAATAAAGGTATAGATTTCGATCCCACAGCTTGGGTTGATGCATCTGGTGGTGTTGCAAAAAATCGTTTGTATGACTTTCGTTCGTTGGTTCCTGCATCAAAGATCTTGAGTGGCAGTGGTAGCGCAAGTTATTCGTCACATGGAAGTATGAATGAAGATTTCACACAAACCCAACAATATCAAGATAAGCTTTGTGAAAGAGTAGAACAAGTGAGGGAAGATATTCAAAAACAAATACAAGCTGACAATGCTGCGGAAATGGAGAAAATCAAAGCTGATTTCAAGCTAATGCAAGAGGAAATTCGGTCACTTAGAGCCCAACAACCTCCACCAACGTCTATGTAGTTTGACAGTTAGACATTGCCTTTTGTTAATCACTTGGAGGTTCTTAACATTTCTACACTTTCATGTAATTCGACACTTCGACAATGACTTTTGAATGAAATGCTTAAACTTGAGTTGTTTTAAATGTTTGATTTTAAATTTCATTTTTTTTGTAAAATGTGAATTATGAAAATGTTCAATCAGGTACGATAATATATATATATATATATATATATATATATATATATATATATATATTGCAACGATATCTTCTGTTGCAAAAATGCAACGAAAAAGTCTGTTGCAAGAATGTAACAAAATATGCAACAAAACGTCTGTTATAAGAATGCAACGAAAAAAATCTGTTGCGTTCTTGCAACAAAAAATGCAACGAAAAAAATATGTTGCACGAATGCAATGGAAAAAGTTTGTTGCAAGAATGTAACAGAAAAAATTAGTTGCTATTTGCAACAGACGTCAACTGCACTTGAAAACACATTTGCAACCGAAAAATTTGAAATTGCAACGCTCGGTATTCGTTGCAATATCATGCAACGGAATACATACAGTTGCACAAAATTTGCAACGAGGGTTTTCCAAACCGAATTTGCAACAAACTTTTTCCGTTTCAATCGTCTAATTGTAGCAGATTTTTATTTTTTGCAACGGAATTTTCCGTTTCAATTGCTCTGTTTTGTTGTAGTGATATGTGATTATTTCATGTGTTGTGAGCATGATTGGTGAGGTTGCTTGAAAGGGTATATGCCCAAATGAAGATTTGGCTTGGATGAACATGATTGAAACCTTGATTAGTATAATATACATGTGTAGTATACTATATTAACCCATTTTATATGATTATTTCATGTTTTGTGGGCATGATTGGTGAAGTGACCAAAATGAATTTATGCACAAAATTGTGAATTTGTTCTATGTTGCATCGTTAAGTGTTTTGTTGGGTTTATGTGGGTTTAATGAACTTGGGAATATGGTTATTGATGATAGTTATGAACATAAGAGGGTAATTGTAGCCCATGCTTCTATGCCCTAATTTCCGGAAAGTGTACATTAGACTCAACGGAGTCATTATAAGTTCGATAATGTGCTAAACGAGCTTGGATTGAAATCCTACAACGATTGGGTTTTGTTTGATTAATGTTGTGAAATGCATAGTCTCCAAACTTTAAATGGAATTATGATTATGATGAACTTTATGGTTTTTTAGGCTTGGGAATCAAGCCCGAATGAATATTGAGATTTTGTTGCAAACTTTAATGAAATGTTAAAGTGTGGATTTATGAAACACATAAGGAATGAAATGTAGTATAAAGACTCAACGGAGTCGTCGTAAGGCCAATAATGTGATAATGAGCCTTGGATTGAAACCCTACAATGATCGGGTTTTGGTTGATGTTGTTTGTGTGCAACAGATGCATCTCGTTTTGTGTCCAAATGAGACACTCATGACATAATGACTTAGTTGGAATATATATTGAGCGTGCTTGTTAGGGCACGGAGCATTTGAGACCAACCTATGGCCTCGGGTATATTTAAGAGATGATTAAGAAAGAATTCTCTCCTTAAGGAATTTGGTCGCGTGCATATAAATGTACTTGTGAGAAAGTGACTATGGAGTAGTCATGAGGTTCTTGAGTATGGTATTAGTGATGTCGATCATATACGACGTACGATTAGGACTACGGATGAGTTCAGTGTGATTAAAATAAAGACTAAAATACTAAGCCTTGAGTTATGAATATTCTTAGACAAACGTAGTAGTCTTTGGTTGTTCTGGAGGGGAGGATTATGGTAGACCTCACACTATGACTTATTGAGTTTATATGCTATTCTTGATTGGGATGATGACTTGAGGAATAATGAGCACCTTAATATGTGGTTCTTGAACTAAACTTGTAAGTTAGTTGAACATGTTGTTTATATGCAAATATGTGCATTGTGCATGGGATTTTGTAGAGCATTATGTCCTACTTGATTATATGCAAATATGTGCATTGTTATGGGAGTTTGTAGAGCACTATGTCCTACATGATTTGATGAGCCCGATATTAATGAATTTGGTCTCATTTGGTTTTTGCAAGTAAATACCTACTTGAGCTTTTTTGGTTTAAGTCCAGCTGGCGGGTTTGGTTGTAGTTTCGGCAATGGGACGATTCATAGTCTTTAGAAACAATCCCTAAGAATCGTTGCAGTGGTTCCCTTTCTCTTCACTATTTGGCCAATAGTGGGATGTGATCTTGAGTTATGCCATCTAGCCTGACATCAAGCTCTCATTTCTTATCCTAGGTTGGATGAATGTAACGAGTACTCATTAAAGGAAAACTGATGAGTTGTGATTATTTGGGGATGAAACCCAAGGTATGATTGGTTGGGTGTTCAACCCGGATTTTAGTTTGAGGATGGATCCCATGGTAAGTTTGGTTGGGCGTTGACCCGGATTTTGGTTGTGACACCCGACTTACGCTTGTTACACATGTCTATTTACGAGCATTTATATGAAAGACATTATGCTATGTGGTTTATGTGAGATTATCTGCTTTGGTAATTAAGTGCATGTTTATTGTTGGTATACTAGTATGATACGATGATTTTTATATATTTATGCATTATGCCATGCCATGACATAATATGTCATACAGTTGCATGTAGTAACTTACTAGGTCATTATGACTCACCCGCGTGGTTGTTTTCCCTAGTGTGCAAAGTGATCCCTTAGTACGGCGGCGACTTCGGATAGCGATTTCTAGCAGGTGGGTCTTCCGGGCAATAAGCTTGGAGTTACTATTATTATTGTTATTAATTAATTGTGAGACACGGATGTAAAGTTATGTAGACTTTACTTGGGTAGATTAAGTTAGTATTTTATTGTTGTGTTATTTGGGAGCCGGCTATCATAGCCGAGTTGTTGTATCTCTTAGAAGTTATTTCCTTTGTCATTTCGAGCAAGTGTGGCTCATTTATTCTAGCACTGAGTTATTGTTGTTTCTATCTCCGACAGCTTTAGTCATTAGATCTTGGATGGTGGTTTAGCATTTGAAATAATATTGTTGTAGTTGAATTGTTCCTCCGGCATGTTTTAGCCGTTGAGTGGTTGTTTATCGTTGGGAATTTGTTGATTTGCCGGCCTCTAGTTGCCGATGGTTTGTTGCGCGTGTCTAATATTGGCCACGCGGCCGAATTTTGGGCCGAGAGATTTACTATCTCTTTGGTTGTTTTTATTTCGAAGCTTGTTAGCTCGGGTCTCATTTTGTTTTTGCTTCTCCAGGTTTTAGTTTTTATTATTCCGTATCGCCGTTATGGCTTTACCTTCTGCTTCGAGCTTGATGGCTCATCTCTTTGACTCGCACCATTATGCTTAGCAGGTGCTTGTCTGCCTCTTAGCTTATCCCGACGGCACGACCTTGGGATCTCGTCTTGGGATCCGGTCGGTCATCACAAACGCTGTGCTAGCCCTCTATTTTACAACGTTTTTTGGAAAAACGTTGTACTTTTACAATGTTTGTTTTTAACAAACGTTGTGCTTACCAAGGGTTTTTTATGATTAATTTTTGTGAATCCCACTAAGAGCTCAATTGCGCGGTAATCAATTTCCCAAAGTCAAAATCCCCAATCCCGGCCAAACCCTCTCTCAGTAGCTCTGTGAAGCCCAATTGCGCGGTAAACAATTTCCCAAATTCAAAATTCCCAATCCCGGCCAAACCCTCTCTCAGCAGCTCTCGTCTTTCAGCCTTTCATCGTTCTTAGCTTCTCCTTCTAAACCTTATCGACATAGCCCACAAAGTTTTCGTCTCAAACTGATCATCAATGCTTAAGGGAATATAAGAGCTTCGATCCATAGGTGCGTTCTCTCTCTCTCTCTCTCTCTCTCTCTCTCTATCTCTCCCTCCAAAAATTCTCTCTCACTCTAATGTCTTATTGTAAATGGGGGTATTACACTTATTAAGAATTTAGGGTTCTTAATAAAGTTCATTAGTTTGGGTTGAAATACGAGTTTGTGTTGAATTTATGATGGTATATTGTGTGAGTTTGTGTGATTTTGATTTTTGAACCATATGTTGTTTCCTCTATTCGGACTCCATCAATCGTTGTCTCGGGTATTCTCTTCGACCTGCATAAGAAGTTCTCCAGCCCCAAAAAATTTGAACCTTTTCTTTTTCGTTATTCACTCTGTATTTTTGTTATAATCAGTGGGTTTAATTTTTCTCTGATCGTTTCTTTAATTGAGATTTATGTACTTATGGATAACTATAAGAAGTTGACTCGCTTGACCTCTATTCTGAGTCAGATATAGGTTTCTTCCTTAGTTCATAAAGAAAGAGTCGATAAATACTTATGTAGATATCTTTGTTTGGAAAGTAATGTATTGGCATAAATACAGAGTAATGGCAGAAAAAATGGAGAAAAAGGGGATAGGTCTACCACAAATGCATAATTAGGATGAAAAACTTACTCTATAATTACCTATGGAAATAAACCAAGATGGGATGGAGACCAAAAACAGTAGGTTTTAAGAATTCAAATTAAAAACTTCCACATTGCAGGGTAAAATGTTTAACTTCACCAATGAGACTTAGAGGAAACTCCAAATGTCTGACTAAAAATTAATTTTAAAGCCAAGAAATGACTTTTACCATGAGTCTTTATCGTCGATCAGTCTTCCCCTTAAAGCGCTTGCTAGAATACAAATGCTTTGGTCTTAGCGTAGGAATATATGACTCTATCTGCCTCTCCCCGTCGAGCATCCTTGTTCCTCTTCATGACCGATTGCTTACCAAGTTTGAAGGCTTTCAATTTTTGAGCAGAATCCTTGAAGCCCTTACCTGGAACAACCCACTTTGTTGGTGGTCGTGACCTCGACCTTGGCCGGGACACAGACCTCAATCTCATCTTCTTGTTCAATCTCTCATTATCTACATCCATATGGTCTTCACCATCAATCTCTCCAAGTAATCTATCCCTCTTACGACCTCTTGACTTGCTACGGGCTCAGTTAATTGCTGAGGTTGGATCAATATGAAAAGTTGAAAGCTGCCTCCCCATTCTCTCTGATGTGAACTTTCTATCTTTGTCAAAATTTCTGGGTACAGTAGGTCGGGTCTCAGCAGTGCTATTCTTAATTCTATACTGTTGAATAAGCAAACTTTTCTTTTTCCTGATCTCAGCCACTGCTTGCTGCTCCTCTGGAGTCAATGCATTATCATCCATCTCAAGATCATCATCTCCCTCCTCCTAGTGTAAACCTTCTTATATCTCCAACTCCTCAAGCCTCTGCAAGATATCAATATCAACAAAGTCATAAACATTATGCCCATCAAGGATTTCTGGCATATTATCCTCTTTTCATTCATCATTTGCTAGAAGATAATGTTTCTTCAAGCTAGCAGAATATACCCCAGCGCCTTCATTTTCCTCTTCCAAATCCATTTCAAGCTTTGTCTTTTCATTATCCGCAGCTTCCTTGGCTTTTGCTTCCAAAATAGCCTATGGTATGCAATGTGACCTTTCTTCCTGGTCACGTGGCTTTGGCATTTCTACATGAAAATGATTCAGGCAGTCATTAATTTTTTTAGAGTTCATTTTCAAGTCAACCCTTTGATCCAATAACCTCTCGCAAGCTGCATTCTTTACTGCAATTACACCCTCCTCATTCAAAGTACTCATAGTCAAGAGGACTCCATTATCACTTGCAGCTTCACCCCCTGACCAATCAGTATCTTCATAGCTTCTGGTTTCATCTCCATAATCAACTTCTTGTCTTCCTCAGTTAGCCCCTCCATTGGCTGAAAATCAGTTTTGTTGCATACTATGACCAGCGGCTTGTTCATAAATGTATATGTTAAGAAAGGGAGACTTTGACAACGATCAATTACACAATCAAATTCATATTTCCTATCTATCAAAAAAAAAAAGTACACAATCAAATTCTTATTTCTTTATATTTTATTGGATACAAGTCCTAGTCTTGTTAACATATGGGATTTACATCAAACTTTGATTTGAATCCAATAGTATCTATTGTTGACATCTTTGCTTGATTCAATTGTGAATACTATCATTACATCCATTAGTTACCTGTCTCACAACACGATTTTGATTTAGAATCTTATAAAAATTAAAATAATTTTTTTTAAGGTGATACCTCTTTGGCACCAATTTCATTGCTCAGATAAGCTCCAAATAGGCTTCATTCAAACGCTTTCTCTCGGCACAAGAAATGGTTTCAGTTTCACATCATCAACAAAATTGCATGTCACGTGATCTTGAATGTAAGATTCATTCACTTGTTTGTGTTTGAAGGAGGCGAGTGGCTATCTCTCATATCCATTTCTTTCATGCAAAATTTAGTTGGCTTACTTAAATCAGTCGAAACGTTTCTGAATAATTCTAAAAGTTCAGGGGTAGTTGTGGAAATTATTATTGAAATCCTTAACATATACTCTCTCCGTCCCAAAAAGAGTTGCAGTTTGATTTTTCGAGGTCAATTGGACCACTTTTCAAATTTATATCTATAAAGTAAGCCATTTTTCCTTCAATAGCTCTGACTTTCTCTAATCAGTCAGTCTCTTCCCCTAATCTCTCTGTCATTGGAATAGCCAACAGGAAGAGGTAATTTAGGCTTGGGAAAGAGAGTAGAATTTTGCTTAGTTGTACAGGATAAAGCTATAACCTTCGTAAACTAAAGTACTTTGAATCTCCTGTTATATAATTTTTCCTTCAATATGTGGAAAAGAGCTGCATGCTGAGCAATGTTGTACCCACAAGATCCCGAAATATCAAGGAAAAACAACACTGCAGCTCATAGATGTGCCAAGGCAGTGATACTCCACATCTCAATGATGTTACGATCTTCAAACGGCCTATCTAAAATCCCTGGAGTATCAACTAATAAAACTAAAAATATAAGATTTTTGGAATACAAATTGAATGAAGCCGATTGTTTAAGTACAATGATCTAAAAAAATGGCTTTCAGTACATCTTCACGGGCGAATTTTCAATGAACTAAAAAAATGGCTTTCAGTACAAAAAAGAAAAACCCAGCTCAGATAAATCATGTATACATGTTGTTTCAGCAGGAAAATAGTCCCCTGTTCTTTAATCCTTTACTTTCCAGTTTCCACCCAACATCCAAACTCATTGCTACAAGTCCCCATGCCCATTAAACGTGGAAGCTTTCCGCAATCTTCATCACAACCAGATGATATTCCACTAATCACCCTTTTTCTGCTATAAATGATGCCTCTAATTAAAGAAACCTGAAACTGATCATTTATTTTTGCTATTTGCATTGCCTTGGTCTGAAATTATCAACCGATACCAGAGAGCTAATTAGCTTTTCCAGCCTCTTTGCCCCAGAAGTGAGCCTTAGAACTGTGAGATTACCCATTACAGAGCACGGATCCAACCCGTTTTTCCTACTACCAATGCACCACCCACCAGGAACAATCATGTCTTAACCTCGAAACAGTAGTTCAGAGTCAATCATGTCAAGAACTGGATCGTCTTAGTGGAACTTTCTAGCAAATGGTGCATTACTGTCAACCATCCTTTGCATGTCTTCAACAGTAAGGTAGTGAGGATGTTGCTTTGGAAGGTTGTCCCAAGATATAAAGTGGAGGTCACTATTTACTGTGGTGTAGCGGAATTCCTGTGCATTACAGACGACTGTGTGGAAATAGCCTTCTGGGGAGGAAATGAAATTTGAGTAGTACATAAGGACCGTACGAGGTAAGTTGTCCCATCCCCATATGCAGAAGTCTACAAAAGGTCTAGAAAGTGCCATCCAAGCTGATCCTAAGATAAAATACCAAAATTTGACCTTATCCGAGGAAAACATGGTCAATGAAAGGTGGTTCACAAGATAAATGGACAAGTATACGAATCCTTTGAATAACAAGATAACACAGCTTTACAGAAATTGCTGCACCATGTGTTGATGGTGATGGTATTTTTAGCGGAAGACACAATCTTGAATGGAAACCAACATGAAAGCAGTTCAAACTTTATTGGAAAAGATAGAAAGGATGTGGCAGTGCATTTCATAATATCAGGTTGTTGAATGCTTCTCAAGTATATAAGCAAGTCAATTGTAACAACATCATATGCAAAATCATCTTTTAGTCAGCCACAATAGTATGACGTGTATTTGGAGGAAACAGTGCAGAGTAGGAGTACAAAATTTGGAAATTGCAGAATCCTTTGAATAACAAGATAACACAGCTTTACAGAAATTGTTGCACCATGTGTTGATGGTGATGGTATTTTTAGCGGAAGACACAATCTTGAATGGAAACCAACATGAAAGCAGTTCAAACTTTATTGGAAAAGATAGAAAGGATGTGGCCGTGCATTTCATAATATCAGGTTGTTGAATGCTTCTCAAGTATATAAGCAAGTCAATTGTAACAACATCATATGCAAAATCATCTTTTAGTCAGCCACAAGAGTAGGAGTACAAAATTTGGAAATATTCATATGTTCTAATTCAAGACACACATTAAGTCCAGCAAAAACAAAAGAGAAAAGGACCCAACTTACCCCTCACCACACACACAAAAGAAAAAAAAGAAAAGAAACGAAAAAAAGAGAGAATGAACACAAAGTTAAAGTAGGTACTTATAGATTAATTGGTCTTGGTAATCTCCAGGTGTATTTTCTAATTTCCAAAAGACTTAGCATGAGTTAATTCATGATCCCTCCATCCCCATTTTTTTGGTCCACTAGACCAAACTTCAACCAAAAATATATAAGAATGTAGTAATCCTTTGGAAATTCTAAAAATTGTTATTGATAGTATTCTTGATGTTGCATCAACCAACAATAATGATTGAAATTTCATTACCTATGACATAATAAATGTATGCTAAATAATGATTTGATATTTGTAGTAGGTTGACTTTCCAAAAAGGAAATGAGACTGTTATTCTGCGATGGAGGGATTATATCCTCAATCCATAAAACCATACACAATCTTGCATATTTTCGCTATCTATAACTTATTAGTTTCTAATGTAATTGGGAAACTGATACTTACACGACTATACCAACTGACATATTTGGATATAGTATAATAAAAACTTTAACAAGAATATGGGAAATGCTGAGCAATGTTGTACCTACAAATTATTTTGGTGTGAAGATATTGATATGCAGTGTAGATGAAAAACCAACTAATAAGACAACAAATGTTACATATAAAAAAAATTTAGAATCTATAATGATTAATGATATACTTATGTCTAATTGTTAATAAATTGATTCTCCTTATTTTGTTTATGCACGATTTTATTGACATGCGTTTAACGCACGGATTAAAATATAAGAATTGTGAAAAAACTAAAGATAATGATTTTTTAAGAAACACAAAAAAAAATTAGCAGTCAGTAATCAGTATACATTTAGCGCCTGTCATTGATTGAAATGGAAGAGGAGTGAACAGAAGTTAGAGAACAAAAGAAGAAGAGCAGATGAAGAAGAAAAGAAGAAGTCGAAAGTTCAATGAAACCTAGAAGATTAATGTGTATGAATACTGCATTCAGATTCATTATACATTTAGTGCCTGCCATTGATTGTTGTGTTATGCTTGTTTTACTGAACTTAGTATTCTGATTTATAAGATGTCTTCCAAGAGTTGTATATGGAAGACAGTGAAGCTAGATTATAATGCCTGAGATAATGAACGATCTTGATATTCCTTCATTTCTTTCAATTTGCAATTGAGTTTTGTGGTTGTTCTATTCGACCAAAGTTCTTTGTTATGTTGTTGAGATGTGTCGGGTTTGCAAGCGAGGTAGGCGGAGTTCAGGATCTTGGCATTTTGGGCTGCGGTAGTGGTGAAGAAATTGGGACTTATGTTGAAAAGCTTATGACTAGTGAACTTTCGGGGAATGTAATCGATATATGCCCTGTAGCTAGGAGCGCTCGCATCAAAGCCTTTTGCAACGAAAGCGGTAATTAAAAGGTTTTATTTCAATTCACACTTGATAGTTTTACTTACGTAGCACAAAGTAACTACAACAACTCATCTAAACTCAGCCTTTGACATCATTATGGGGTAGGCTAGCCCATTCAATTTGGTCCAAAGCATAGTCATCAGTCAACATAGTCACTCATAACCTCCTTAGTCATTATCATCCATGTTAATTTTGGTCTTCCTCTATCTTTATTACAGTTGTTGAGAGTGGTCTATGTAGCATATGTCCAAACCATCTCAAGCAATTTTTTTTGCCTAAACAAGTTACCTTTATGGTTTCATAAATATGTTCATTTAGAATTTCATCTTTCCTATTTTTACCACACATCCATCTTAACATTTTGATTTTGGCTATACTCAGTTTAGTACATTTTTACATTTGCACTACAGTCTTTGCATAGAAACAGCAGACCTACGAGCTGATGTCTATTTAAACTTTTGCACTACAGAAGTACAGATGCACTTCTGTGGTTCCCCAAACTGATCTCATCTTTATGTTTAACTTTTTTCATCTAGCATTCATAATGAAGTGCACATTGATTGCGATTAGTCAGTCTATATATATTGTATACTTGTGTCTGATATGGTGATTACATGCGTGTATTTTCTTAGTTTAGGTTTGAAGTTAGAATCCCATTCTTTTGATGGATAAAGCTTGGGTGAATCTGCCAAGGTTTCAAATCTAAAGTCAAAGATTAATTTGGTATAGTCATGCTCTTTTATTTCAATTGAATTAATTTTTTAAAGCTTTCTTTGTAGACCATTGCCCACATATAGTGATGGAGCAAGAAATTTCGTTACTAGAACTATGGAGAAGTTAGGAAATCCCCCCAAAATTAAATGTCCTTGTACTCGGTGCAGAAATATCATTCACCAGACTAGTGATAATGTGGTGTCACTCTTGGTTGTGCTTGGGATGGATTCGACGTACAAGGAATGGATTTTTCATGGGGAAGAACGTTCTGGCACTTCCTCAAAAATGACATGTGATCGCAATGAAGTATCAGATACATATAGGATGTTCGTAGATGCACGTGTTAACGAAGAAGAGATTGCAGATTATACAGAAGAAAGGAGAGATGGAGGGTTTTCTAAATTGTTGGATGAAGCAGAAACTCCCCTGTACCCAGGTTGCACTAATTACACAAAGCTGATAGCGACAATTGTGCTTTTCAAACATAAAGCTGTCAATGGTATGTCAGATAAGGATTTTACCAAACTTCTCAAAGTCTTGAGTGATATGTTTCCACAAGGATATACACTTCCTGCTTCTACATATGCTACCAAAAAGTTACTTAAGACATTTGACTTGGGGTATGAAAAAATACATGCATGTGTCAATGACTGTTATCTATTTAGAAAAGACCTGGCAGATCTAGATAATTGCCCAAGATGTGGGAAATCCCAATGGAAAGTGGTCGGGAAAGGAGATGATCGCAAAATTAAAAAGGGGGTACCGGCTAAGGTTTTGAGGTACTTTCTGATTATTCCCAGATTTAGAAGGATGTTTAGATCATTAGTAAATTCTGAACAATTACTGTGGCATAACACTCATCATAGTAAGGATAACAAGATGCGATATCCAGTTGATTCACCTCAATGGAGTTTTTTTGATAGTAAGTGGCCTTGTTTTACATCGGATCATCGAAACTTAAGACTTGGACTTGCTACAGATGGATTTAATCCTCATCGTAATCTAAGTTCTATGTATAGTTGTTGGCCCGTGATGCTTGTTAATTACAACCTTCCCCCATGGCTATGCATGAAAAAAGAGAATCTAATGTTAACTTTGTTAATCCCTGGGCCGAAGCAACCAGTAAATGATATTGATGTATATTTAAGCCCACTCATTGAAGACTTGAAAGAATTATGGATAAGTGGAGTTGAGGTTTATGATGCATACGGGAAGAGCATGTTCAATTTGAGGGCCATTCTCATGTGGACAATTAATGATTTCCCAGCTTATGGAAATTTGGTTGGATGTACTACAAAGGGTAAGGCAGCGTGTCCTATTTGTGGTGTCAACACTGGTTCAATATGGCTGCCTTACAGCAACAAGTGTGCATACATGGGTCATCGAAGGTTCCTTGCATCCAATCATCCTTATCGAAAAAAGAAGAGTTGGTTTGATGGAACCTTTGAGACGAGGGGGAAGCCTCCAATATTGACTGGTTCTGATGTTTTAAAAGTTGTTAGTCATATTAAAAATGATTTTGGAAAAGGGGAGGAAATGAGCAATGAGGAAGAAATAAGAAACGGAAGGGAAAAAGCTAAGGGCCACAAGAAGAGGAAGAGTAAGAATAAAAGAAAGAAAGTCTTGATCACGGGCCTCATGTGGAAGAAGAAGCCAATTTTTTTGAGTTACCTCATTACGAGGTAAACCATTTTTTGAACTTTAATAATACTTGAATAAAATTGTAGAGTTTATTAGTCAATAATGTTATGTCTTTGTCTTGATTCAGTATCTTCCGGTTTGTCACTGTTTGGATTTGATGCATGTTGAAAAGAATTGCGGTGAGAGTTTAGTTTGCCCTTTGCTTGACATAAAAGGAAAATCAAAGGATGGCCTTAATGCTCGTAAAGACTTGGAAAATATGGGAATTAGGTCAGATTTGTACCCAAGGGTTGAACAAAATAATAAGATCTTCCTTCCACCTGCACAACATACGTTAACAAGCTCAGAGATGGATACCTTTTATTGGCGACTAAGAAATTTGAAGGTTCCAAACGGGTACAGCTCAAATATTGCAAACCGTTTTGCGCAGGATGACAAGTTATTCGGTCTCAAGTCCCATGATTACCATGTTTTAATGCAACAATTATTGCCCGTCGCATTAAGAGGAATTTTACCCAAAGGGCCAAGAAATGCAATATTTCGACTATGTTGATTTTTCAACAGTATAAGTCAAAGAGTGTTTGATATAGAAAAACTAGAAGTTGTTGAAGAAGAAATTGTTGAGACATTGTGCATCCTTGAAAGATATTTTCCTCCTTCCTTCTTCGACATTATGATCCACTTGCCAATACATTTAGGACGGGAAACACGTTATTGTGGACCAAATCAATATCATTGGATGTATCCATTTGAATGGTATTCCTATTCTATTCATTCATCAAACATTAATTTTCAGTACCCTTGGTAGTTTGTCTTCACCTTTTTATTCGATCTTTTATAGATTTATGAAGACATGCAAGGACTCTGTTAGAAATCGTGCACGTCCTGAAGGATGCATATGCGAATGCTATCTTGCCGAAGAGTGCATGAGATATTGCAGTGAATATATCAAGAAAGCTAACGAAATTGGTGAAACACATAATCGTAATGAGGACTCTCAAGATGAAAAAACGTTCGAGGGACGACCGATTTCTAAAGGAGAGCATACTATATTGTCTAATGAAGAAATGCAGAATGCTCATCGATATGTGTTGTTTAATACGACGGAAGTGGAACCATATGAAGAGTAAGTTTAAGTTAAACAAAATTTTGTCAAGTTTCTTCGTCATGCTTAATTTTCACTCTTTCTTTCTTTTAGGATGCGTATGGAAGAATTGAAGAGGTTACATAATAATCTCTCTTACGAAGAACTTTCAAAGAAGCATTCATAGACTTTCTCTAATTGGTTTACGAATAAGGTTTTTAACACTTTGGTTTATTTTATTACACAATAGATTAGTTTACATATTATGAATACACACATTCTTGTTTTGAATACATGTATAGGTTAAACTCGACATGACTACCGGTAATGTTTCTGACGTAATAAAGTGGCTTTCGTATGGACCTAGAAAGCAAGCACTCTCCTACTCAAGCTTTATTATAAATGGTCGTCGATTTCGCACGAAGGCCACTGAAAAGTCCATATAGAATAGTGGTGTTTCACTCGAAGCAACTACGATTCATAGATCAGCGTCAAATGACAATGAACAATCTAGTAGCAATACAATAGGTCATTATGGGATCTTGCGTGACATTATTGTGTTGGACTATCTTGTTTTCCAAATACCTTTATTTAAGTGCGACTGGGCAAATATTTATTGTGGAGTGAAGGTTGAAGATGGATTTACATTAGTCAACTTTGACCAATTTCAAAATCAATTTAAAGGAGATGCTTCTATACTAGAAACACAAGCGTCCCAAGTGTTCTATTGGAGAGGAAACAAATTCTCCAATTGGCAAGTCGTAGTGAGGCCACCACCAAGAGGCTACCACGATTTGGAAATCTATGATGATGAGCCTAATGAGGATGATGAATCATCCTATAACCCACTAGATGCAACTTTGCTTGATATAACCATGGACGACCCAGATGGTAGTTGTGTAAGAGTGGGTTGCAACGGAATATTGGTGAAATTAATAAATGTTTCTTTATTATGAGTATATTGTTTTTTTTTCGTGAGTATGTCATATATATAATATTTAATACTTGAATTTTTTTTTGAACTAACAGGTGGATCTTTAGATACCCTGACCTCGATTTATCATCATCATTGCTATGGCGAATGAAAAGGTTGAAGTAAGACTTGACTAGATCAACTTAAACTTTCATATTCATGTTATCTACTTACCAAAAAAAATTGTGTTTACTAACGTCATATTTGATAATGAATTATGCAGGGTTCAAAACAAGGGAAGAAGCGCTCCAAACGATTAAATCTAACAGCCATTTCAATATCGCAACAACAGGGAAATGAAGCCTTAATGATTTCCGAAAGAGGCTCTAATCCCTCTCCCTCCCAAAATAATTCTACTGCCCAAAGAATGCCTTCTCATGGGCCTTCTATATCCAATGAAGTGCCTAATCAATCTATTGAAGAAGAGGAAAGATCGGGAAAGAGGACAAGAGGACAAGAGGTCTAACAAAGATGAGAAAACTGGCCGTAACTCCTAATGATCTAGTAGAGGTTGAATTTAATGGAAGAGGACAACCTATAGGTTTGCTCTCTGCATGGTTATCTTCATACGTGGGTGCATTGGTACGAGACATGGTACCAGTCATAACTGATAGTTGGAGGAAAGTTAATGAAGGGCTAAAGGACGATTTGTGGACATGTATTAAGGTAATAATTATATAGCTGGCTCAAGCTTAAACATAAATTGTCAAGTGCACATGTTATATAAATGATGTGATGTTTTTTTTTAAGGGGAGGTTCAAGATTGACGACTTATACAAGACGTTTTTTGTTCAAGTGATAGGCACATGTTGGAGAGAGATAAAGTCAAGACCACTTAGAGAAGCATCGCAACTCCCGGATAAGGAGTCTAGATATGTTGTCCTTAAACCAGATAACATAGAATCTCTTCAAGAGTGGAACAATTTTATAGCACAGAAGCTATCTAATGAATTTGAGGTACATTGTGAGTTTTTATTTAAGGATTTTTTAATGTATGATTTGTTTAAAATTGAATTTTTGGGGTAGGTGAAGAGTAAAAAGTTTAAGGACATCAGGACAAAGAATCAAACCCCACACACAATGAGAAGGCAGGGGTATGCTCGACTAGAGGAAGAAATGGTAACTTTTTATGAATAACTAATATATGGATGATTGTTTCTTTATTATGTCTTGCAATTTTTATAATGTCTTATTTTTCAGAAAAAGGAGAGTCCAAATACGGCTATAAGGAGAGAAGATGTTTGGTGTAAAGCACACACCAAAAAAAATGGGGAACTACCGACTACATTTGTTGCTGATTGTGTGGTAAGTGTACATTTTTCATTAAATGATCTATTTTCTAATTGTGTTTTACTGTTCTATATCTTAATACTTATTGTTTATAAAATTTCAAGAGTAAAATTCAAGAATTCAACTCATCACAAACCTCTCCTTTGCCATCATTACCTATAAATGAAGATGCACTCTCTCATACCCTTAGACGCGAACGGAATGGGAGAGTTCGAGGGATGGGATTTGGTATTACCCCTTCTCAAATAGGATTCCACATGAGAGGTTCAAAGAATGTAGAAGCACTTTAGAACCAGGTTAATTTTCAATTTGACGAAAGAGTTGGAGTTCTTAAAAAATACCCCGGTTTCAGAGTTGACGAACCAGGTGGAGTTCTTGAAAAATCTAGTCATGCAGGTAAGTGTTCTAAAATAATCCTCATTATTTTAAAGAGTTATTTTAAATTGTCACTTTACATGTTAATATGTGTTTGTCCTCCGAATTTGTCTTCAAAGGTTAATGGGAATGCTAACACACTCTCTCAGCATTCACGGGGTAATGTGAATGAAAAGACACCCTCTCCACCTTCACAAAATGGTAGCTCCAACATTCATGGTTGTACTAATTTAAATTCAAGAGTTGTTCCCATTAATGGCGATGTTGGTCGTAAATGAAAACTATTCAATTGGCAAAAGATGGTTGTTGTAGAAGCGAAAGTTGCATCTACAGATCCTGATGCTTTGGTGCACCACGTTCCCTTAGGAAAGGATAATTGGAAAGTTTGGGTGGTTGTGCCTTTAGATCCCAAGGCTCCACTGTTTAGGCCTAACTCACACATGTCGCTGATCGAGGATGTAGTTGGGAGTACAATCGCATGGCCTAAAGATTTCATCACTTTTGATTAATCTATGTTAAAGACTTTTATTTTGGACTTTTATGTTATGTGTTAAGAACAAGACATCCAGTTGATTTGGTATTCTATATAATTGCTTTTTAATGATGTATGCACCACTTAGCTAACTAACCCCTTTTTAACTCCGCCAATGTAATTGCTATGTATAGCATTTCATTGCCGATCCCAAGCCCGGATAAAGGAGGAGGGGGAAGGAGTTCACTTCTGTCTACAAAATCTGTATAGTTGTTGTTTAGTCTGAAAGAGTGGATGCAGTTAAGGTCTTCTCGGGGCATTTCTAATTTTTGCAATTCAATTGATGACAGGTCGGTGGGAACATGGCGATGGATGCTTGCAGTAGTTGTTGTGCCAGCTGTTTTTCAGTTTTTCTTTATGTTATTTTTGCTGGAGTCTCCTCATTGGCTTTACATGAAGGTACAATTTAGTTCATACTTTACATTCATTTATTTTGGATTTTTTTTGTTATTGTTGATTTTCTTCTTCTATTTATTTGTATGGTTAATGAGTTTTGAACTGGCATGTAGAAGGATAAATCAGAGGCCATTGTTGTGCTTTCTAAAATTTATGATCTACACTGGTTAGAGGAGAAGATTGATCAGCTTGCTGCTACCTTAGAGGAAGAATAACAACGAAAGAATGCTACCATGTTACTGGGATGTTTTCAGAAACAAAGAAATCAGACATGCATTTCTTGCTGGAGCTGGACTTCAGGTAATGTCAGGATACCCGTCCGACGGGATGTTACATGTTTTAATTAAGTTTTAAAAATGAAGAAACACGTCTTTTTTGAGTTCCTGACCAACTGCTTTTATAATGTCATGAATGCATTCCACTGTATCAGTTGGAATTGTTTTGTTATACGTGTTAGATTGATTGAGTATTGTGTATGCTTTTGTTTTGACTTTGTGTAGTTAATTGATCAACACAAAGACGTGCTGGACAAGGAAAAATCCGATTATGAATCACTGAAAAAGACTATTGATGAGTTGCGTGCAACTGAGGTATCATTTCAATTGAAAATTCTCTTTGTTGTTCATCTTAGTTGCAGTCTTATCATCCCAACCATCTTTCTCAGTTGTGAGCTCATTTATAAAGCTTTGCTCACGAGTTCTATCTTTGAATCGATTCAAACCTTTAAGCTCTTGATTCGGGTTCTTGATTGTTTGATCTTTAGTTTAGTGCTCACAAATGGCGAGGAAGGGATGGTATTTCGGGGATGGGGAATGGGGTACACACTGACGGGCGAGATTCATTATATAGGTTAAGCATGAAAAGTGTTCATTAGAAAACTTTGTGGCATGACATGTTTCTGTTAAAATTTTGACCTTTTGCTAAGGAAAATAGGTAAAATGTCAAGTAATTGTAGTTTAGTGTTTGCTATATCATTATTAATTGGCCACCTTAATTCCAATCATCAAACACGTTTTACAATATGATGTGCTATCATGAAAAATATTTAATCTGTATTTAACAAGCAATAAAATACAGTTGCATCCTCCAAGCTATCAAACTGAAGCTGATTGAATTTCTTTCTCGACAGGTAGTATTCTTGCAGCCCGCAAAAACTAGTATAGCGAAATCTTCAACTCTAGCTAGTTCCATATCCACAAAGGGTCCATCTGCATCAGAAGTTGAGAATGCACATCCTCCGTTTTAAAATTTATGCTTGATGTTTGTTGAAATGTGGTCCATGAGGCAAGAGTATCTTTTCCATCAGTCTTCTTTCTAGCATCTATGTGCAATGTAATTTGTTAATATTTGTGGTTGGTGGATCTTTTGCTTGGTGTTTATCCGGTACTCTTTTTTGTTGCTCAGTCTACATTTTGTTTTTAGTATTTTTTTAAATAAGAATTGTGACTGCAAGTTCATTATGGGAATGGAAGAGCATGCTCTTACGGAACTTTGGTTTTTTTCTAGACATGATGACGTTGTTTATGGCTCTTGGTCATTATGTGCATATTTGGTGGCTTCATGGCATGGCATTCCATCTCGTTGATGCAGTCCTTTTCCTAAATATACGTGTAAATGGCTTTATGTTTTTCTCCAAATTGATTCTGATGTTTAAGTACTTGTTTGATGTGCTTACCCATGCAGCCTTGTAAGGGGCATTCTGTGGTTACGTTTAGTTCGTACACTGGCCAGGCCTTGTTAAGTGCAATTGTGAAGCTTGGTAAAGGATTTATTAAGTTGAAGGTGGCTTTGGGAACCCTTCACGGGGCTCTCTCTGATGCAACACCTGAAGAGATACAAGCTTTTGATGACGAATGCGCTATTTGTAGGGTAAGTTTACTATACTTTAATACCTTATTCTTCTTTTCGTCTTATCTCCTTTAATTTTTGGATTAGCCTTTAATTTGGATATATGTGCTGAATGACAGGAACCAATGGCGAAGGCAAAGAAGCTCTCTTGTAATCATCTTTTCCATCTTTCTTGCTTGAGATCTTGGTATGATCTAAATTCATTGTAATACCAACTGTATGACTTGCAAACTTTTATTTATTTCTATTGTTAATATTTATGATGACATGCCTAAATATCAGGTTGGACCAAGGTTGAAATGAGAATTATTCTTGCCCCACATGTCGAAAACCTCTTTTTGTTGGAAGACCTGAAGATGTGGCACCCCCCGTCTTCATGAAGTTTCAAGTGACGAGGAGCTTGCACGTCAATTTAGTTCTGGGCTTGATCGGCAAAATGCTCCTAGTCATACCTTGCCTACTGGAATGTTCCCCAACCAAACTCAGAACGCTTCAGAGAGTGGTGATTGGAGGTTGGGTCTTTGCTTTAATTAACCAAACAAAGCTTCATTTCCCAAAGGCTACAAGCCCAACTATCTATTAATATGTTTCTTTGTTTTGTACTTTTTTCTCTGTAGGGGGCAGGATTGGTTTCGAGTTGGTTGGGTTTAGATGGACCTGGCTCGTCTACAGCTATCAGGTCTGTTGGATTGGGGAGAGTTCAGATGATGATGAGGCATCTTGCAGCTGTTGGAGAAACCTATGCTCAGACAGCCCTTGAAGATATTGCTTGGAGTCTTTGGCCTGTAAATCCTTCTCAGGCTAGTACGTCGGCGTCACCCATTCCCGCTCCTTGTACCATACGATTTCCTGGAACTAGTGGTGGCCTACACATAAGGTCCACCTCGCGTGTGGCAAATTACAACATATCAAACATACTTGCCATGGCTGAGACCGTGCAGGAGGTGCTTCCCCACATCCCCGACGAATAATATTCCAGGTATTACTAAAATTGTCATTTTAGGGGTATTTACGTGTATGGGGTACAAAAACTGCTTCAAAGTCAACTACCTTAGTTTCCCTGAAAAACCAACCAGGGAGTGAGGGACACATTTTGACACTTCAAAAATGAACCCTCATTTGGGACGGAGGGAGTACCTTTCTTTATGTGTCTCTGAATGTCTTCTTGATGACCTTGATTTTACAGAGTGACGTGGGGATCTGCTATAGCACATTAGAGTTTTCATCAATGTTTTCGATTTATAAGTAAACTTAACATCAGGTTACCTACCGAAGTAAAAAAAGGAAAAGATAAAGATTTAAGTTTATTTGGTTGCCATGTTGTAGGATTTGCAGCAAACAAATTCAAGCATTCGTGAATAATCTTCTCCAAATGTGACTATTCCTTGTGTCTTCTATCGAAATCAAGTAACATCAAGTTTACTCCATTATTGATTTGCAAACGCCTATAGCAGAATCCTTTTAACCTGGATAATTTCATTTTGTGAATAGTGTTTATCTAGGTCAAGGAGTAAAGTTCTTAACAAGAAAAAAAGTTCTAGGAGTAAGGTTGCAATCCAACTAAACTTCATGTAATTTCGTAGTACTTCCACTATTCTTCAACATTTATTTACATTTTTTTGGGTCTGCTTCACGGATTTAAAAGGCAAGAAAAGGCAAGGGTCTAGAAAAGATAGTGGTTGAGTTGAAAAGGTAGTGGTTAAATCAAAAACAGGAAGTCCTGGTGCTTTGAGTTAGTAATGTTCTCACTATGTCACATTAAACATAAATCATGAATTTGCTAGGTTCCTCGCAGGATGTTTTGGACATGTTTGAAATTCCATTGCCCAAGTAGCTAGTAGTATTGTATCATGCAACTGTTTCTGCTCATCCCCTTCTTGTATCTTTGATATCTATGAAATACTAATGTTACTCTAGTTTATATGCAACAATTGGTAATAAATGGTGCAATGGACTTGTAATGCTATTCTTCTTTATCTGTTAGCTTGGTGGAGTTATTACTGATTAAGCACAATGCCTTTTGATATAGTCTTAATCTTTCATGCTTTTATCTCAGCCTAGTGTAGTAACCAATGATGTTCAGGATGGTTACTGGAAACACGGGAATCAAAGTTTCCAAAATTACCAAGCTAGTCCCTTGCAACCAAACTATCAGAATGCTTCGGATATAAACCTGGCTTTTGGAAGCTTTCAGGATCAACAGAAGTCTGAATATTCTCAAGTACCCACTTTACATTATCCAGCCCATAAGGTGGCCCATGGTTACCATACTTCCTTGCAAACTGCCCCACAAAGTGTCGTACACTTAGATTCAGTAGCTAAACAATGTGCCTTGATTCCAATACGTATCTCGGCACATTTAACCGGTATTTTGGTAGCTTCACTTTCGCATTTTCTTTGCAAGTGCATCGAGTATTCTATTTTTCAGATAATTTAAAGTAGTTTCTTTCTAAGTTAATGCAAATCCTGGATAATTTAGTATATGTCTCATCGACTAATTCCGCATGACCGCATACAAAGTTGGGAAGGTGAGCATGGAATGGTTAGCCGGGAGAAGACTAGAGTGGTTGGGACATTCCCCCACGCACCGGGTTGGACCGGTTATGTTGAGAAGGACATTTGGGCAAACCAACATATATTCAGTTGAGGTTAGTAGTTCTGAGTTACAATCAGTTGTGCATCTCCATTTAACTCAAGTTTAAGTATATAAAAACCATTCAGTGAGTAGTTGGAGGTACTTGTCTCTAAAGTAGTGGAGAAGAGTGCGCTGAGTCGTTTCATATAATCGTTTTATACATGGGTCTGGTTAATCTTTAGAATTCTAATGATCTGGTGTTTACGGCTACAAATGACAAAATAAGTTGAGACACCAGCACTTAGGAAAGTTGTGACTACTTAAAGTTTTAAACTCTTGCCACAAAGGAGCATAAAGTAGTAGAGGTCTAAAGTTAGTGGATTCTAACGGTAAGTTGTTATACGACTGCGGTTTACATTGCGTAAAGTGCAATCGAGAAGTGTGCACTTGCGGATGGATCAGGAAACACTGTTGCAATCGCAGCTGGAGTTGCCCTTATCTTTATTGTTGGAGACTTGTCAGTAGTCCTCCAAGTAGGGAAGAAGCCAACTCCAATACAGATCCACGGGCAACTTAATTTGCCGGCCATGACTTGTAGTGAAGTTTGTGCTGAGATCTTGGTTAGGTGACATCAAATTCTATCATCTCAAGTAATGTAAACACTCAATGCGTGAGATATAATTCGTTCCTTATTCTTCATTTTTTTTGGGATAAGTTCTTCATTTGGTCATGGTACTGATATTCATGTATAAAAGTAGAATGGTTGTTTTAGACGTAATTGCATAAATCGAGAGGGGGCCCAAGGTGCATCTGAGGAAATTGCTGTTCAGTTTACTC
The DNA here is from genome assembly GCA_013146195.2 of Codonopsis lanceolata. NCBI lineage: Eukaryota > Viridiplantae > Streptophyta > Magnoliopsida > Asterales > Campanulaceae > Codonopsis > Codonopsis lanceolata. The sequence goes on along the minus strand of CM028378.1, from coordinate 79,507,594 downwards.
CCATCTTGAATTTCTTCCCTGTAGTGCATAGTTGACATTCTGTTTGTGTTAGGTGGGGGGGTTCAAAATTGGAACAAAATGCAATTTAATTTTATTTTAAAAAAATATATATTTTACAACGTTTTTTAAACGTTGTAATAGACTTTTTGCAACGTTGTAATATACTTTTTGCAACGTTTTTTAAACGTTTTAATAGACTTTTTGCAACGTTTCTAAAACATTGTAATACACTTTTTGCAACATTTTTTAAAGCTTGTAATAGATTTTTTGCAACGTTTTTAAAATGTTCTAATAGACTTTTTGCAACCTTTTTAAAATGTTGTAATATACTTTTTGCAACATTTTTTAAACGTTATAATAGATTTTTGCAACGTTTTTTAAATGTTGTAAAAAGTCTATTACAACATTTAAAAAATGTTGTAATAGACTTTTTGCAACGTTTTTAAAACGTTGTAAAAAGTCTTTTACAACATTTTTTAAACGTTGTAATCTATTACAACATTTTTTAAACGTTGTAATAGACTTTTTGCAACGTTTAAAAAACGTTGTAAAAAGGAGGGGCCTATTACAACGTTGCCTACACAACGTTTTACAAAACGTTGTAAAAGCTCTATTATAGCGTTTTAAAAACATTGTTAAAGGCCTTTTTTGTTGTACTGTAGACATTTTAAGGTGTTATTCACCATTTTGAATCATTCAATTCGGACCTGTAATCATCAATTTATGATTATCACAAAGACAAGTTATTTTCCAGATTTTCTGTTATAACTCATTCTGTACAGTCAACTTGTAAGTTCGACCATTAATTCCTCACAACTCCAAAGGAGGTGATTCTTTCTTAGTCTCAAAACTAGACTGTTAAGAATATATTTTAGCCTTTCAAATTACTCCATTATGACTTGTATTCATCAAGATACAACCCCCTCGTAGTTCATGTTAAAAACCTGAGTATCTGTGGTGATTCATTCTGCATGTCTGTCATACAAAATTGACCAAAAAAATTACTCGTTACTCGAAATGTTATAAACTTTACATTTCCAGAAACTAGACTCTTTGAGCTAGAGTTTACCATTTTAAAACACTCCATTAGGATATGTATTCATCAAAATATGACCACTTCAATCTCACGTTAACAGATTAACTTTCTGGTAACAACATACTGGAACAGCCACGATTTGTGACTAATGAAAAATACTTCCCGAGCTCCAAAATTTATGAAACTTTACAGAGAGTTACCTAACATGTTTAGGTATAACATACTCAATTTTTAGAAAAATCCCGTTAGTAGATTAGTACTAGACTTTTCCCGAAATTTATCCAAAACAGAGACTGAATTTGTATGGTTTATTTTCCAACAAGTTCATGAACAATAATGATTCCAAATCAAAGCTTGAACATATTTCAAACTAAACCCAAGACCAAAATCATCAAGTCAAGATCCATGGAAATGTTTCCAGATTTCATAGAAACATCAAAACGTTTTATAGACTTGATAAGACTCTTCCTTAGCATGATCTAAGCAAGATTTGTGAAGAAACAAGCAAGGTGGTTTAGTAACGTACCTCAGATCTGACTTTCAAACCTATGTGAAACCTGAAATAGATAGAGGGGAAATGATCTCCTCGACAAGATCTTTGCAACGTTGGTCTCGGCTCGTCGATTGGTTGGCCGAAGCTCCGGTAATCGCCGGAACACTCCAAGAACCCACTTCTCTCTCTCTCTCTAAATTTGATCGGTTGGAGAGATAACGATGAATAAATTCAGATTAGAAATGAATGGAGAGATGCCTTGAGGCTTATATACTCCTAAGGGGAGGTCAAAGGTTCAAAATACCCTTACAAGGGATAAAGGAAGGATTTATATTAAGGGTAGAATAGGAAATTTCATCAAGACATGTCATAAAAGACTGCTCATTAGATGGCTGCTCATTAAGAGCAAAAAGGCTGCTGTTTGAGGGCTAAAGTCTGCTGTTCGAAGGTTGCTACTGAAGCTCGAAGTCTGCTGGTCAAGCAGCTCGAAGTCTCCCGGTAGAGCAGCCTAAAGTCTACCGGTAGTGCTGCCCAAAGTCTGCCGGTAGTGCAGCCCCAAGTCTGCCGGTATAGCAGCCCCTTGTCTGCTGGTGGACAGCCCCAAAGTCTACTGGTGGACAGCCCCAAAGTCTGCTGGTGGGCAGCAGCGCACAACTATCTTCTGATGGCTCCCATTAGCACACCGTTCGACGAAATGATGTGATTTCTTCGCCAGGCTGACCCTAAGGACTTAAACTAAAAGCCTTAAAAGTCTCAAACTCATACTCAAACTTAATTTAGAATTAAGTTCCTCAAAAATACGAAAGATGAAACGTTTACGAAACTCGAATTGAATCGTGAAACCAAACTTACGACGACGACTATACTTTGAACGTCGTGACCTCATGAAAACATTATAGACATGATAATATAGACATTAAATGTATCCAAATGAGTACACGAAGACCTAGGATCCCTCAAAGGTCTCGATAAGAAAGAAGTACGAAACCATTTTACCGAGTCAAACACTTAAGGATTCGGGGTCTTATAAAAACATTATCTTCTTAATTTAGCTTTGGTGGTGCAGGGTATTGCTCCGGTATAAATTCTTGAAACTAATGAGACATATGGAACATATGCCGATATTGATTTGTTTGTTTATATATTTTTGTTTCTTATAGAAATTACACCTTTAATGGGAGTTGTGACTTATGAAGCTTGTATCCTATTGCTTTTTTTTTTTTGGTAGGATAACATTGGATTGGTGGACTGCAAGTTGAATATGAGGGCTTGCTCTTAAAACTTGGAACTCAGGTAATAAGGAACTATCTATAAAGTGTGTTAAATTTAGACCATTAATTTAGTAAAACGTGGGACTGTTTGATTTCAAAAGAGGGATAGAGAATTCAATTAAAGGGAGGGAAGTTAGGACTAAATTGTACTTTGGACTGCATTTGTGTTGGATCATGAATCCTTCGTACTCCTGCTCACTACAAACTCTGTTTCCATTTTTGTTTATTTAGCTCACCAAATCCTTCCTGACCAACCAATGTTCCTGCTCTAGATGTACATCCATCAGTGTGTAGTATTGTGTTTGCTGAGTCATTTTGTCAGTTTTAGAAAGGAACCATAAAGTGGCCTTGTTCCCCACTTGTGTTTGAAAACTTGAAGCTAGCTGTATAGAGTTAGATGCTTCATTCTCAATATAAGCAACTACAGAGTTCATGGTTAATTTTCTCCATGAATTGACAAGTCTGTTGTCTTACAATCTAGACTTTTTATGTTTCATATTGAAATTGCATCGAGTCTTTTAAGTGCTCAAAAAACTAATGGAGTTGGTTCATGATGCTTAATGCCTTTCAGTTACGACATGACACTAGAATTTTCAGCGGCTATATTTGGAGTAGAAAACGAATTTGGACTCTCCCACCTTGAAACCTGTGAATCCTGCACACTGGAACTAGAGCAAAGATAGGCTCGGAGATTAGCATATGCTCAACATGCGGTGGCAGATGCCAATTGATGCAGACAGAGAAAACTCCGTTTGGCTTATTTTCACAGGTAAATACTACATGCCCCTCATCTATTTGGTTCTAGGACTGGTTAAATTCATGTCTGAACTCTGAAGATGATATTTAGCATTTTGTTTGTTGTGCTGAATTTATATTGGATTTGCACTACTGCATGAACCCACATGGTTTTTTAGTATAATATTTTTTGATAAGGTTTTCATTATAAGAATAACACTAGAAATGGATTATGCTCGTAGTTGTGAGTAACCAATAAATGAATTCTTTGCATATCGTCTTTGGAACATCAGAGTCATGTGAAGGATGATATTGAATGTAATTTATATTATAAGAATGCTAATTAAGAGAAATGTTCCTAGTTACTTTGACTCCATACCTCACTTCAGAAATAAAACTTGCATTTAGTTAATTGCATTTATATGGTGTTCATGTGCTTCATGGTTTGTTTGAGCATGTTTAAGTGTGGATTAATTAGCTAAATTAACCTTCAATTTATAGCCATATGGTGGTCTTGGTTTGATGGATTTAAGTGTTAAAGCCTTGAAGTTTGAATTTGAAATCATTTCAACTCTTAATGTGTTGTTTGGACACTTGTTACTAGAAGTGTCATAACTTTCTTAGAATTAGTGGAATCTCATTCCGTTTGTTTTGTTAGAAATCTAACTCTTAGAGCTTTCCAATGGTACATTATTTGTAATTTTTGGCCTCATGGATCAGTACCAGATTTAATTGGAAGTTGGCATAATTCTGCTAAGTTTTTGGACAGCCTTGAGTTTTAGCAATTTTTTCCATAGGTTTTTACCTATCAAATGATCTTCGTTTTGGTCCATTTCTTTCCCTAATTTAATCTTGGTATACCTAATTTATGTTGGGATTGAACCCTTGTGAAAATTGGTTGATTTTGAGAGAATTTGGAGCTGGTTTTGGAAGCCAAAAACTGTGACTGTTCGGAAGTTATTTTTGGACACCTGTTACTCTTTTGATCATAACTTGGGCTAGATATACTGAAATCTTGATCTGTAAATTGGAATAGAAATTATACTCATAGACCTTTCCATGCATACCTTATTTGCATTTTTTGGCCTTGTGGTGTGGTTTTGGCATTGGTTTGAACTTTGAAGTGGACTGCACTGCAGCCTTGTTTCTTGGCTGAATATGAATTCAAGGTTGTTGAAAATTGTAGATGCACGTGGATAGAAAAACAATGATTTCGCACATATTACTGAATTCTTATTCAGTATGATTTGCATAAGAATGAAGTAACAATATGTTGATTTCTGGTTTCAGTTTCTAACGTGCTTCTTTTCTTTTTGCAATAATTCATTAATGCATTCATTTGCTCTGATCAATAAAAAAATAAAAAAAAATAATTTATTCATTTGCAGGAGGTATGGGGCAACCTTAATGATATGCTTGTTGTTTGATCCATATCTAAAGGTACTGTTTTTCTTGTTGAAAATCGTCTATATCAAATCATTCTCTCTTGGCCATTTATGATGTAGGACAATATTGGATTAGTTTTAATTTTAAGATTGAATATTTTTATTTTATTGTAATTTTCATATTTAATTTTAATAGGGTAATATGTTTATGTTTAGAAGTAGATTTAGGTATATAAGTGATGAATTTAAGTCCTACTAGGTTACCATATAGGTTAGACTACTTTTTAGGAGATTTTAACTTGTTTTCCAAGCATTACTAGTACTATAAAAATAGGTTTCATTGCAATTCCGAATTTGAATTGATATTTTAATAAAATTAGAGTTTTCTCTTTTATCTGGTGGATTCCAGTTATCACTTTCTAGTGGAATCTAGGTTGGTTAAGGTTTGACGTGATTCAACCTTTGAAGGGTTTCTCGTGGTAAGAGCTCTTGTTGTTATTTTCGTTGCGTCAATTGGTATCAGAACGGAGTTAAATCCTGTGAAGATGACGGCTAACAATGGAAATAACAATGACACCAACGCTGTTATACTAGCCATGCTTAGGTAACTACAACAGACGATGAATGACATGGTAGTTACGCTGAATAACATGGCAGTACAGATTCAGGAGGGTGGTGCAAACCCTAGGCAACGGGCAGGGGGTAGGACGCGGGGTAAACCCTCCTCGTGATCCGCCGGCCAGGGAGGATGTGGATTCCGATTCTGAAGGAGAAGAGGTGCCAATCGCAAGGAATGTAGAACAATATCCAAAAATTAAGGCTGATCTACCGTTTTTCACAGGCGACCTGGATTTGGAAGATTTAAATTTGCTTGAGCTTGCGTTTGGAAACATGCATGATGACGTTGAACAATTATTTTTCGAGCGAGATAATTATGAGAAACATAATTTTGGGGATATAAGATATTTTGGAGCTGCAAATTTATTTTATGAGGATGATATGGGGCAGTATGTGACTACTATGGTGTGCCCACGATCACGCATTATGCCAAGCGAGTTTTTGTTTAATTCTCCTAGTTTCTTTCGAGTTTTTGAGTCATCTTCAATTTCAAATTTGTTCAAGGATTTCGAAGATTCAAGGTTGCATGAAAAGTTATACTACTCAAAATATCTTTTTGTTTGGCATGGACAATTTCAAGTTTCGGGTATAAACTCGAGGACGAGTTCTTTTCAAGAGTGGGTGACTGATGTAGGACAATATTGGATTAGTTTTAATTTTAAGATTGAATATTTTTATTTTATTGTAATTTTCGTATTTAATTTTAATAGGGAAATATTTTTATGTTTAGAAGTAGATTTAGGTATATAAGTGATGAATTTAAGTCCTACTAGGTTACCATATAGGTTAGGCTACTTTTTAGGAGATTTTAACTTGTTTTCCAAGCATTACTAGTCTTATAAAAATAGGTTTCATTGTAATTGCGAATTTGAATTGATTATTTTAATAAAATTAGAGTTTTCTCTTTTATCTGGTGGATTCCAGTTATTTCTTCCTAGTGGATTCTAGGTAGATTAAGGTTTGACGTGTTTCAACCTTTGAAGGGTTTCTCGTTATGTATTCCAATAATTAGAGCCCTTGTTGTTATTTTCGCTGCGTCAATTTATATTTCAAAATGCATCCTCTTTTCATTGTTACTTTTGAAGATACTTTTGGTCATGCTAGATGCGTTGGTTTCGTGATTGTATATCACAATATTCTAGTAATGTTGTTAGTTATGTATTTTAATTGTGGTGCCTAGGTACGACTTGCATCAGCCTCTACTTTAGGAACGATGCTGGAGGAACCTGCATCTGTTTTCCTTCAGATCGCTGAATACCAAGAATCTAGTAAATTGATACTGGAGACGTGAATTACTTACTCTTTTTATTCAACTCTTCTTCATTTTCACTTATGACAGATTACTTACCCTTTTTTATTCGAAGCTCTAATGTTAGTAAGTGATGCAGGCAGTCTCGCACTTGATTATCTCGACCGTTTGGACCGGGTGCGCGGAAAAGGGCATAACTTTTGACTCGGGTGGTGTTACGGGGCCCGCCGCATATCAAATCGAAGCTCTCGGAAAGACGGACAAAATAAACTGAGCAAAGCTCAGTTTGGAGCTGTTTTTAAGGCCAAAAAACGTCATTAAAATAGGGTTATGGGCCTTTGAAGTTTTTTAATTAGTTTCGGGTTTTTTTGTAATTTCGACAATTTATTGCTTTTAGGGTTTTGAGCATATTTAAACACTTTTAGGGTTGTTTGAGAGGCAGTTTTTGTCGTTTATGAATAATACACTTTCTCCCAATTCTGGTATTTATTGAATCAACGCGAATTGATGTCTAGATCGTGGTAGGTTTGCGAACCTCAACATGATTTAGAAGATCATTGCTGGTAGTCGTGCGCGATCTCTACAGTTTTGATTTCTATCGGTTACTTTTAATTACCTTCCGCTACATCAGTAAGCTTCTTCTCTAAATGTAGGTCTTGTTCATCATTATTTTCATACATCCTTATCTTTGTTAATGGGTTTAGGTTATTTTGACTAAACTACAAATCCAAACAAGAGTTTGATAACCTGTTTTATTCATGGCAGGGAAAACGTTTGGAGTCACTGATTTATTAATCCTACACCATGTGGGGAGACATCCATCCGTAAGCGAGGTTTGTGTTATAGATTAATTAGATTTTCAATGAATCCAAGACAGATTAGCTAGCACACAATTGCATGATTTATTTGATTTTCTATTGTCTACTCTTTCCATTTGTGTTTACATTCTAGATGTGGCGAATGATTTGATTCTCTGCTATTAGAGGTGGTGATTTATTACATTTTTTCTATATGTTGAAATGCTGATACCGTTTTAGAATTATGAAATCGGATCAAATTATTGTCCTAAGTAACAAAGTATAATTGCGTTTTGTGTTTTTTTATTGCGATTAAGTTGAAATGAATTTGAGGTTTTCCACTGCAATATGTTAAGATCTGGAGTTGAATGTGATAGATGTTGAATGTTGCTAGTAGTTTGGGGTAACAGCCAAACAGAGAATATCTACATTTGCATGGAGATGGCTGCCCAACTTGTTTTTTTATGCTTGCATCATTGTTCAGCACATTCTTCTGGGACTTGGCTTTGCTTTACTTAACTGATTTCATGATTTATTCGTTACCCAACAAGGTCTTTTTGTATAGACATTTGAGCTTGCATCGTGAAGTACCCTTTAATAATTGTAGTTAACAACATATGGACAAATGGTTTTACACTTGGAGAGGACAACAGATGCAATCTCAAATGTCCAATTTTAAAAGACTGATTTTTATACATATTTACCAAATTAGATTGAAGAAATTTGTTATTAATATCTAAGTTAGTGCTGGCTAGTTTTCTTAACTGGCTATCATATTTATCTTTCACGAGTTACACTACTTTCTGCGGCGACTCAGGAGAGTTGCAGCATTATTTTAGAAATCAATATTCTTTGTCCCTCAGAATTAGTAAGGTTTTTTCTAGTTTTAAAACTGCATTCATACTCATGTTCACTTCTTGCTTTTTTACCCCTTTTTTCCAAGAGCATTCTCTTGGTATATATCTGTCTAGATCTCTCTTTTACATCTTTCCTTAGGCCTGCTTTCAGAAAGAAGTACTCATTTCGGTCTAAGCTAATGCAATGCATAATCTAGAAAAATTTACCCTTTTTACTTACAGGTGAAATTCAGAAACATCAAAACTCTTAAGGTAGAGGACAAAACAAGGAAATGTAACTCTTATGAATCTATCTTTAGGGTGCAAATATAGTCCTAACTTGATTGTTGTTAGGAAAGTTGGAGAAAGATTAATAGAAGATAATCGTATTTTTTACGATTCTTGTATCTTGGTCTTTGATTAGAGAATCCATTCTTCTGTGAAAAAAATAATCCATCTCAATGAAAATCTTGTGGAGGATTACGATCTCCAAGAGTTAACTCTTCAAGATTGGTAAGGTAACCAGATTAAATAAGAAACCCCCTCCACAGTCTAAATATGTTGAACATGGTCAAGGACACGTGTGTTCGACACCGTTCTTTTTTAAGTAATTTGTTGTGTCGCAGCCACAAATCATTGACTTTATGCTCTACTTGCTTTTGAACCATAATGATTAACTCTTATCTTCCATAGAAAGTCTATTACCTTTTTGTTGTAAAAATAGACCTAGAGGAAGCTTTGGGTTCTACTATAGCATTCGAGGGAGTTTGTGAGCAATGAATTTAACTACTCTATGTAAGCACTCTTCTTATAAATCATACATATTTAAACATGGTCTAATATATGCATATTGTTTAGGTTTTCGCACTGATGTATTATTAGCTTTATGATGCAGGACGCAAGAACATGCACAATAGGATTGAATTTGAAAATTATTTGTGGTGCCCTACTAATTTTCAAACAATCCATTTTACTGAATAGCAAGGTTCATTTTGCACCAGATCTAAAACTAGGAAATGACCTCAATGGTATGCAAAGTAAGTAACAAATCTCACACCATGATGTTGTTGGAACATATGCATGACTTTCTTACAATTTATTTGCGTTTTCTCATAGTCCCCAACAATACCAATGTTATTAGCTTCTTCTCTAGTTGATGCATGCCTTGATGGATATCTCTGGTTGATGGATTGATCTAGTATATTGATTGTTTAAATTAGACGACATTTAGGTTGTTTTGTTTTGAAAAGCGGTGACACTTTAAGAACAAAATTGAATAAACCGGCGATACTTTAAGAAAAAAGGTATCATAACTAGCAACTTTATTTTAAAAATTGCCAAAATACTAACTGGAGTCCCATATATCAAGATGAAAATACCAAGATGACATGCCCCTTCTTGGTTCCAAATTGCCTAAGTCCATGCAAGCATAGGTGATGGCGTGCGAATGGCTTGCCAATATGCTGATGTAGTGAACTCTCCTAACTTGGTTAAAGTACAGACCAATTTATCCATAAAGTACAGGCCAATGTATCCAGTTTGCCTTCTGTACTGAGGTCCAAAAAGAAATGTTACCCTTGCCCACCACCCACTAACTCCACCTTTGCACCTCCGGCATTTGTTTCATAACATCTCAAAATATGTGTTCAAGTTGGCTTGTCCATTTGAGATTTTCTTGTTGCATAAAATATTTGAGAATTCCTATTACCGGAAATGCATAAGCACTGTTAGAGCATTTTCTTGTCCATAGATTTTCTTGTTTCATAGTCAGCTCTTGTTTAAAAAAATTGAGGTACTGAGAAACCATAAGCACTGTTAAGTTAAAATGTTTACATGGAAAATTGCAAGCATTTTCCTCGTAATTGCTTTGATATTGGATTCAGAGAGCTTATTTAAGAGACCTAGAACAAACGATTCAGGGAATAATGTTGTTGAATCAAATAGAGCATGTTATATAATAAAAGACCCCGTTTTCATAGTAGTTTGTAAAATCAAAGTTGTTAGTGAACCGGTAATGCACTGCTAGCTGGTGTGAATCATCAGTGCTGTAAAACTACACCAGGTCTAGTAGTAGTTTCTTGTTCTGTGCAATTGATTTTATTTTGCAAGAACGAAAGAGAAGGTGCTAGTGAATCAATTAAAGCAAGCACTGGTGGAGTTCAAGCTGCTAATCTACATTATACAGATCGATATACTTGGAGTCTTCTTGTGTGTGAATTGATCTTGAAACTCAACAGATAGTTTGGGAAGTAGACTCCAATAATCAGTGTTTTGTAAGAAGTAACTTTCAATTTTCTTGTCAAATTATTAGTGTTTTATTTCAGTTTGGATGAAATAACGGATATGAGCCAATGGTGAATTTTAGGGTCATTCCATATTCTATCTCAATCTTTTTACACTCTTAATTTTTTTCTATATCCATATAACCTGGAAAAATTTGTCATTAAGCGATATTGAAGTGACTTGGCGTTTGCATAGTTTGCATTCTGTTTGTGCTAGGTGGGGGGGCGGTTTTCAAAATTGGAACAAATTTGCTATTTAATTTATTTTTTGAAAAATAAATTTTACAACGTTATTTAAACGTTGTAATAGACTTTTTGCAACATTTTTTAAACGTTGTAATAGATTTTTTGAAACGTTTTTTAAACGTTGTAATAGACTTTTTGCAACGTTTTTCAAACATTGTAATAAACCTTTTACAACGTTTTCAAATAAATTTTGTTTTAATGAAAAACTTTGTGGTAAACTAATTTCAACGTTTTAGAAATGTTGTCATTTCTTTTTCACAACGTTTCGGAAATGTTGTGTAATAGAATTTAAGTAATAAAACGTTGTTGAGGTAGGACATAGCACAACGTTTTTGTGCAACGTTTACCAAAACATTGTAAAAAAACAGGGCCTATTACAACGTTGCCTAACACAACGTTTTAGAAAACGTTGTAAAAGCTCTATTACAACGTTTGAAAAACATTGGTAAAGGCCTTTCTTGTTGTAGTGACGGCAGACTTCGTGGATCGCTTCAGATACACCCTTCCCCATATTTCCCTCTTTTCCTCGGACTAGTCACCTATCAAATTGAGGACCTTCATTCCTAGGACCTCAATAAAATAGCCAATCATGAAACCCTGATTAATAAGGAAAATCTCGATGTCTTTGCGTATTCCTTGGTTGCACTTGCGTTAAAAAACAAATTAACTAAATTAAATGAAAACATAATATAACCAAACAATATTGAATTAAATGAAGACTTGTCCACTATCGTTCTGGGGCTAAAGAGTGAGATCAAAGAGGTCAAGATCGACAGTTATCTATAGGGGTCAGTGAGAAAGAGCAGCATTGATCAGTCTACTCAAAGAGTTTTCAGATGTCTTCACATGGTCTGCGAAGACATGCCTGGGTTGGATCCAGCGATTGTAGAACATCAGATTCCTACATACTCAGATGCTAAACCAGTTAAGCAGAAGCTCCGCAGAACTGAGCCAGAATGGTCACTAAAAGTGAAAGAAAAAATCATAAAGCAACTACACGTCAAGTTTATTCGGGTGGTTGAATACCCGACCTGGCTATAAAATATACTGACAGTATCGAAACCTAATGGAAAGGTTCGGATCTGCGTGGACTTTCGTGACATCAACAAAGCATCTCCAAAAGGCGACTTCTCTCTACCCAACATTGATATTGTGGTAGACGATATGGCTTCTCACAAACTAACATCCTTTGTAGACGGTATGATGGGTTATGACTAAATCAAAATGGCAACAAAAGACCAGGAAAAAACATCATTCATCACTTCCTGGGGGACATATTGTTACAATGTTATGCCATTTGGGTTAAAGAATGCTGGGGCTACATACCAAAGAGTTGCCACTACTCTCTTCCACGACATGATACATTAAGAAGCCGAGGTGTATGTTGATAACATGACTGTTCATTCTAGCGATACAAATGGAGCCCACCTCAAAGACCCTGGAAAAATCTTCAGAATGTTAAGGAAACATCAAATGAAGCTCAACCCATCAAAGTGAACATTCGGGGTCACGAAAGGAAAAGTCTTAGGGTTTAGGGTAACCAAGCAAGGAATTGAGATAGATCCTCCTAAAGTGAAAACTATCATAGACATGCAGCATCCAAGGACTCCAACAAAGGTTAAGGGTTTCATGGGTCGACTATAATATATCAGTCACTTCATCAGACAACAGACATCTATGTGTGAGCCACTGTTCAAACTTTTGAAAAAGGACATTGATAGGGTATGAGATGAAGAATGCCAGCTTGCTTTTGAAAAAGTCAAGGAATATGTTGTTAGCCCGCTAGTGCTAGCTCCTCCACATATTGACAAACCTCTCCTGCTATACCTAACTATCACAAACAATGCATTTAGGGCTATGCTTGCACAAGAAAAGGAAGATTCCTACGCTGAAAATGCCATTTATTTCACAAGCAGAAAGTTACTTGGCATTGAACTCAATTACCCAACCTTGGAGAAAAGATGTACTGGTCTCGTATGGCAAACATAGGGACTCAATACATACCTGCAAGCTCGGCCAATCAAAGTAATCTCCAGAATGGACCAAATTAAATACATCTTCCAAAAACCATCACTCTCTAATCGGTTCACTAAATGGTCATTCTTACTCAATGAGTTTGACATCACATACGTCACACGCAAATCTATCAAAGGGAGTGTGATCACAGATCATGTAGCTGATTTACGATTAGAAACAGAAGATGCTAAAGAACCATGTTTCCTAGATGAAGGTGTCCTTAAAATTTCAAATCATGACACCAAATGGAAAATGTTCTTTGATGGGGCTGCAAACAAACGAGGTTTCAGCATAGGAAAACTGCTAATTGATCTAGCATATTCTCATACTTCTTTGGCCATAAGATTGGAGTATGAATGTTCAAACAACACTATCGAGTACAAAGCTTGCATTGTTGGCCTAGAAGAAGCTCTTTAAAGTGGAGCAAATGAATTAGAAGTGTTTGGGGATTCTTCCTTGATTATAAATCATATCATGGGGAAATGAAAAACACAAGATCATCGGCAACAGTTATATCATGCCAAATTGATAGCTTTAGCAAAAGAGTTTGATAATATCTCGTTCCATTACTTTCCGCGAGATAGAAATCAATTTACTGATGCTTTAGCAACATTAGCTTCGTTCGTCAAAGTTCCAGCTGAGATCAACATTCAACCGGTTGTGGTCGGGAAGAAAATAACTCATGCCTACTGCTTCATAATTAAAGCATCTCTCAACAAAGAAAAAGAGCCCTAGTACTTAGACATCTAGAATCTTCATTAAGAAAGGAGAAGATCCAACGAATTTAGACAAAAATGGAAAGGTCTCTCTACGAAGATGGGCATCAAAATTTGTAATCAGCAGAGGTAACCTGTATAAAAGGCATCACCAAGGATTGAATCTGCTATGCATAAATTAGACCAAGGCAGAACGAGTCATGAACTAACTACATGGTGGTACTTGTGGGCTACACATGAATGGGAATATGCTTTCAAAGAAAGCAATTCGACAAGGGTACTATTGGAGTATGCTAGAAACTGATTTTATTCAGTGGGTGTGTCACTGTGACAAATGTCAGTGCTTCGCCAATCTACAACACGTTTCACCGGATGTACTATACAACTCCACAACTCCTGGACCTTCTCAACATATATGGAGAATTTACATCATAGATCAGGTTCACCTAAAAGAATCGAACGGTAATGAGTATGTCCTAGTAGCTGTCGACTACTTTACAAAATGGATAGAAGTTGCTTCCCACAAAGTGTTGAATGCCAAGAAAGTATCCGAGTTTATCAAGACCAATATCATATATCGTTACGGAGTGCCTTTTGAAATAATCTATGATAATGGTACACACTTCGACGGAGAAGTAAACCGACTAATCGATGAATTCAAAGTGCAATGACATAAGTCATCCTCATATCAACCACATTAGAAAACATTATCAGAAACATGGCCGAAACAGGAAGAGACAAGCCTAAAAAATTCCCATTAGCACTCTAGGGCTATCGCACGTTAGTTTGCACACCTACAAGGGCTACGTCCTATTCTTTAGCCTATGGCATGGAAGCAATATTACCCATTGAAATTGAGGTCCCACCATTCAGAGTAATTATGGAAGCAGATATGGCCGAGGTTGACTGGATCAAACAGTGCTATGATGAGTTAGCCCTTTTAGATGAACGAAGATTACTGGCCTTAGAGCACACTCGAGCATACAAAAAGCGAATAGCACGAGCTTTCAACAAATAGGTCAAAGATGGTAGTATGCAAGTAGGAGATTTGGTACTCCATGAAAAGCCCCTTAGTTATATGGATAATAGGGGAAAATGGAAGTCTCCATGGATGGGACCGTACATTATGAAACAGATACAGTCAGGAGGCACCATTTTCCTTACTAATCAAGAGGGTGAAGATATGGTTTAGCCCTTCAACATGGACAACCTCAAGCGGTATTATGCATAGGCCAAGATGTGCCTAAATGACTAAGTTATTGTTTCTCTCTACAGCTCCTAGATTGAAAACCTGAAAGGGAGGTGTAGGCAAAAGTTAGAGAATTAAAAAAGAATATAAAAGGAGAGATAAGGGCTCACTAGGTTGAAAACCCCAAACATTCGGCCTAGGCAAAAGGTAGAGCGCGACAAAAGCAAATTACAAAAGCAAATTCAAGAGAAGAAGAGAAGAACAGTCTCCGGCATATGGCCTATAGTAAATAGTCTACAGCTTTCAACAGGGGACAAGTCTTCAACAAAAGTCTTCCCTAAAGGGAACAACTACGTCAACCTGAGCCTCAACACTTAGGAATGTATGCAGCCTTTGGTTGCGGTCAAACATGTACGAAAGTACGAGGAAGATTCATTATATTACAAAAGAAAGGTTACATTTCATTCTTGCCCAACAAATGAAAAACCACTACAGAGCTAATACATATTTAAAAGAAACAAAAGAATAATATTCCGAAGGTCCATAAAGTGCAACAAAGGAATAAGCGTCTAGGACATTGAGGTGGTCATTAACCACCCCAAAGATGCCTCCCAAACGCTGAAAAGCATCAGGAAGGGTCATTAACCCTCCTACTCCAACAACCATCCTCTCTAATGTATCCAATGTCCTAGCCTATCCCACACACTCCTCTGAGGTGCATTAGATACCCCAACGTCATCAGGATAAGAGCCTTCTGAACTCTCGTCATCATTAGCTTCACCATTATCCATTATGACAATATTACTTGGGCCAATAACATCCCCACACTGAGCATTATTTCTTCTTCCCGGATTACTTGGGCCTACAATATCGTTTTGCCATGCA
The DNA here is from genome assembly GCA_013146195.2 of Codonopsis lanceolata. NCBI lineage: Eukaryota > Viridiplantae > Streptophyta > Magnoliopsida > Asterales > Campanulaceae > Codonopsis > Codonopsis lanceolata. The sequence goes on along the minus strand of CM028378.1, from coordinate 79,491,840 downwards.
TTGCTCCGCCTCCTTACATTGCTCAATCGGGAAGGAACATTACTGGGCCCCGCTTGATTAGGGACATTTTGCATCTGTGCTACAAGGCCACACACTCGCTGAAACTCATGTTGTAAGGCTGGGGGAACTACTAAGCCAGAACTCTCCAAGTCTTAACCAATCTCCATGAGCCGAGCATCTATACCACTAGTGACACGCTTTCCCAAAATTTCCCTGAGAGTACATCAGATAGCCCTGTAATGGTCCTTGGTGGCTAGAAGTATCCATGTTAGATAAGCATGGGACAGAACCATATTCTCTAAGAAGATATTGGTTGTGGCACACAAGGGATGATCATTTCTCTACATTTGTCGGATATTCAAACCAACGATCCCCTCTAAGACCACCATCTCCATCAATGGGTGGTTCTCATTGGGTATAATCTACTCCCTACCAAATTGACGAAGAATCTGGTATGACAGATAGAAAGTGGTCCGATGAAGACTAGCTAGTACAACTTGAGCATAAGCTCCGGCGAACAAATAGAAGTCTCTGATTCTCCAATGGCTGATAACCAACACAATGTCTAGAGAAGAAACGTGCACAAAATGATCGACCCAATTCCTTTTTAGTCAAGAGGTAATTTTGGTAATTTCCCTGGGCCCCATAAATAGCGGGTGCGTACGTCCCCCTTACCAGAACATGAGACATGGTACGGTTGAAGTGTTCTTCCAACCACATATGTAGTAGCATGGGGCTTCGAGATGGAAATACTTCCTCCCCCATGGATTAAGCATCCAAGCCATGTAACGTTTTGGCCAAAATAATGGGAATAAGATTTACCCGTCGGTTCCGGGCTTGTAACACCAGATCGATCACCCGAGCATTAGTAGTCCCCACGTGGTTCACCAAGAAATACTGCCCAAGCATACATAGAAAAATTGATGCAAACCTCTGTTTGGAATAGACGGGCTCATCTTTGTAGTCAAAATAAAGGGCCGGTAGAATGGTCAAATCAAAATGGGTTCCATTAAAGAAACCAGGGGTCCCCTCCTAGATGGAACCAAATAGCTCTCTAATGGCTATGAAAGCAGTTGGCTATATGGACGACACAACAATTGGTACAGTGGTTGGCATGCCAACCATGGCACATAACTCCTCAAACGTTGGGCACATTTCGTTTAGAGAAAAATTGAACAAATGATAGGGGACATACTAGAATCTAGATATAGCCCTTAGCATGTCCCATTTCACGTGAAGCCCTCGCCATGCGAGAGCACAATGAATGCCATTAACATGGTCAAATCCTTCCTTCTCCTCCTCGTTCAAAGATAGTACCCAATGGTTGAGGGAGTTTTGGTATAGCTCAGCATTTTAAAAAGTGTTGATAGGATCTCCCATTTTAGCGGTTACAAGGAATAAAATAAACAAAATAGTTTCGATATCTGGTTCTGAAAAAATAACTGGAAAAAAGGCCAAAAGAGGGACAACTCCTGGACACAACAAATCTACGAATATATCTGGTAGAAAAGACAAAAACAATCGAGCTAAATATATTAAAAGAGGAAGGCGTGCTTCTGCATAGAAGTAGGTGTGATCAAACATTGAATATCAAACCTCCTTTTTATAGTAAAAACCGCAGGCAAGCAGCAAAATACACAAACATTGCATCAACAGTAGCCAACAGAAAAGTCCATAAATGAAAAAATGGGCGCCCCCACCTACCATTTTGGGCGGTGCGTCCATAATTTCCTAGGCCAGCGCCCATTTCTACCCTAGGCTGCTCCCATTTTTTTCCAAAAACCGCCTTGATATCGATATTTTGTCTCGACGACTTCCAGTGTTCACGGACTTCGCTCCTATATGGCCACATGCATTTGTTTGATTTCAAGAACCTAGTTAACTAGCATTCACGGACGCCTGGCACGAAGTGAAGACGGAAACGAGGCTGCTGCGAAGGTTTTCTCCGCAAGCAATGACAACCAAATAAAATATCCAGAAATGTATCCCCTAAAAAAATCATTTTAAGTACAATGTGTCTTTATTGTAGTAAATGGTACATTTTCTCTTTTTTACGCATCACTAAATAACAAATTATAGATAACATTTATGCATCGTAGAATAAATACATTGCATTAATAAAATGCAAATTATAAAAATTTGAAAAGAAGACTATTGAGCCCATGTTGACCTACTCCTCTCAAGGCCTCCACCCATAACTCGAGGACCTGATCCACCGATCCTATATTCTCGCCTCCTTGACCTTTGGCCCGATTATGGATGAAGATGGGCTTTTCCCTACCTAGATCGTGAAGAAGAAGCCATTTTATGAACCACACAAATTAATTTAAGTGAGAAAGTTGAAAAAAATTGAAGAAAATGAAGAAATGGAAAAATTGTTGGAAACAATGGTGAAGGGAGAGAAACGAATCTGTTTTTTGTGATGTTTCTACTTTCTTCCCGAAACATGAAGTGATAAGGAAGGGAAGTTTCCTTTCCTTCCCTCCAAAATTTAGTTCCACAAACTAAATCCCCAGGGTTGCAAAAATTGTAAATTGGCCCCTTGAGACTTAACATAGACTTAACGAAAGTAATGATCTTCAACAAAGTTAACAAGCGGTCATCCAATATCCAGCAGCTCAATGATACCCTCATCATAATGCCCCCCTGCAAGCAAAAAACAGAGTATCTGCATTTTACTTTATCTGTCACATGCATTTTATGCCATGCGTATATCATGGATTACTATTTTGATGCTTTCCACAAGGGGTTCGTACCCCGGGTCATTGGGAATAATCGTCGTATCATGTTAATGTTTTGGGTCCTTCGCACAAGGGGTGCGAGCCCTAGGTCATTTGGAATGGTCGTCATGCCATGCTTATTCCATTGGTTGTTATTTTGATCCTTCCCACAAAGGATGCGAACCCAGAGTCATTGGGAATGATCTTCATATTATTGCTTGTATTATTGGTTACTATTTTAATCCTTTCCCCAAGGGGAGCGAACCCCAAGTCATTGGAAATGGTCATTGCCATGTCGTGTCTGTTCTATCGGTTATTGTTTTAATCCTTTCCACAAGGGGTGCAAACCACGGGTCATTGGAAAAGATCAACACTTACTTTGTTCGGCTTGAGCCAAACTATGTTCGGTCTAATTCCCAAAAGGGATATGTAGGCAGCCTACTGCGGTAGGTCCGACCATCACAGCATAAAAGCATGAGATCATAATGTGTTGCATCATAAACTGTTATTTTTAATTTCTTCCTAGTTATGATTTCCTCGAAATTAGGGAGTCCATTTTATATCAACGATGTTCGTTTATTAGTAAATTTAGGTTTACCCATAAACTCCATCGTTGAGGGGCTCTAAAGACACCTCAATTTCGTACCCCTATTAGTAACATTCTATAAATTGTTAAATCCGGTCAAAAAGGACTAACGAACATTAACTTTCACGGGGTTCAAAGTAACATTCTATAAATTGTTAACTTTCACGGGGTTCAAAGGGGCTCAATTTCGTACCCCTATTAGTAACATTCTATAAATTGTTAAATCCGGTCAAAAAGGACTAACGAACATTAACTTTCACGGGGTTCAAAGTGTCAAAAGAAGAAACAAAAAAAAAACAAAGAGCAGAAGGGGGGAAAGTGTCCAAAAAGAAGGAAAATGAAAAGGGGCACTGCCTTATACAACATTGGGTGTGGTGCCCAAAGTTGTTGTAGTGGGCGCCCATTTTCGTTGTATATGTCTTCTGCTTCCTTCTTTGGTACAACTCTTCCAGTGCATGGTATAGCACATTAAAGCACAAACCTAAAATATATTTTCTTGCCTTCGCAGTTAAGTCTCGTCGGCCAATTAATAGAAGCCTATGCCCAGTGTTTTCAGAGAGTTCAGAACGGAGAGAATTTATACGCAGAAGGTTTCCAGATAAATCTAAGAGTGTTGTTAAGCTTCCTAAATCCTTCCTAAACACTTATACTCATCGACAAAATATAAACATAGTTAACCAAATAGGTTCTCACTCTATTGACCGGCTCCAAAAAGCCAAAAGCAAGCAGTTACGTTGTCCGATTTCAGACATGATATCAAGCCAAGACAAGAAGTTATGCTGCTTGATTTCAGACCCAACATCAAGACACTTCACACAAATACAAATAGTTGTGCCACCCGGATTCCCAGGTGAAAAGCAACAAAAACAAGCAGTTACACTATCCAAATTCCAACAAAACAAAAAAGACTCCCTCTCCCAGAAGGGCAGAGCAAACGCACCTAAAGCCTGCCTAAGCAAAGTTGGTCTGGGTTATAAACCCTCACACTTCAAGAGGTAGGTACCCAAAGTTATTATTATTATTTATTTATAATAATATTATTAAAAATAGTAAAATATCATAAAATATGGCGTTATGCGGGTAAATTTCCCATTATAAATACCTATAAAATAAAGTAGTTATTATAGACTAAATTTCATATGCTCTATTTGCAACTCTAAAATGTAGTTGTTACAAGTTTTCCTTTATTTTTCCTATCTTATATATATATATATATATATATATATATATATATATATATATATATATATATATATAAAGTTTTATTTAAAATAAATTTAATAAAAGAATATATTTAGTCAAAAAAACATATTTTGAGACCGAAAGGACGAGTTGGGTGCCTAACCCCTTCCCAACTCGTAAATTAGCCTCTGAACCCTTATATTCTGCTATATTTGGGTTTTCTCTATTTAATCCTAAAATAGAGATGGCGACTCTATTTAAATATTTTGAGTCCACAATTGTGGCCGAGCATATTCCACACGCTCTAAGTATTGAAACTCGCCTACTTTTCAGAAGCACAGACCGGTTCGGAACGAGGCACTCCCAGTGAATTAAACAAAGAGGGGACGGTGTTGCGAAATTAGCTAATAAGTTTAATCTTTAGCATAGTCTTCAGTGTAATCCGTGTAATATGCATATTTGGCTTCTTTGGGATAGCCCTATTGAGGTATCGTTTGGTGGGGGATAGTTTTAGTGTTCTAGTGTCATGTGTTTATGCGAAATGTGATCGGGTTGACAAGAAGGAGTTATGGGATAGTTTGGTTGACATCTCGCATCAGTATTCTAAGCTGTGGATTATGGGTGGAGAATTCAACGTGATTGCCCAATCCAATGAGAAGTTGGCCGGCGTCTGGTATTATTGGCTTGGTATTCATGATTTCAATGTATTTTAGAATATGGCTGGGCTTTGTGATGCTAGCTTTAAAAGCAGCTAGTACAATTGGTGCAATAATCAGGATGGATCTCATCGCATCTGGCAGTGTTTGGATAAGATTATGGTTAATCGGCATTATAAATCTACTTATTCGTCTTTTAGAGTCATTCATCTTAGCAGAATTCAATCGGATCATTCTCCCCTGCTAGTGGAACTTCCCTGCATCAAAAAGCCTAAGGGTGTGTTTCGCTTTCAGGGGATGTGGCTAAACCATGTTGACTTCCAAGATTTTGTCAAGAGTCAATGGGACAGACCTGTTATGGGATCGGGATTGGATGTCTTTCATAAAAATTTATAGTTGCTTAGGCATGGTTTAAAACTTTGAAACCGGCAGGTCTTTGGACACGTTCAAAGAAAATTAGCCTTGAAACAAGATGAGGCGATGAGACTCGAGCTTGATCTTCAGTAGGTTTGGGACTTCGATACTTCCAGAAAACTGGAGTTGGTTAGGCAGGAGGTCTCTCAACTTCTTTCTTGGGATGCGGAGCTTATTCAGCAAAAGGCTCGACAACATTGGTTACATGATGAGGACCGAAATACTTCCTTTTTTCATGCTAGCCTCCGTGAACATGCTCAAGTTAACATGATCAAGTTTAAGCTGGAAGATGGCATCTGGTGCACTGACTCTCACAAGATCGGTGAGATCACGGTTTCTCATTTTTCCAATTTATTCTCTTCTAGGTCTCATTCTATTGATGGTTCTCTATTTATGGAAGTTCTGGCCAAGGTGACTTCTTATACTAATGATTTTTAATGCATATGCCAATGGAAGTAGAGATTTGGCAGGGCCATCAAAGATCTTAACCGCAACAGTGCTCCGGGTCCTGATGGCTTTACAGGTCATTTCTTTTTGGGCTATTTGGATATCATCAAGCTGGATGTTATTTATGCGTTTCAGAAGTTCTTTGCTCGCTCGATGATGTAGAGGGGCGTATCGGCTACTACCCTAGTTCTCATTCCTAAAGTGGACAACCCGATGGGCTTATCAGACCTTTGCCATATCAGTCTCTGCAACTTCACAAGTAAAATTGTCTCCAAAATCTTTGCTTCACGTCTTGTTACCGTTCTGCCAAATATCATCTCTTGGGAGCAATCGGGCTTTGTCAAGGGGAGAAGTATTCAAGAAAATATTACTCTTGGGTAGGAATTGATTCATAGGATAGGCCGCAAATGTTGGGGTGGTAATGTGGCCTTCAAACTGGATATGTCTAAGGCATACGATAGAATGGTGTGGGATTTCCTTCGATAGTCTCTCTTGACACATGGCTTCAGTCCTCTTTTCTGTGATTTTCTTTCCATGCTGATTGGCAATGTTTGATACTCTATATCGAGGTTTAATTCCTCTCTACCATATAAGCTAGTGAATCATTTTCATTACACAAAATCATATTCATGTGCAGTATTTACACCGAAACAAAAAATTTCCCAAGCAAAATTATTCGGGCTTATCTATTACTCTGGTTATAACATGAATCTTTATGCTCTAAAGTTCCCACAGACTAACCATGTAATTAATCATCCACATATGATCACATACTTGATAAATATGAAAAAATAAAACATTTATCATATCAAGGCATGCATCAACTAGAGAATGTATGCAGCCTTTGGTTGCGGTCAAACATGTACGAAAGTACGAGGAAGATTCATTATATTACAAAAGAAAGGTTACATTTCATTCTTGCACAACAAATGAAAAACCACTACAGAGCTAATACATATTTAAAAGAAACAAAAGAATAATATTCCGAAGGTCCATAAAGTGCAACAAAGGAATAAGCGTCTAGGACATTGAGGTGGTCCTTAACCACCTCAAAGATGCCTCCCAAACGCTGAAAAGCATCAGGAAGGGTCATTAACCCCTCCTACTCCAACAACCATCCTCTCTAATGTCTCCAACGTCCTAGCCTATCCCACACACTCCTCCGAGGTGCATTAGATACCCCAACGTCATCAGGATAAGAGCCTTCTGAACTCTCGTCATCATTAGCTTCACCATTATCCATTATGACAATATTACTTGGGCCAATAACATCCCCACACTGAGCATTATTTCTTCTTCCCGGATTACTTGGGCCTACAATATCATTTTGCCATGCATTGCTCCGTCTCCTGACATTGCTCAATTGGGAAGGAACATTACTGGGCCCCGCTTGATTAGGGACATTTTGCATCTGTGCTACAAGGCCACACACTCGCTGAAACTCATGTTGTAAGGCTGGGGGAACTACTAAGCCAGAACTCTCCAAGTCTTAACCCATCTCGATGAGCCGAGCATCTATACCACTAGTGACACGCTTTCCCAAAATTTCCCTGAGAGTACATCAGATAACCCTGGAATGGTCCTTGGTGGCTAGAAGTATCCATGTTAGATAAGCATGGGACAGAACCATATTCTCTAAGAAGATATTGGTTGTGGCACACAAGGGATGATCATTTCTCTACATTTGTCGGATATTCAAACCAACGATCCCCTCTAAGACCACCATCTCCATCAATGGGTGGTTCTCATTGGGTATAATCTACTCCCTACCAAATTGATGAAGAATCTGGTATGACAGATAGAAAGTGGTCCGACGAAGACTAGCTAGTACAACTTGAGCATAAGCTCCGGCGAACAAATAGAAGTCTCTGATTCTCCAATGGCTGATAACCAACACAATGTCTAGAGAAGAAACGTGCACAAAATGATCGACCCAATTCCTTTTTAGTCAAGAGGTAATTTTGGTAATTTCCCTGGGCCCCATAAATAGCGGGTGCGTACGTCCCCCTTACCAGAACATGAGACATGGTACGGTTGAAGTGTTCTTCCAACCACATATGTAGTAGCATGGGGCTTCGAGATGGAAATACTTCCTCCCCCATGGATTAAGCATCCAAGCCATGTAACGTTTTGGCCAAAACAATGGGAATAAGATTTACCCGTCGGTTCCGGGCTTGTAACACCAGATCGATCACCCGAGCATCAGTAGTCCACACGTGGTTCACCAAGAAATACTGCCCAAGCATACATAGAAAAATTGATGCAAACATCTGTTTGGAATAGACGGGCTCATCTTTGTAGTCAAAATAAAGGGCCGGTAGAATGGTCAATTCAAAATGGGTTCCATTAAAGAAACCAGGGATCGCCTCCCAGATGGAACCAAATAGCTCTCTAATGGCTATGAAAGCAGTTGGCTATATGGACGACACAACAATTAGTACAGTGGTTGGCATGCCCACCATGGCACAGAACTCCTCAAACGTTGGGCACATTTCGTTTAGAGAAAAATTGAACAAATGATAGGGGACATACTAGAATCTAGATATAGCCCTTAGCATGTCCCATTTCACGTGAATCCCTCGCCATGCGAGAGCACAATGAATGCCATAAACATGGTCAAATCTTTCCTTCCCTCCTCGTTCAAAGAGAGTACCCAATGGTTGAGGGGGTTTTCGTATAGCTCAGCATTTTAAAAAGTGTTGATAGGATCTCCCATTTTAGCGGTTACAAGGAATAAAATAAACAAAATAGTTTCGATATCTGGTTCTGAAAAAATAACTGGAAAAAAGGCCAAAAGTGGGACAACTCCTGGACACAACAAATCTACGAATATATCTGGTTGAAAAGACAAAAACAATCGAGCTAAATATATTAAAAGAGGAAGGCGTGCTTTTGCATAGAAGTAGGTGTGATCAAACATTGAATATCAGACCTCCTTTTTATAGTAAAAAACGCAGGCAAGCAGCAAAATACACAAACATTGCATCAACAGCAGCCAACTGAAAAGTCCATAAATGAAAAAATGGGCGCCCCCACCTACCATTTTGGGCGCTGCGCCCATAATTGCCTAGGACAGCGCCCATTTCTACCCTTGGCTGCTCCCATTTTTTTCCGAAAACCGCCTTGATATCGATATTTTGTCTCGACGACTTCCAGTGTTCACGGACTTCGCTCCTATATGGCCACAGGCATTTGTTTCATTTCAAGAACCTAGTTAACTAGCATTCATGGACGCCTGGCACGAAGTGAAGACGGAAACGAGGCTGCTGCGAAGGTTTTCCCCGCAAGCAATGACAACCAAATAAAATATCCAGAAACGTATCCCCTAAAAAAATCATTTTAAGTACAATGTGTCTTTATTGTAGTAAATGGTACATTTTCTCTTTTTTACGCATCACTAAATAACAAATTATAAATAACATTTAGGCATCGTAGAATAAATACATTGCATTAATAAAATGCAAATTATAAAAATTGGAAAAGAAGACTATTGGGCCCATGTTGACCTACTCCTCTCAAGGCCTCCACCCATAACTCGAGGACCCATTCCACCGATCCTATATTCTCGCCTCCTTGACCTTTGGCCCGATTCTGGATGAAGATGGGTTTTTCCCTACCTAGATCGTGAAGAAGAAGCCATTTTGATGAACCACACAAATTAATTTAAGTGAGAAAGTTGAAAAAAATTGAAGAAAATGAAGAAATGGAAAATTTGTCGAAAACAATGGTGATGGGAGAGAAACGAATCTGTTTTTTGTGATGTTTCTACTTTCTTCCCGAAATTTGAAGTGATAAGGAAGGGAAGTTTCCTTTCCTTCCCTCCAAAATTTAGTTCCACAAACTAAATCCCCAGGGTTGCCAGAATTGCAAATTGGCCCCTTGAGACTTAACATAGACTTAACGAAAGTAATGATCTTCAACAAAGTTAACAAGCGGTCATCCAATATCCAGCAGCTCAATGATACCCTCAGCATAATGCCCCCCTGCAAGCAAAAAACAGAGTATCTGCATTTTACTTTATCTGTCACATGCATTTTATGTCATGCGTATATCATGGATTACTATTTTGATGCTTTCCACAAGGGGTTCGTACCCCGGGTCATTGGGAATAATCGTCGTATCATGTTAATGTTTTGGGTCCTTCGCACAAGGGGTACGAGCCCTAGGTCATTTGGAATGGTCGTCATGCCATGCTTATTCCATTGGTTGCTATTTTGATCCTTCCCACAAAGGGTGCGAACCCCGGGTCATTGGGAATGATCTTCATATTATTGCTTGTATCATTGGTTACTATTTTAATCCTTTCCACAAGGGGAGCGAACCCCAAGTCATTGGAAATGGTCATTGCCATGTCGTGTCTGTTATATCGGTTATTGTTTTAATCCTTTCCACAAGGGGTTCAAACCACGGGTCATTGGAAAAGATCAACAATTATTTTGTTCGGCTTGAGCCAAACTATGTTCGGTCTAATTCCCAAAAGTGATACGTAGGCAGCCTACTGCAGTAGGTCCGACCATCACAACATAAAAGCATGAGATCATAATGTGTTGCATCATAAACTGTTATTTTTAATTTCTTCCTAGTTATGATTTCCTCGAAATTAGGGAGTCCATTCTATATCAACGATGTTCGTTTATTAGTAAATTTAGGTTTACCCATAAACTCCATCGTTGAGGGGCTCTAAAGACACCTCAATTTCGTACCCCTATTAGTAACATTCTATAAATTTTAAATCCGGTCAAAAAGGACTAGCGAACATTAACTTTCACGGGGTTCAAAGTAACATTCTATAAATTGTTAACTTTCACGGGGTTCAAAGGGGCTCAATTTCGTACCCCTATTAGTAACATTCTATAAATTGTTAAATCCGGTCAAAAAGGACTAACGAACATTAACTTTCACGGGGTTCAAAGTGTCAAAAGAAGAAACAAAACAAAAACAAAGAGCAGAAGGGGGGAAAGTGTCCAAAAAGAAGGAAAATGAAAAGGGGCGTTGCCTTATACAACATTGGGTGTGGTGCCCAAAGTTGTTGTTTGACCTTACGAATGATCGTCGCTCTAGTGTTTACCTAAGTCTTGGACTACTATGGACTTTTGGGTTATAGAATGAATTATCATTCTAGGAAGACTTTATTATTTACAAGCAAATGGCTTTATGATCCTAAACCAACTATATGATTGATTGATGGTTGAGTTATAACTTAACTTTGTTTCAAAATTTAATATGGAATACTGTATATATTTGATGTTATGACTAAAAGCATGATTTTCTACCTTGTCGAGGATTGATTCTTCTACGATTTTCTATAATATGAATTATAAGCATATTTAATGTACTTGCCTTCATGCCTGATCTGTTCTACAGTTATTGATTTGTGCTGAGCTAGGATTCTTCTATTAAGTGGAATTATGAATTGAAATTGAACTAAGCTTTATTTGACAATAATCAACTTACGCTTCCCTTATATACTTGACTTAGTAACTTTGAACTAAGGTTCCTAAATGGAACAAGAGCCTAGTCATGCTTCAAACGAGAACATAGAAAAGAGTCTCGCAAAACATATAGTGTTCAAACTCTATTTGGTTGAAATTATAGAGATGACTCAATGAAGTCGATATTAGTGAGCCGTTGAACTATACTGGCTCAACGATCAATCCCTACGATGCTTGAAATCCGTTTGACTAGAATACTAGTCTCGAGATTCTTGATTGAATTCATGTTCTTGCTTGATTGTTAGTCGTAGTGTATAACATATGCCGACTTGACTTGGATGATATCGCTTTTAGCGTGCTCATCTATACTTGATTTCTTAAATGCGTAGCGTTCTCTTTACTTGGATCAGTTCGCTCTAGTCGAACTTGAGACTCTACATGTTCATGATTGATAAGTAAACATTTACTTGTCCTGTCACGTCTTCCCTGGTTGACAATACATTACTGTTACGAATCGTAAGCTTCGTGATAGTGATGGGTTGCCGGACTAGATACGTGCAAACCCCTCCATTCTTGATCACTTTGGAGAAGAGTACCTTGTGTGACTATTAGGGCACTTGGAATAATACTACCTCGGTCCATGTACCATCTCGTACACCCAACAACACGTTCCTGTTAACATTTTATATTGCAAGAACAACACCATGACACTGATTGGTACCTCCTCTATCCCTTACGTGGCGTACTATGAGCACTTATGTGTTAACAAAGTGTTGGTTAAACATGTGATCTAAATGACCATGTTTGTATTGATTGTGCATTGAAAAACTCGATGTATATATATATATATATATAGTATACATGCTTATTTATGTTAAATTCACGAAAGAATTGATAGGTATGTGTATATAGATATGCATACCTTTACACGATACATTCCATGAATGAATTATTAGGTATATAAACAAGTTTGCTTGATTTGTATATATGTAAATATACATACTTCTACTTGATTATTCCATGATTGTCTTGTTATGTGTATATATATATAAATACGTATACTTCCACCTAATTAGTGTTTGAGAGACTTGGGATGTTTATATTTAATCATACGTCCATATCTATACGATGATACTTGTGACTTGCCTCCTGACTTGCTTGATTGTTTGTGAACAGGGAATTCACCCTGGTTCATCTTGGTAGTCTGGTAAAGAAACGCTTCATGAATAGTACAACTCAACTTACTAGGTCTTCGTCGTTGTAACATGATATCATTTCCACTTATGGTTTCATTTATCTTATATTGTTTAGTAGTAGTGTACTGGGTCATTATGACTCATCCCGTACTTTGTTTTCTAGTACTAGTTGTAGTATCGGTAGCTGTGTTGAGGCTGAGTAGATCATGACTTTAATAGATCGCAGCTGATTGATAGATCGAGATTAGATCGTGTGTTCGTGATTGTAGCAGCCGACTTCCCCGAGTAGTAGCTTGTAAAGTTCTATCTATTTTAGCATCCTCATTTGTATATCGTACTTTTCTATTCTTGTGAGATCGTTGTATTGTAAAGTTATTTAGACTTTACAGTCGGGTAGATCACTTGGGTTTTTGTATTGTTCCCTCCTTGGGCAAACATATTGTGTCATGTCGTTGTTCCTTGGGCCGACGTGTTGTGCATGCGGTTGTTCATGGATCTAGTTTTTATTTTAGTTGTCTCCCGGGCACGCAGTAGCTTTGGGGCTTTTCTTTATTCTAGTTGTTATTGTTGTTGTTAACCCCGATATGCTTTAGCCGTGGGTAATTGTTATATCAGGTAATTCTCTGTTTAAACGCTGGCCTGGAGTGCCGATTGTTTGTTCAGAGTATGCAATGTTGCGACATGCGAGTTTTGTTTTCCCCATCGGGAGATTAATGTCTCTCTTGGTTTCTTTGACTTTGGTCTCGAGCTTCATAGCTTGGGACTTCTTTTCCCTATCGCTTCCGCAGATTCGATTTTTGTAAACTCGTATTTTAGTGCGGTTTCTCTACCTTTATTTGAGCTTGTAAGCTCGATTGTTTGACTTGCACTACGGTTTGACAAGTGCTTGTCTCCTTCTTGCCTTGTCCTAGCGGCACGACCTTTGGATTCCGTTCCAGAATCCGGGTCGGGTTGTCACAAGTGTGGACAAGAATCCTCAACGAGACGGGCCTGAACAATTCGAATCTAAAACAGTAAAAGGAGGGGGTAAATCATAAAGACTTTGTAAGCTACCAAAATACATGATAAGATATAACGCAAGGCATACATAACGAGATAACATATTTGATTATCAAGGCAACATCATACTAGCACATAGTTCATATGATCACGATGCAAGTTGTTTTCACATAAGTGCCAAAGTAAATCACATAGGATTAGGATATGTTATGGAACTGGTGCCACATCATAGATCCTAAAATGAACGAGGTTATCTTGAGTGTATTGTCGGATGCACGTGTATTATACATCGACAACGATAGCATTATTTTAAGCGCCCTTTGGTTATGATGAGGTATTCTTCTCCACTATGATCAGTAGTGAAGGGTATGTGAATAATTATGGTACGGCGACCCATTACTATCACGGATCTCACAATTCGTGACGTCGATGCATCGTTTGCCATTGTGATAATTCACGTATGCCAACTAGACTAATGGTATGTGAAGTAGATGTTTACTTGCCATTAAAAATCGAGTAGGGATTGAGCTCCATAAGAGTGAACTCATCCATGTCAAGTTGATGTTTACTCACTAATAAATCAAGTGGGGAAAGAGGTCGACAAGAGCAAACTCGTCCAAGTCAAGTAGGTATGTTACTCTACGATATACATTTCAAACATGAGCATCAATCAAATCTAGAATTTTGATAGCTAGTCTACTAGTCAAACGAACTATATAAGTTGCAGGGGTTGATTGTAGCTGTCTAAATGCAACTCCGTTGAGTCTTTACTAAAATTTCGTCCAAGTAAAGATTGAATGCTATATGCATTTCAATACTCTTTTCTATGTTCTCAAATCTATTAGAAAACCCAATTCCAAAGTCATTCATGACTTTAGCCTAACAAGATTTCAATTCCACAATTCATTAAATACTAGGTTCGGCACTTCATTAAAGTTTCCAAAAGTAACAAGTCCTTGAACGATAGTTGTTCCAAATCATTTTAGAACACTTTTAATACTAGCTACAAGCCCAAAGTAATAAGTATACATGACTATCCAAAATTTACAGAATTTCATCTTGTATGATTTCAAGTATTTAACATGGTAGATGTCTTCTTAGTCATGTATCTAGTAACTATTATGAAAGGGAGCATGCATGAATATTGAGCATATAAAATAGGGGATTGGAAGCTTACTTGTGTTTAGAAAAATATGAATAAAATGGAAATTAATCGGAGATTATCGAGCTCCTCGTCGGTAGCTTTGATTCGGTGGTGTCGGATTGAAAATTGGGTCTGAGAGCTCTTGAATCTTCAACACACACACTAATCCCACTAGTCTATCCAACACACAAGCTCTTCAACAATGGAGGAAATAAAATTTGGAGAATGAAGTCTTTGGTGACTTTACTAAGGCAAGTAAATATCTCTTGCAATTAGAGATAGTGGAAGACAAGTGTCATCATTAGGTTGAATAGGATTAGGTCCTAACATAAGGACTTCGGGTTGATAACATGGATTAGGATTAAATTAGACTAATTAGGGTCTAATTCTATAGGTTAGGACTTATCAAGGTTGAAATCAATAAGATTGAAATATGTAATTCTCGTCAAAATTGAGTTTGGAAGAAATCTACTAGTAACAGGAAAACAACCGTTTAGTAGCGATGGCTGAACATTTCCTCATATGTTCGCTTGGTTTGGCCGAACATCTCCCTAGATGATCGGTTGGGCTGGCCGAACATCTCACTAGATGTTCAATTGCGATGTCTGAACAAAGGAACAACCCTAGAACTAGGCCAAGGATGTCCAGAACTGAAAGTGAAGCACAATAATGCATACTAAGGCTTTTGGAGGCTTAACTAAACCTCAAAAATGACCAAGGAAAATATCTAAAATATGGTTGGATCTAACATGTACTAAGGCATGAATCATGCAAAGCATAAAATACCCATCATATAACTATAAACTCTATCAAGCCAAGGCTACAAGTTACACCATAATATGCATAGAATCAACATGTAAGGCATACATATAAGGCATGCTATACAAGTAATGGTTTGGGTCTTCACATCCTCCCCCACTTAAATAAATGTAGTCCCTAAATTCATACCAGTCATCTCAAACAAGTAAGGGTATTTGTCTCTCATGCCAAGCTCGGTCTCCCATGTAGCTTCCTCGATGTCCTGATTCTTCCACAAGACTTTCACTAACGGAATCCGCTTAGTCCATAAGACTTTCTCTTTAGTATCAAGGATCCTCACTAGCTTCTCAACATACGAAAGATCAGGTTCAATGGTAATCTCCTCATAAGAAAGAACATGTGATTCATCCTTCAAATACTTATGAATCATGAAAACATGGAACACATCATGAATACGTGATATAGAAGGTTGTAATGCAATCTGATAAGCTAAAGATCCAACCTTCTCAAGAATCTCAAATGGACCAATGTACCTCGGTGAAAGTTTCCTTTTATTCTAATCACCAACCTGAAACTCAAGATCACGTCTTCGGTTGTCCGCATTGCTTTTCTCTCTACTCTGAGTTGTAAGTAATTTGTCTCTAATCAGTTTCACACTCTGAGCCAAATGTTTTACCATTTCGGAACCATAAAACTTGGCTTCACCAACTTCATCCCAGTAAATCTGTGAACGACACTCACACCAATACAATGCCTCATAAGGAGCTATTAAACAATACCGACTTTACAATCAACCCCTACAACGTTTAGAGTTTGTTTGACTAGTAGACTAGCTTTCTAGATTCTTGGTTTGATTGATGCTCATGCTTGAAATGTATGTCGTAGAGTAACATGCCTACTTGACTTAGATGAGTTCGCTCTTGTCGAGCTCGCTCCCCACATGATTTATTAGTGAGCAAACATGTACTTAACTTGGACGAGTTCGCTCTTGTCGAGCTCGATCCCTACTTGATTTTTAGTGCTAAGTAAACATCTACTTGGCTTACCATTACTCCAGTTGGTATACGTGAATTGTCTCAAGGGTAGACGATGCTTCGCCGTCACGAATTGTGAGATCCGTGATAGTGATGATTTGTCGTACCATAATCATGCACACACCCTTCATTATTGATCATAGTGGATAAGAGTACCCTGTCGTAACCAAAGGGCGCTTGGAATTATGTTATCTTAGTCGATGTATCATACATGTGCATCCGACAATACACTCAAGATAACCTTTTTCATTTTAGGATCTACGATGTGGCACCGGTTCCATAACATATGCTAATCCTATGTGATATACTTTGGTACTTATGTGAAAACAACGTGCATCGTGACCATGCGAACTATGTGCTAGTATGATCTTTCCTTGATAATCAAATATGATATCTTGTTATGTATGCCTTACATTATATCATGTCATGCATTTTGGTAGCTTACAAAGTCTTTATGATTTACCCCTCCTTTTACTATTTTAGATTCGAATCGTCCAGGCCCGTCTCGTTGAGGTTTCTTGTACACTCTTGTCCATGATCGCTTTCGTAGAGATTGTTGTGATGGTTTCTCTTCGTACTCTTTTGGGTTAACTTTAGCAAGGACATTTGGGTTAAAGAAAGTCAATTAGACTTTGCATAGGAATGTGTTATTGTACTAACTTGTTCATGTTGTAGTGTAACTTGTAGTAGTACTTATACTTCTATTTTGAGGCTGACGCTTGTATGCCGAACCTTGTTCATTTATAAATGGTTCACTTATTTAGACTTCTGCTTAGCATCCCATTAGCTCTTATTTACTTTCGTTTTTTCTCCAATATGCTTAGCGGTCAAGGTATATTATAGCATGAAGTGTTTAGTTGTTGGGTTCCGGTTGTAAAGTCACCGAAGAATTGGCTTACTTGTTTTTAATTATAGCCGCTCGTACATCAATGTATCAATCACGAGCATCTGAGAGCACAATAAAATTTAACATTTGTGATTGTAGGAGCAACACAATGATACAGAATATGTATTTTCTCTATCCCTTATGTGACTTACTATGAGCACTTATGTGACAATAAAGTGTTAATAGGAACATGAGATCTAAAATTATGATAATATGAGGAACTTGATGTGTATATATATAAATATACATAGTTATACATGATGTGGATATGCGGTACTTGATGTGCACATATATCGATATGCATACTTGCATGTGATGATTTTTATGAGAGTTCATTCTAATTGATTTGGTTTGTTTAGGAGAAGGGGATCTCATCCTATTTCATTTGGACCGTTTAGTAAATAAGAAAGAAAGGTTATTCTGTGATGTATCTAAAGCATGTGACACGTCTTCATGGGTTTCATCTTAGTAACACGATGACATGTGTATTTATAATAATGTTTCATATTATGTTATATTGTTTTTTGTAGTAGCGTAATGGATCTTTATGACTCATTCCGTGCTTTATTTTATAATGTGTAGATATTCATTAGCCGTGCTGAGACCGATTAGATCTTGATTGTAACCGTGCATAGTAAATCGATAGCAGCGTTGAGGTCGTGTCGTTCGTGTTGTAGCAGTTGTTTTTTCTTTCGAGTTATAGTTGGCGGAGTCCAATTTCCCTTTGTATCATTATTGTTATATTTTCCTCCTACTCGGTTAAAGACGTTGTTGGGTAAAGTTATATAAACTTTAAAGTTATATTTTACCTAAATTATTGTCCTCCTATTCTTTATCGACCGTTCCAAAATAATTGTCCAATTTGAAACTTATCTTTTTAGAACATCACTTTTACCATTTTACCCTGACTTTTTCACTTTATTTTAATTATGAGCCACATACATATGAGCTTTAAAGGAATACACATTAAATCAATATAAATAATCAAATCAATTGTTTTTTCTTAATCCGTGCGCCGAGTGAACTATGACGATAATTTAGGGACGGAAGGAATAGAAGTTTTAGAATTTTGAATATTGTTGATTTCAAAGAAGTTGAACTGACCTAGTTCCTCATCCATGAAAATGGCATTAATTGATTTCAAAATATTGACAAAATAGCTATGGTTTTATCTAAAACCAGTGTTTTGGATTTTGGCTTTTATCCCAAAACTGGTGTTTTCGATATAGGAATTTGACAAGATTATTAGATAGGCATATATCCAAAATAAAAAGTACAAGAAATTTTAAATCGTAAAAATGTAAGATATGTTTTTAATTGTTTCTGAAAATTTAATTTATTTTATGTCCAAAAAAGCTAAAGGGTGATAATGTTAAGTATTTTGTTTTGGCAAGGGTTTAACACATTATTGATCGATCACAATGGAAAAGGTGTGGTGTTTTGAAACATCGAGTCCCCCCCTCCAACAGACTCCCTTGATAGTCCTTCTAGGAACATTTTCCCCTCCAACAGACTCCCTTGATAGTCCTTCTAGGAACATTTTTTATAGACCGAAATTCTCACATTGTAGAGGACGAGAGCGTTGTTCATGACATTTCTTTTGAAGTAGGTTTCCCTATATCCTTTGGGTTTCTAATATTTTTATTTTGTGTCGTGTTATTACGTCCCTCACTTAAACATGATTATTAGGTGCCTTTGACATTTTATTTTTTGGATTGTTACTGGCGATGATTTGATCATCTTTATTATCCATTTGTTAATACCTTTGATTCTTTGGGGAATTTCGTACTGGCGAATGTTGAACCTCTAGATTCTAGCAGACTCTCAATCTCTTCGAAATATATATGTATGTATGTATGTATATATATATATATATATGTATGTATGTATATATATATATATATACTTGTCATCATTGGCGGACACACGACAAAGTGTATGGGTTGCCCCCACTTTGGGTTTTTTTGTGAAGGGATTATTTTTAAAAAATAATAATATGTTATATTGTACATTTTGCCCCCACCTGAATCTAATTTCTACAATTTGTCCCAACCTAAATAAAAAATATATATACTTGTCATCATTGGCGGACACACGAAAAAGTGTATGGGGGAAGTTGCCCCCACTTTGGGTTTTTTTGTGAAGGGATTATTTTAAAAAAATAATAATATGTTATATTGTACATTTTGCCCCCACCTGAATCTAATTTCTACAATTTGTCCCAACCTAAATAAAAAACAAATTATAATTGTGATTAATTTTTTAAAAAAAATTAATAGCCCTTATTTTAAAATAGCCCTAATTTGAAATAATCATAATTTTGAAGTAGTCCTAATTGAGTATTTAATTTATGTAATTGTTGTAAATTGTGATTTATGAATTTGTAATATATGATATATTGATATTATGATAATATTTTTTATTTCCTAAATTTGTGTGTTCAATATCTTGTTTGGAAATGTATATTTATTTAATATGAAATTAGTGCATTTTAATTTGGGGGTTGAAGTAGTTGATTTATGATTTTTTTTTAATTGTGTAGATTTCCAAATTGTGGTTGATTTGAAAGAATTTGGTTTTAGTGATTATGGAGAAAGTTTTTAAACGGAAACCAAATTTGTGATCAATTTATAAATTATTGTCTTGTATTTACAATAGAAAAATATTTGCTTAGGAACGTTACAAATGATGATGTAATTAAACGATTTCAAAGTATGAAAATTAGGGGTGCAATCGGGACATGACATGTCCCGATACCCCTCATCCCGATCCGGTCATGATATAATTCGGGATTTCAATTTTGCTTCCCAATCCCGATCCTGATAAGTGTCGGGACCCGACGAATCGGAATCCCGATCAGTTCGGGATAATATTTGTGAACAATATTTTCTGACACTAAAATATTTTTAAAATGTCTCCATCATGATTAAGATTTCAGACTGTATATTTACAAGTATACTTGAATATTTATTTAATGGTGTATATTGTTGAATCTGTCATTATGAACAAAATGCACTCCTCACTCCCAGAAGAGGAGCTACACTAACTGCAGAAACGTGATAGACAAAAATAAAACCACAACATTGTGAAAATAAATTTAACAAACATCATTAAGTAATTTTATTAAACACAAAATAGACATTTTTTAACACTCACAATATTTATAAAAAACTAAAAAATAGTCGGGACGGGTTGGGATTTGGGAATCCCGACGGGATTGATTGTCGGGACGGGTCGGAAATCCCGACGGGATTGATAATTATCCCGAATACCGTCCCTAAATAAGACAGGACGGGAAAAATCCCGATAAAATCGGGATTGAGATTTGTCGGGATCGGGAAATGTCGGGACGGGATCGGGTCGGGAGTCGGGACGGGTCGGAAAAAATGGGATTTTTGCCAGCCCTAATGAAAACGCGTAGGGAATAATTATGATTTGTAACTTTATTAAATTTGTGCACTCGATTGGAAAAATTCCTGCATCCACCACTGCTTATCATTTGAAATATATAGTAGTAATATGTTTTATTTCTAAATTAGTTTTTTATTCTCAACAAGCAAGGTAGTTATCTGTTTCTTATTTTTAGTTTTTCTTAATAAGTACACCGTTGAATTGAATGAAGTACTTGTTCAATATCATTTTCATCATCATTTCCTAAAAGAACACAAACCACGTATCCATTACTCAAAGAAATAATTAAAAAATTAATTTCAATCAAGAAAAAATAATATATCTATAAATACGAAATATTTATGTATATTACAATATAAATTATTAATACAATTAATCTTATAGATTAGATGTTTTAATTTTAAATAGAGGTGTGAGATGCTTATCTTTAGCAACTTGATCTTGTAATATAGAGAGCGTACTACTAGTGTCTCTGATGATCCGATTCCCCTTTCCGTTGATGATCATGGATGATTCTATCTTCACTTCACACTTGATAGCAGCATTTGCCTTTGAGTACATAATTAATTTCGGCAGCGATCGGTTAGCAAACAATCTCTCTTTTCATGAGGCAAAGGCTGACAATCCTCAGGATTATTCGATGAACATGCGGTTTTATTCTTTTCCAAAGACGAATAATCAAAGGGTTTGACTAGTCTTGCATCAACAACTTTTTCTTCAATCATAACCGACAACACAACAAGCGTTGTTAAGCAAACGAAAGCAGTAATCCTAGCTGATTTATCCATATTAGCTAGCTAGGATCGTAAAAGCCAAAAATTCTGTAACAGAGAGACCAGCTTACTTGTTTGTTTGCAAGGAATTAAACACAAACAAATAACATCTTTTTTATTTATGTGTCATCAAATGGTTTGAATTGAATTTATATAAGGAGTTTATTTTTGCTATATTAAGGAACATCTTATTAGATTCACCAAACTCTTCCAACCATTGGTTATTTTGTTAAGGTTAAGTGATGGAAATTGAGAGCTAGAGCTATCTCTTCGTAATGCCATAAACTAAACTATAACAACACAAAACATTGCATAAAGTCAAGTTGACTTTTCAAAAGTAAAAATATGACTATATGTTTAAAATGTTTATCATCCATACCATAAATTATTACATTTCAAAACGTCCTCCTAGTCCAAGTACTGAGCTTTTGAGCATCGTGGTCAAAGTTTGAGGACTTGATCAAACTATTGGGAATGGATAGTTATGTACAAAGTTTGAAGTATTAAATTGCCTCATAATGATTAAAATCCAAAGTACACATAATCATTTTTTTTTTCTTGTCATCTCTTCTTTGATTTTCATCAAAAAGTGATGACCAAACGTATAGAACTTGTTATTTTCTTTACAAGGCTATTGCATTCAAAAGTATATTACTATAAAATGTAAGTATCTTGTTAGTAAATATTTGACGTGGTGAACTTGTACTCAACTATACATAGATGTTTTGTCATGCTATCCTATGTCTTAGTTACTTTTCAATCATTGTAACCTTCAAATTATATTTTTTTAAGATTGATGATTAAGCAGTTTGCATTATTTTCCATGTAGGTGTATTCAATTCGAGAAGCTAGTAGGGTTCATGTTTGACCATTTTAAGAAGATCGCCCATGCTCCAGTTTCTCATTGTCGAACTATCACGTACCTTCGTTGCTTTCATGGGAGAAACTATTATCTCTAGACTCTCAAGTCTGTGCTCATGGTATGACCAATGTTTTTTATTCAAATCTACAACACTAGATTGTCACTGTGTCCTTTGTCGTATCAAGTTCTCGACACAATTTCATCTTCGGCAGCTCTCTTGGGTCCTTCTCTTCGGCCCCGTCCTCGACAACAATTTCTTTCGTCTCAACTGTATCATACTATTCGTTGGATTTGCCCTCGGCTATCTACCTTTTGCTAACTGTAATTGCCCTAACCTTCTCCAACTCCCGAGTTAAAAGTTGTATAAATCGAGTATGATATATTTGTATGGATTTTCCAATGAAGAGGCATGTCTTTCTTTACTTGTTACAAATTTGGTATCGATTTATGTTTGTGTACTAAATAAAAAAATAAAAAATCATTATTCCTTTTATCTAACATTAGTCTGTTGCCTTGGTTATTTTATGTCTATTGCAATACCTTCTTTTTTATATAAAAAGATTATACTGTTTTTCTTCTGCAAATTTATATACAGGAATTTGTAATATTATGAGGAAGAGGGGGCCATAGACTGTGGCTGAGTCTCGGCAGCAATAGAGGTGGATGTACCAGCACCCTTGAAGTTGAAGTTGAAGTTGTGTTGGGTGGCACACTCCTACTGAGCTACCCACTTCTCAACCTCAGTATTAATAAAGCGGTGCCTAGCCTGCCTTTCCTTGAAGGTCTCATGACCTCCTCAGCCTCATCAACTGTGGCACGGACCTATTCAACAAGGTCCCTAGGTGCAGTATGTGTGATGGCTGTGCTAGTAGGGTTGTCCCTGCACGCTTGTCTCTCAAGACATGCGCCTCGCACTTCTCTTCTTGAGCTATTTGGTTAGCAAGATTTAATCTGCACACATTAATGGCCAAAGGGACTTCATTCATCTCAGGAAGAATGAAAGGTACACCTCTGAGCATTCTCGGTCCATTATGCTTAGTATAGTATTTTTTGATGAAGGTGGTCGTGAAATGCTTATCCTTGGTCACTTTCTTGAGCTCGGCAGCATGAACGGTAGAGTTGATGGCTTCGGTGACTGTGGAACCCCGGTTCGCGACACCCCTTCACTTGAAAGGCGAGTTGGGGTTTGGAAACTTAAGCTAATGGAATACGCTCGGCCTCGTCATGGCCTCTAAAATGTGTCTACAAAGACGCCCCTCTATTTTATGGTTAAACAGAGAAAAATCATATTATACCAGAAAATGTATAGGTTTGGGAGCTAAGTTACGAGTTGGGAAGGGTTAACCACCCAACTCGCCCTTTCCGTTTCGTTTTTGGGGTTTTATTAAAATAACACACTTTTTAATGTATTTTGTCTAAAAAAGTAATATATATAAATAAATAAATAAATAAATAAATATATATATATATATATATATTGAAAATAATGGCGCTTTGATTTAAATGTCATTTGGGTATAATAACGACTATGTTTGTGTTTATATATACAATCTTATTTTCCATTAACGATAAGAGGATATATTATAAATTTAACTATCTATATTATAAAATAGCTCAGTAATTTGGTAAAAACTAACTACTGGTCTGGATTAATTTTTAGCAAAGACAACTACCAGCCATGATTAACTCTCACATATCTCAAACGTGTATGATAGTTTATTTACTGATTTAGTCATACATTTGTTTATTGTTTTCAATATTAACTATTAATTCTAATTTAGATATGTTTTATTAGGATTTACTGATTTACTAATTATGATAAATTCTATTACGGATTTACAATATTACAATGTTAACCATTAATTCACATTCATTCAAATATGTTTTAATATGATTTACAGATTTACTTTTTACTGATTTACTGTTTATTTCAAATTCTTTTAATGATTTATTTTTAAAAAAATTTACTAATTTACTTTTTAATTTGTTTTACAAGGATTTACTGTTTTACAAATATTTAGTTTGTAGGTTGTTAACTGATTTTTATCGTAATCAATGGGATCTCAATTTATTTTTTGTCAAATTTATTGTTTTAAAAAGATTCTTACTTTTTGTAATTTTTCAAGTATTTATATTTCTTTTTTTTTAATTCGTGCTAATTTCTCTTATTGGTCTGAAATCTTTGTGATTTCAGATTTTTTATAGTGTTTTGTTAGTTCACTCTTCTCTTTCAATTTATTTTATAGTTTTTATTTGCTGAGATTTTTATTTTTGAGTTTATTTTATTTAATAGGTATTGCGTTGGTGTGTGTGTGTGTGTGAGAAAGAATGCTTTTGATTATTTAATTATACTTTTTTGGATGAGTTATAAAAATTTAAATCCAATAAAATGTGTTATTTCTTTAGTTTTGGGAACTCTTTTTTTTTCATCTTGTGTAAATTGATCCGACCCCCTACAAAATACTGAATATATATTAATTTATTCATATCATACTCTACATACTGATCATGTCTTGTGAGAACCCAAAACATACTTGTATAATATGTCTTCCATACTTGTTAATATGTTCTTATGTGCCTTAATATGTTTTAGAGTCCATATTGTTCATATCATGCTTGCATTAGGTCAACCATGATCGTAGTTGCTTGTATGCCTTTCATGCGTTGCATGCTTTGTTATACTTGCTTCTTGTATCGTCTTAGTGCTTAACTAAGTCCTACTTGATATGATCTTCTCGGAAGGCTTCGTTGAAGAACGATTTACACACGCGGCGGAAGCTAGGGATTGAAGGATGTTTGCGGGGGTGACACCTCGACCCAACAATTAGCACGAATAGAACCTTGGCATGTACAACCGCAACCCGCACTCGTAGCAATTGAAGAACCTAAGTATTGTGAATAACGCCACAATAGGGATGAAATTCCTATTGATAAGTTAGGTTTCGAACACAACGGAATCACACCGAAGCATTCACAAGTTCATGAAGAACAAGGAGGTTTCGAAGAAAACACTCAAAACTATAATAATGAAATAATCCAAAACTAAATTGTTTTACAATGAAAGGAAGAAGCCTATTTATAACCTAACAAGTAAACCCTAATACTTGGAGAAAAAGAAACCCTAAAATTAACTAAACTAATGAAAACCCTAATAATCTCGTTTTTCTACATGGGCCTATTTTCTGAAATTGCATTTTGGCCCCAAAAGTCTTCCAATAGTTATTAAAAGCTCTCCAAGTCATATATGAATATATGGGGACCCATTTGAAGGCTTCCTTTTCGATACTGAATTGTTTAAAAGCTGATTCGGCACAACTGGGCACCTTGCGGTCGCAAGCCCCTCGGCACCTTGCGATCGCAAGCTCGGCAGAACATCACTCCGTAAAATAACAGGCCTTGCGGTCGCAAGCCTTATGTGACCTTGCGTCCGCAAGGTCTCCAGAATGTCAGTATCGATCTCTTCTTATTCTGAATCGCGCTCACCAGCCTATTTTGATTCGTCGAGTATCCATTATAGTAGCCCGAATCTCCAATGAACCCACGGATCAAGTTGGTGTAGAATTCTTGAATCTTCCAATCATATTCCACACATTTTACGAGATTCATTTGATTTATTCTGTGCTTGGTTTTGATCTTTCCATGCTTGATCAACATTTGACTTTGACTCGAACTTAGGCTTGACAGGATCTCATCATTCCCTCCCTCTTCAAAAAGATTTGTCCTCAAATCTGGACCTACATCAAATGGACGCGAATTAGCAACCTAAAAGTATGAACTCACATTAATCTTACCACGTAAATCCACTTTAGAGGTCATATTTTCGTCATGCACAAAATCCTTTCGTTCTCGCACAAGCTTTCCATCTAAGCCCACATAAACCACGTTTCCTGGATCATGAATTAATCGAACTTCATTGGCATCATATCCATCCTTGCGTTCCACATTGATCCTTGCCTAAACCTGTAGGAGAATCATAACAACACTACGCGATGCAAGATGATCAAAGTGGTTAGCACGACAATTCATACTCAACAAGTAATCACATATCATCATGTTCAATTTAGCACAACCGAATTCTTTTTCAATATTATGCATCACCAAAACTCCATCTCCGGGTTCAAATATCAATCTAACATGTCTCACTTGCATTACTTGGTGATTTTCCATGAATGACAACATCAAATATGCAAGATTAAACACAATGAGATCATCATAAGGAATGTCAATGAAAGATATTAATAAGTATAAGAAGATAATATGCAACATGGCATACCAACTCATGTATCCAAATCCTTCATGACAAGTAAATCCATCAATGTTTTTAATCTCACTCATCAAGTTATCACAACTCGATGTTCCCTCATCAAAATCATTTATAGAACCAAAGTCACCTTCCTTTTTGAGCAACTTATCACAAGTCAAGGTTTCTTCACTACAAACAATTTTTCCATACTCTATAGTCTCTTTCTTCCAATTACCAAAAATTGAAGTCTTCTCATTTATTCCTTTGACTTGAAACAAACAACAACCAAATTCACCAGGTTTGAAGATTAATCTAACAGATTTTATCTTTTGCATATTCATATTTAGCAATAATGAATCATACAACAATAAGAAATTACAACCAGAGTGCAATCTCAAGGATAAACATCCTTTAGGCTCAATAATCAGACTATTAGTAAAAACATGCTTATATCCCTTAATAACATGAAGCTCATAACCTTTCCAAGGTTTAACATGCTTAACACAATTTATTTCCCTCAATGAAACTATATGCAATCCATAAATCTTATGAAACATCAACGCATCATGTGGAATTTCAACAATCTTATGACATGCAACAAAATAATTCATCATAGAAATATCATGCATAATCTCATGTTTAGAACTCACATCTTGATGAAACTCAGAATTCCCCAATGCAAAATTCATAATTTTCTTTCCAACTTGTATTGCACAATGCACTCCTATCATATTAACAACCAATGTACTATCCATGAACGGATCCACATATGAATGATTAGGTATTTCCAATGTCAAATTTAAATCAGCATCAATGTATTCACCACATTTAATCCAATCACTTAGACCATGGTGACTTACCAAATTTTGTAATTGAAACTTTCTAGCATGGTCAAGTGGCTTAACAATCTTTCTCATGAATAAGACATTCATAACATTAATCAAAATTTTCAAAGTAACACCTTTCACAATTCTGAAGTTATCACCAAAGTTATGGTGTACATCATGTAATAAATTAATTGGTTTAACAATCTCACCCATGACTGAAGTGTCTACAAGACTATGTAACTTCCCAAACCCAACAACTATACTATTGAGCTTATGATCAATATCATGGTGACTATCATGCAACAATTCACCACATATCTTATTTTTCCAAGAAAGAGTAAGATGATACCTTTGAGAAAGTTTAGGATCTACAACAATCTCCTTACCTTGTTGGTATTCAACCTTGAGTCTCACAATTTCTTTAGACGGTGTAGGCTTCAACTCATGATCAATTTGTGAATGAGAAACAATGAAACTAGGCAATAACAATTCAAATTTATTAGTATGAAAATTTGCCTCACTTTCTTCCTTTCTCTCACACTCTTTCTTTTCCTCTCTCTCTCTCTCTCTATCTTTCCTCTCCTTTTCCCCGGCTATCTCAAAACTAACTATCTCCTCTTGAGCCGGCCTCTCACTCTTGTTTTCACACAAACTCTCCTTTTTCTCGGCTATCTCACAAACCTCACTTTTTTCACAAGCCGAACTCTCTTTATTTTCACTCAAGCTCTCATTTTGTGAAGGCTTCTCTATATTCTTTTCCTCACTAGCCTTTCTCTCATTTAATTCATGTTCATCTTCAAGAACTTGATTTGTTGTAGGTGGAACTTGTTGTGAAGTCTCGAATGCAAGCTCCATTAGTTCTCGAAACTCTTTCAACCTTTGTTCGTCTTTCTTTTCTCTTTCTAATCTTTCCCTCTCAAACTT
This sequence comes from Codonopsis lanceolata, assembly GCA_013146195.2. Taxonomy (NCBI): domain Eukaryota; kingdom Viridiplantae; phylum Streptophyta; class Magnoliopsida; order Asterales; family Campanulaceae; genus Codonopsis; species Codonopsis lanceolata. The sequence goes on along the minus strand of CM028378.1, from coordinate 79,463,345 downwards.
CTCTTTCTTTATTATTTCAAGATTTTCTTTCTCAATTTTTTTCTCATCAATTCTTTTCTTTTCACCCTTCTCTTTTTCTCTACAAGCATAATCCCATGGACGACCCAATAAGAGATGCCACCCTTTCATAGGTACCACATCACACAAGACACACTCTTTGTTCTCCCCAAGACTAAATGTGACCTTCACTTGTTTATCCACCATTATCACCTCATTAGAACATAATTGCAATTTATAAGGTCGGCGGTGTTTAACAACGAGAAGTCCTAATTTCTCAACCAAAACAGTGCTAGCAACATTAGCACCACTATCCTTAGCAATAACTAGTCTACACACTTTGTCGAACACAAGACATCTCCTATAAATTATGTTTGAAAACACATCTTCTTTTCTTTTGCCTTGCGTACTTAGGGTCACCAATAAGTCACCTAGCATGCTTTTCTCCATAGATAACTCATTATGACTTTTGTGATCTCTAAGTTTAGAAATTTCCATATTGTCACTTCTACTTTTAAACATTGTGAAACCTGCAGAAAATATGTTAGAAATAAACAAGTTTATATCTCACACACTCCCTTACGTGTATCACTCAAGCAATTGATCACACCTCTCGTGTTTACCTACTCTCCCTCACCTTCAATTCCTCCAAGTTCTAAAAGAACTAATAAATAAATCGGTGAATTCAGAAGTAAACAAACCAAACTCAATCAATAGAATTCGACGTATAGAAATAATGAATTAAGAATAGAATTTCAAGGATGAAAGGCTCAAAGATCAATTGTAATAGAAGATTCGATATTAATTTTCGAACCTAGATGATGACAATACTTCATGCTTCTCAATTCGCACAACTAGCAATATTTAGTTTCAAGCAATAACAACTTCTTCTTTTTTCTGCAACTAACAATTTTCTTTTTTTGTTTAGATTTCTTTTTTTTTCTTAATCTGAATTTTCTTTTTTTTTTTCTAATTTTCGGACCTGTTTTCTTTTTTTTTTGTCCGAATTCTTTTTTTTTTTTTTGGTAATTTAAAGCTGTCCAAAATTAATTAAAACAGCAGAATTTTTTTAATATGAATAGTATGGATGAACAGTGCCGGATGAACAGTAATTCCGGCGATGAACAGTGAATTCGGGATGAACAGTACCACGTCAATGAACACTAATTCCGGTGAACAGTGCGCAGTGAACAGTAACGAATTTTTTTTCTTCTTTTTTTGATTTATAACCCTAGAAATTTAGGGTTTGAAAAAGAACATATAAAACACAAATATGAAGAACAAACGTAGGATTGATGATCCTAGTTCGAAGGAAGAAGAGAAAGAAACAGATAACTAATTAAGAACAATTTAAATAAAAGATAGATTATGGAACAAACCTTTGCTCTGATACCAAAATGATACGATCTTCTCGGAAGGCTTCGTTGAAGAACGATTTACTCACGCAGCGGAAGCTAGGGATCGAAGGATGTTTGCGGGGGTGACACCTCGACCCAACAATTAGCACGAATGGAACCTTGGCATGTACAGCCGCAACCCGCACTCGTAGCAATTGAACAACCTAAGTATTGTGAATAACGCCATAATTGGGATGAAATTCCTATTGATAAGTTAGGTTTCGAACACAACAGAATCACACTGAAGCATTCACAAGTTCATGAAGAACAAGGAGGTTTCGAAGAAAACACTCAAAACTATAATAATGAAATAATCCAAAACTAAAATGTTTTACAATGAAAGGAAGAAGCCTATCTTCTGAAATTGCATTTTGGCCCCAAAAGTCTTCCAATAGTTATTAAAAGCTCCCCAAGTCATATCTGAATATATGGGGACCCATTTGAAGGCTTCCTTTTCGATACTGAATTGTTTAAAAGCTGATTCGGCACAACTGGGCACCTTGCGGTCGCAAGCCCCTCGGCACCTTGCAATCGCAAGCTCGGCAGAATATCACTCCGTAAAATAACAGGCCTTGCTGTCGCAAGCCTTATGTGACCTTGCGTCCGCAAGGTCTCCAGAATGTCAGCATCGATCTCTTCTTATTCTAAATCACCCTCACCAGCCTCTTTTGATTCGTCGAGTATCCATTATAGTAGCCCGAATCTCCAATGAACCTACGGATCAAGTTGGTGTAGAATTCTTGAATCTTCCAATCATATTCCACACATTTTACGGGATTCATTTGATTTATTATGTGTTTGGTTTTGATCTTTCCATGCTTGATCAACATTTGACTTTGACTCGAACTTAGGCTTGACATGATCTCATCACTACTAGAGCCTTATTACTTTTCTTACATGTTTTATAAATTCAATCTTAGTCATTGTATGCTTGGTTGAGAGTTCAGGAGCCTTCTTGCTTAATTTGATCTTTTGACTCTTAGGGTCTCTCGGTTTGTCTTTCCTTGCCTCGTTTCGTGTGTTTGAGACTCATGAGATGTTAAATTGAATTCTAGACCTTGTATTCTAGTCCTAAACATGTTTAAGAATGTTCATTCATACTTGTTGCATCTTTAATTGTTTAACTCGTAGTTGATTTGTTTGATGTTCGTCGCGAGTTTCGCCCTTCATTCCTCCTTGTTCTAGGAGATATTCAAACCTGTATCGGACGTGTTTTGAGTGTGTTAAACATACCATATAGTTTGGGGTTGAATTGGACATATTTAGGACTTTTTTTCTAGTCATTTTGGCCATCCAGACCTCTGAGCGCTTGCTCAACCAGTGCCTGTGCGAGTGCACAAAATCCAGCAAGTCTAAGAAGTTAAAAGGGGACTGAGCGCTCGCTCAGCCTTCCCCCTGAGCGACTGCCCAGCTTCAGCACCAGCAATACGGGATTTTCTGCAATCCAAAATTGTAACCCATTTAGCCCATTAAACCTCCATCCTTAGTGACCCTAATCCATGGTTTCATACTCTAACTAAGTTAACTAATCCTAATCCTTTTCATCCTCCATGTGACAAGTGGATTCCAACTCATCCTCCTTGGGCCATGTGGATTTCCACCCATATTTGCATGTTATATTTAAGCATCCCTCCTTTGTGATCAGCCATAACCCCCCCCCATTTGCAGCCATTTCCTTCTCTCTCTTCATGAACTCAAGTGTTTGAAAGGTGAGGTGAGATTACTAGGTGTTTCCTCCATATCTTGAGCTTCTGAGTCCCGATTTCCAATACGAGACAACCAAATCGAAGCTATCGACGAGGAGCACGGTTCTATCCGATTAGATTTTGTTCATTTCATCTTTTTCCTTGGTGTAAGGTAAGCTATTGGTTCCCGTTAGGATCTATGCTAGAAACATCATGATATCCCCTTTTTCTCATGATTCTCATGCTCCTACCATATCTATACTATGTTTGATGATGATTTGAGACTATAGGATTTTTGTGTGATATACTCATCTTGTTGTTTTGGTTTTAAACCTAGAATTAAATGTGTTCTATGCCCCATTTGAAATAACTATTGTTCTTGGACCATTGACTTTTAATGACTTTTAGAATTTATGATTCTAGGGTTCCATAATTGATGAATTAATAATAATTCTTGGCTATGGTTATTATTTGGATTAATTGCCTAGTCCATCCTATACGAGAACTTAGAAAAGAGTTTAGAATGCATTCAGTGCTTCAACTCTATTAAATGAACTTATAGAGACGACTCAACGGAGTCCATTTTAGTGAGTCATTGAACAATACCGGCTCAATGATCAATCCCTACAATGTTCTAAATGCGTTTTACTAAGAATACTAGTTCTAGACTCTTGAATTGGATTGACTACCATGCTTGATTTTAAATGTCATATAATAGAATGTCTATTTGATATGTTGAGTTTGCTCTTGTCGAACTCAATCCTACATGAATTATTGATGAGAATACTTTCTTGTCATGAATGAGATCACTCTTGTGGACCTCATTCTCTACTTGAGAATTTGTTAAGTAAACACTACTTGACATTTGCATGAGTCTAGCTGGCATACTTGCTCTTGTACACACTCGCCTCTATTGTGGCCGCAGTGGGGAAGTAGTCCCTTTGTTGTAACCATTAAAGCGCATTGGTATGTCTATCCGGGCATCTCCTCGGAAGGTCGATGTACTCCCAACCATCTGACACCTCACATTCCAGATAACGCTTGTATGGAGGAACTACGTAGCGACACCGGTTCCCCATATATCCTTATCCTATGTGATTTAATTATGAGCACCTATGTGAAACAATGTGCATCTTGGATATATGATCTCTATGCTTATGTGATGATACCTTGCCTTGTATGTTGCATATTGCCATGACATGCATGATTGATAGCTTACAAGTCTTTATGACTTACACATTCCTCTTTACTATTTTAGATCCTAGCAAAGCAGGTCCTTCTTATTGAGGCTTGCAGTGTTCGTGCTTCCCTTATTTCACTTTTGGTCCGACGTTCCGGTTGAAGAGGTGGTTTGGATGTACTCTTCTATTCTTTTGTATTTTTCAAGGACGATGGGTTTAAAAGCAAGTCATTTAGACTATGCTTGGGAATGTGTATAGAACTTGTGTTTGCTCCTTTAATTAACTAATAGTAGTTTTAACACTTGTAGTAATCGTATTCCTTTTGATGTCAGCATTATGTAAGCCGAGCTTGGTTATCATGTTGATTAGTTCACTATGTATAAGTCTTCCGCTGAGCATCCCATTAGCTGTTATTTATTTCCTGTCCTTTAACTGCTAGCTTGGGTTCCGGCATGTAGTGTTGCCGATGACATGGTTTAATTGCTTAACTGTTATATCAGGAAAAGTTTTTAAAATTCCGACCTTTTGGTGCCGAGGCGTGTTATGTCTCCAATGTTGCATCACATTGTTTTCTTAAATTGAGTCCTTGCATGTTGTGTTGTTTCTTGTTTCCTCATATTTGGGTGGTCCGACCAGCGGTTCCACCTCGGGTCCGGGTCGGATCGCAACATGTCTCATACCAATATAATGTCATAGGCACGGGCAGGAAATCTTTTATAAGGTTAAATTAACATTATCTATAAATATACATAATTATTTTATTTACATTTCATTTATTATTTACTACATTTCTAAATATAATAATATTTAACGTATTATAACATTTATAATTAATATTTACAAAAGGAAACATAATATGATTATTCTACATTTAATCTATAATAACGGGAACAAACTAGTAGGTGGGTACCTCTTCAAGCGTGAATGTCTAAACCCGTATATAAGTCTAGGCTTTAGCTGACTAGGCGTTTGAAGTCCTTAGGTGTGCTTTGTCTATCCTTCCGAGAAAATGAAGTCTTTTTGCTCTAATCATCATCATCATCATCATCATCATCTTATCATCATCATAAAATCATTATTATCCTCTACGGAGTTTTTGTAGGGTAACTGTATCTTTAATCTTTTGATCGGTGTGAGAACCCCCCACCTGTTTCGAACGCATGCCCTCGTTATTGAAAAGCGAGTGGTTTCAAAACATTAGGTGCGTGGAATACACTCGGCCTCGTTGTGGACTCTAAAATTATGTGTAAAGAGTCATCATCTCTATTTTAAGGTTAAATAGAGAAAAACAAAAAAAAAATACCAAAAATGTGGGCTTGGAGACTTTCTCTCTCTTTTATTGTTGTTGTTGTTGTATATTTTTGTTGTCGTTATGGTAGGCAGTGTGTGGCACTATGCCCAGAATAGGTAAAGGCGGTGGAAAATGTTTTGTGGAGTTTTGGCTGAGTAATAGTAGTTTTTGTTGTTGTTGTTGTTGTTGTTATTGTATTCTTTGGAGTTTGGGCAGTGTAACGGTAGTGTTTGGCTTTTTGATCGTCTTGTTTGGGCAAGGATTGACGGTCGGATAAAGGCTTGTGGGGCAAGGAAGGCTCGCTTGGGCGAGGAGAGGAGGCTTGCTCAAAGCAAGGAAGGTTCGCTTGGGCAAGGAGACAAGGAAGCTCGCTTGCTCGGGCAAGGGAGGAGAGGAGGCTGCTGCCATTGAGGGAGAATGAGAGAGAGAGAGAGCTGGGAGGGCTTTGGAGTGTTCAATAAAGGAGGGGAAGGCTTCCTTTTATAGGAAAAAAAATGAAAGTGGGTAACCAGATGAAGCGCTAGATTCGACATTTGTAGTGACGAAGCAATAGACTGGTCAGCACAAAGCAAGGCACCCATTTGACAGATTTGGGCGCGGCGCCTTGACTTGTTCTCCTTTGAAAATTGTTACACTTTCCCCCTTCAGTCATCAGTTCATCTTCCTACCTTTTTTATTCTTGTTTGATGCTTTGGCCCCCCTGAAACTTAATGGAAATTTAACGTTCATTAGTCCATTTAATTTATAAATTATATTTTAGGACATTATAAATTAGAGGTACGAATTTGGGGTGTCTACAGAGCCTCTCAACGACCGAGTTTATGAGTAATCGAATGTGTAAGCCAAATTCATTGATAAAATAGACTCCTAAATTTGAGATAAACGACGCTGGGGAAGATTTTTGGGTTTAAAACATTAGTGATGCAAATCTTTGGTGTTGCCAATCGTGGGAAACATTTTGTAACGCTACCGTTTTGAAAACATTTTGTCATGGTCGAACCTATCGTAATAGGCTGCCTACATATCCTTTTCAATCGTAGCTCGTCCGTGGTCTATGTTCCTAGGATTTTAACCTAGTAAACACGACGGCGGAAGCTTCTGTCACTTCATTCAACATAGGAAAAGTGATGGGACCTTCAGATGTTCTTCACCTAGCATAGGTAAAGTAGGTGGGATTTTCATCAAACGCCACATTACAATATTCATTACAATTTCCAACAATTGTTTTCGAACACCACATTGCAATATTAATTACAATGCCCAAGGATTTTTCACGTCACGTTGCAATATTCATTGCAACGCCCAAAGATTTTTTCTATGTCACGTTGCAATATTCATTGCAACGTCGAAAGATTTTTCCAACGTCACGTTGCAATATTCATTGCAACGCCAAAAGATTTTCCAAAAGTCACGTTGTAATATTCCATCACAATGCGTGAAAGATTTTCCAAAGTCACTTTGTAATATCATTACAACGCTAAAATATTTTCCAAAAGTCCTGTTGTAATATTCATTACAATGCCCAAAAGGTTTTCCATGTCACGGTGTAATATTCATTACAACGCCAAAAAGTTTTTTCAACGACATGATGTAATATTTATTACAACGCCAAAATTTTTTCCAAAAGTCCCATTGCAATATTTATCACAACGCCCAAAAGGTTTTCCATCTCATGTTGTAATATTCTTTAGAACACAAAAAGGTTTCCAACATCACGTTGCAATATCATTGCAACACTAAAAGATTTTACAACGTCACATTGTAATATTCATTACAACGCCAAAAGTATTCTTTAACATCACGTTGTAATAGTTATTACAATACCAAAAGGTTTCCAACGTCATATTGCAATATTCATTGCAACACTAAAAGATTTTCCATAGTCACGTTGTAATATTCATTACACCGCCAAAAGTTTTTTTTCAACGTCACATTGTAATTACAATGCCAAAAGGTTTCAAACGTCACGTTGTAATATTCATTACAATGCCAAAAATATTTTTTGTATCATGTTGTATCACCAAAAGGTTTGCTAAAATGTCACGTTGTAAGATTCGTTACAACACCCAAACAATTTTCCGTACCATGTTGTATCACCCAAAATGTTTTCCCAAACATTCACGTTGTAATATCCGTTACAACGCGAGAAATATTTTTCCTTGTATCACTAAAAGGTTGTCCAAGAGTCACATTGTATCACAAAAATTTGTTTCCAAATGTCATCTTGTAATATATGTTACAACGCCAGAAAGAATTTTCCATGTAAGTGTAATGCAATATGGATATGAAAACCAAATAATTGATGTAACGCGGAATGCAGAACAAAGTTACGTTAGCTGTTATGATTAAACCTATCGTGATAGGGTGCCTACGTATCCCCGAAAGGAATCAGACCAAAGGTAGTTCAGATCCAAGTAATATGTCGCTTTGCCCAAAATAGGAAAATCAGGAGGGACTTTCAAGTGTGCTTCACCCAGAATAGGCAAAGCGAAGGGATCTTTCAGAATGCGCTTCCCCCAGAATAGGGAAAGCGAACAGCATAGGCAATATCTAGTCGAGTTATAGATAGTTAGATGAGTCTGCCAATAAGTCTTCTGTACTGAGAAGAATCAGACAGCAAGTCACCTTGGTCAGCAGCCAAACCATGACATTGCTTCATAGGAATCTTAGAGGCTTTGGCAGACATATATCCCACATCAGAGACTAGATCCAGGGTGTACTTTCTCTGATGAATACAGAGACCAGCAGCAAATCTAGCAATTTCTATGCCCAAATTTTTTTTTAAATGACCAAGATCCTTGATATTAAATTGAGTATGGAGATGAGCCTTGACTGCAGCAATGGTAGTAGAATCAGAACCAGCAATGAGGATGTCATCCATATAAACCAGAATAGCAGTAAAAGAACCAGGTCTGGCTAAGGTAAAGAGGGTGTGATCATTCTTGGAGGCTTGGAATCCAAAGGAAATTAAGGCAGATGCAAACTTAGAGTACCATTGTCTTGGTGCTTGCTTAAGACCATATAAGGACTTGAGCAGCCTGCAGACAAGAGGTTTGGAAGAATTAGCGAGTAAAAGACCAGGAGGTGGTCTCATATATACCTCCTCCTCTAAATCTCCATGAAGGAAGGCATTTGTAACATCCATTTGGGAAAGAGGCCACCCTTTAATAGCTGCAAGGGACAGAAAAAATCTTACTATAGTCATCTTAGCCACATGAGCAAAAGTCTAAAAATAGTCTTCATCTTTAGTCTGAGTGAAGCCTTTGGCCACAAGTCTGGTCTTATACTTATCTAGACTCCCATCAGCCTTATATTTCAATCTGAATACCCACTTACAACCCACTGCTTTCTTGTTAAAAGGTAATTCCTATAATGTCCAAGTATTATAGAGTTCTAAGGCATTCAATTTTGCATGCATAGCTTGACACCAGTTTGGATCTTTAAGGGCTTGGGAATAAGAAGTAGGTTCAGTCAAGGAAGAAATATTACAAATATAGGAATAGTAGGAAGGGGAGATAGAAGAATAAGAGATAGGAGACAAACCTGCAAAGCAAGTAGAGTTGATAAAGCTGGATGGAAGCCCTGTATAATCATGGTGCTTACATGGAACATGTCTTTCCCTAACAAGTCTAGGTGAAGAAGGTTGGTGAGATGTAGTGGATGGTTGTGGATCATTAAGAGATTGAGGTGCAGTGGGTGAGTGTTGAGCAGGTGAATCTGGTGTAGGAGATGAATGTGGTGTAGGAGATGAATGTGGTGTAGAAGGTGACACTGGTGCAGGAGATGGATGTGGTGTAGGAGATGAATATGGTGCAAGAGATGCTTGTGGAGTAGAAGATGAGTCTGGTGTAGAAAATGATTGTGGTGGAAGGGGTGAATGTGTGCAGGAAATGGTTTTGGTAGAGGAGAGGAAGGTGTTGTAGTGGATAAGGGAAATTCGATAGGATTGATGGGATCCGAGGACACATGAGAAAACATGGGAATAGTGGAGTCTTGAGTAAAGTATGAGGATGTCCTGTAAGGAAAATGATCTTCATAAAACTAAACATCTCTTGAAAATATAACTTTGTGAGTAGTGAGATCATATAGTTTGTAGGCTTTCTTTCCATATGGGTAACCAACAAAAATACATTTGATGGCTCTAGGGGAGAATTTGTCTCTTTGAAACTTTAAAGTAGAGGCAAAACAAATACAACCAATAACCCTTAAATGAGAATAAGAAGGGGCTTGATGCAATAAAGTTTCATAAGGAGTTTTAAAAGAAATAATAGGTGTAGGAGTCCTGTTTATAAGGTATATGGCTGTAAGAACACAGTCCTCCCAAAATTTGATGGGGGAGATTGGCTTGAAATCTGAGGGCTTTGGCTACATTAAGCAAGTGTCTATGCTTCCTTTCAACTCCGCCATTTTGTTGAGGAGTCTCAACACAAGAACTCTGGTGGTCAATGCCAAGATTAGTTAGAACAGATGATAGAGAAGTGTTGAAGAACTCAGTCCCATTGTCAGACCTTAAGACTTTGATAGTTGTAGAGAACTGATTATTAACCATTTTGAAAAAAAAGCAGTAAGATAGAAGAGAACATGAGATTTTGATGAGAGGAGATATGTCCAAGTAGTTCTTGAGAGGTCATCCATAATAGTGAGAAATGAGTTGAAACCATTATAGGTTTTGTGAGTGTAGGGTCCCCATATATCACAATGAATACGAGAGAAAGGGGTGTGTTACTGGAACTTAGAGGAAATGGTATTCTGTATTGCCTGGCCATATGACAAACATCAAAGACAGTAGCAGAGTCCTTCTTATTACAAAAAATAGGGTAATGTTGTAAAGTTTGCATGGGTACATGGCCTAGTCTAAGGTGCCAAAGAGTGGCAGAATTTGAACATGATACAGAAGCAAAAACTAGACTGCAAGACAGAAACAGCAGCATGTAAATCCAGCTTGTACATGCCTTTATCCAGCTTATCAATCCACTTCAAGCTCCTGGTGATTGAGTCCTGGAAGATGCAATGTGAAGGTAAAAATGTTAAGTGACAGTTACTATGGGAGGTTAATTTTCTCACAGATAGTAAATTAAGGGAGAAATCTGGCACACACAGGACATGAAAAAGAGTAATACCAATAGGAAGGTTAACCTGACCAACATGAGTCACTGGGGCTGTAAGACCATTTGGAAGAAGAATAGTAGAAGAAAATGGCTTAGGGTTAACAAGGAAAGAAGTAGAAGAGACAATATGGTCTGTAGCTCCAGAGTCTATGATCCATTCAAGCCTATTATGTACAGTATTGAATCCAGCAGAACCAGTAATACTTGGTTTTACAGACATCTTACCAGCCACTTGATCAACATTGGAATTGCCTGTAGAACATCCCTGATTGATCAACAGTATGAGTTTATTGTAATGGTCTTAGGACATGGTAACATTGCCATTTTCAGGTTCTATGACACCAGTAGGTAGAACAACAGCAGCATTTACATGAGTAGGATGAAGAGAAGAATTCACAGTTGATTTATTCTTCAGGTTCTTGGGCATCTTTGCTGGATCTGGTTTAATTCCATACAATTTGTGCCATTCTAGAAATCCCTACAGGAAGAAGCAGTTTGCCTTTGTGTGGCCTGTACCTCCACAGTGGTCACATAACAGACTGCCTTTGGTACTTCCTTTCTTACCATATCCAGAAGAGTTTCCTTTACCATTAGCAGGTGTGTTCTTGGCAAACAATACAGTTGAGACATTAGAATCAATAGCTACAGGATTTGGTGCCTTAATCCTTTCATCTTGCAGCAATGGGGACAAGGAAGTACTTATGTTTGGTAAAGGTGTAATGGCCAAAATTGTGCTTCGAATTCCAGAATAAACCTCATTTAGACCTATTAAGAACTGTGTGACTTTTTGAACCTGATTATATTCCTCCATCCTTTTAATCAGACCACATGAACATGAGCACCTACACTTAGGCATATTATTAGCTTCTTCAAAACCATCCCAAATTGATCTAAACTTTGTAAAGTAGGTTGTAATGGACATAGTTCCTTGTTGCAGATTCATCATCTCTTTCTTAATTTGGAATACTTATGTGCCATTACCTTGAGTGAACCTACATTCTAAATCATCCCAGATTTCCTTGGCAGTTTTGAAATATACTAAACTAGGACTAATTTTAGTTGAGATGGCATTTAGAAGCCAAGAAATGAGCATGTCATTGCATCGTTGCCAGTGAATCGGATATTTAGAATTTGAATTTGGTTTCTTATGAGCACCAGTTACAATTCCTAGTTTCAATTTGGATGATAGAGCAATTATCATTGCTCTCTTCCACTGATTATAGTAATTATTGGTAAGAACATGGGTGATTAAACTCATTCCTGGATGATCATTTGGATTTAGGTATAGAGGATGTGATAGAGGAATTGCACAGTGTACCTCGACAGATTCATACTCATCCATTTCTTCAGTTGCTTGCTGTGTCAAAAAATGTTGTTGTGGTTCTTCAGTAGTTTGCTGTGTGGGGGATTTCTGTTGTACTCTTCTAGATTTTGACTCTCTTCAGACATCTTCAATGACTAAGCAGATTTGTGTGGTTTTTGATTTTGAAGTTGTAATTGAATTCAGTCTTGTAGTACATAAGTAAGTAATTTGCTCTGATACCATAAAACAGAAAAGGAAAGAAGAAAAATTGAGAAGATGAGAATTTTGGGAGAAAAAAAAAAGAGAATTTTGGGAGAAAACTCAAGATTGAGTTTAAGTTGTATTCAGCTTTTCCATTATATCACTTTCAATACACTGGATAACATGCTTATATATCACATTTGTTGGGAAATATCTTCTAGCAAACTCAACCACTTACAACCAGAAAACTGAATCTTAACTACCTTTACAATATTACACTCTGCACCCTTGGACTCCCATCATAGTACACTCGAAACCCCTGAACCTTTCTGCTCTGGGACTGATGTTGCTGCTGCTGTTGTGTCCTCTTCTTTACTTTCTTCATTTATAGATAGCACCTTTGTCCTGGTGTGGGTTCGTTTACATCATCATCCGCTGTCTTTTTTCACTCCTTCATACCTTAAGCAGATTGGTAATACCTTTGGTAGATTCTCACGGGCGGATGACAAGACTCTTACTCTTTCACACCTGTAAGACCCTGAAAATTTGCAAGTTTGACTTTCAAGCATGGTTGACTTATTGTGTGAGTCTTCATGTGTTTAGGTTAATTGGACTATGACCAATACCCTAGAGATGTTGGAGTTACAATGTGTAACTTGGCATTGCTGGGAACTCCACTCAGTAGAGCGTTATCTTCCTTAGTTCTTATTTGCGATATTTGAAATATCCTAGGTCTTCATGTACTTACTTCGACACATTTAATATCATTGTAATCTTGTTTATAAAGTTTACTTGTGGTCACTACGTTCGTAGTATAGTCGTTGTTGTAAGCTTGATTTCACGATTCGCGTTTTGTTAACGTATCGCCTTTCGTATTTTCCTTACACTTAGTTTTGGTGTAACCTTAGGTATGTGTTTGGGACCTTTCATTAGTATTTTAACATGCTTTAAAACAAGTAATTATGCTTGTTCATTCGTTGTTTCGATTGTTAGTTTGTTCTGTGTAATTTCATCCGTTATACAACAGTTACGGACTGATTTTTGATACGCGGCTAAATCGTTTTGATCGAGAAACTGTCGAGAAGATTTTAGTTTGGTTTGGTACTTTTTAGGCTTTTATTTTGGACTTTTATAGAGTTCCAGGAGAAGAAATCACGTCGTTTCGTCGAACGGTGTTCAAACCGGAGCCTCAGGAAGTTTGGTCTGCGCCGTCGGGTTACTGTTCACGACGCGAAGAGCTGGACAGATTCGAAATTTCTGTTTTTTTTCCCTATCTACCCTTAATGAAACCCTCCCTAATCCACCCTCCTTGGTCCTAATTGTGTCATAACTTGGTTGTTTAGTTTTAAGGGTGATTTAAGTGGTGTAATGAGGGGATTAATGAGCCAAAAATCAGATTTTTTATACCACAATGTAGTGACACTTGTCCCACTAAGTTTTTGACCATTTATAAACCACAAACCACCATTTGGGACCTCATTTTCTGCCATCTCTCCCCAAAAACGTGAGAGAGTTCTTCCATGGAGGTTGGGGGTTTTCTTGAAGGGTTTGCTTGGGGTTCCTTAGCTCCCCTTCTCCATTATTGAAGCCAAGACCATAGAATCGAAGCTCTTCTCTTCTACTCAATTTCTAACCAATTGGATTTTGGTTTTCTTGATTATGTGAAGCTTGAAGGTAAGCTACTAGACTCCCTCTTCTATTGATTTTGTGCTCATTGACCCTAAGGAAAACAAAGATGTTTGCTATTTGAGGTCAATGAGTACACAAGCATGTTGTGTGTGATTTTATTTTGATTTTTGGATTTTTGGTGAGTGAACTTGTTAGAAGCATGGATAAGATGCTTTCTATGTTTAATGGAGTCTATGAATGAACCTCATTTTGTAAGTTTGGACCTTGAGCATGATAGCCATGAATTCCTAAAACCTAGGGTTTGACTATATGTTGATGTAGCAAATGGGTTCTTGATTATATGAATGATTTTTGGGAATATTATGAGTTGTTGGAATCACACATGTTATAGGTTTAAAGTTTGGAAGTATACTTGATGAATCTTGGATTTTGATTTTAAGCAAGAAAGATGAATTTTTACAATGGATTACATGTTTGAATGTTTCGTTTGACTTTTAAGAATAGAGTTGACTATCATGCATATGAAAGTATGATGCTATCTAATTCATAAAATTATGGTGGTGAGCATGTATAATGAATTATCATTATGGATTACATGAATAAAATGTAATGTTTGACTTTATTGGGTTGAGTTGACTTTTATGCAAATAAGAGTATGTTGGTCAACTATAATTCATGAATTGAAGGTTATGGACATGTTAGATGAATTTACATGTTGGTTATGAACATGCTAGATGAATTAACATCTTGCTTAGATAATGGATATTTTGAATGAAGGCATGCTTGATTAAATGCTAACTTGAGATACATGCTTGAAATGTGATGGTTGACTTGAAATGTTAAGTGTTGACCTATGAACCATGTTTTGGGGTTTTTGTTGGGAAGGTATGGATTGTTGGGTTGCACAATATGTTGCTAACCTTGAGGACTTAACCATGATCATTAGCTAATGAATAATAGGAGGGCTATGATGCAAATAGCTTATATGCCTTCAAATTTGAAAAGAGTAGAAATGACTCAACGGAGTCGATTATAGGACTAATATAAATATAGTGAATCACATATTAAGATCCTACGGAATTTGGGGTAGTTTTGATGGAGGTTAAGCCTCCGAGCATTTTCAAGTGTATGAAGAACACTTGGGTATTAGAGACTTGATATTAATGTTCTAATGTGTTTGTGTGATAGTTAGCATAGAAATGCATAACTAAGTGATTTAAAAGTAAATATCTACTTGATTGGATTAGTGCGGTGTGTTGTACTTTTCTTTTGGATGAGCATGCGAGTATATATTACATGTGCTTGTGTTTGAGTCCAGCTGGTGGTTTATGGTTTGAGTTTTTGGCAGGACGATGCATTGTCTTCACAAATTGTGAGATTCGTAATCGCAATGGATCGCCGCGCTGGGTTTGCACACACCTATCCATCGATGGCCACGGTGGGGATGTAGCTGATCATTACTAGAGTAATAAACCTACATTTGATAGCTATGGAACCCGAACGGGGATTATTTCGGGGACGTCGATACCACGAAAGGGTTATCGAGGACACGTTTGTTTCCGCAGGAGTTACACGCTGGAAACGGAAAGGAAAATCATCTTCTCTCTTACGTGGTTTGTTTTACGAGCACTTATATGAATTATTGTGCTACGTGGTTAATGATATGATTTATATGAGATGATGATTACTTGACGAAATGTTATAGTAAAAATATAACATGCTAATGAAATGATGATTTTTATTATATGATGTTATACTAAAATATAACATGTTATTCATGATTAGAATGGAAACAATGGTCTTTCATATAAAGAATTATTATATGAGTTCTGATTAATGATGAGGTATGAGACTCATGGTATAATTGTGTTATGTGGTTGGTGGTTTGATGAGAGTTTAAATGTGGAAAATAAAATACTACACATTTTTGGAATTTGGAATCATAATCTATTTGATATGATTTATTTTATGATAATTTATGAAGAACTATGTTCTATGTGACTATGGTTGGATTTGGTTTATGTTGAGAATCATACCATGAAATGATATATCATAAGTATGACATGAGATGTACATGTTTTATTTGAGCATCATGTCATGCCATGACATTGCATCTTTAGTAGCTTACTAGGTCATTATGACTTACTTGTTTGCTTTGTTTTCCTTAGATTCGAGCCGAGCTAGTAATTCGAAGGAATCTACCGAGTCTACGATAGAGGGATGATCTTTATGAAGGTTGCTATTAATTTATTTTTGTAACCTTGATTTTGTTGGAAAGGACGTTTGAGAAGTGAAGTTATATAGACTTTACTGTGGGTAGTAAGCTTGTGTTTATTTGGTTCTTGTATTTGTAAATTATTAATACTTAGTTTTTGCGAGCCGACGAATGTTAGTGGAGCCATGTTTGTTTAAGTACGTATTTATTCCATCTTGAGTAATATTATTGTTGGTTGTTGTACTTCGGCATGTTTAGCCATTGAGTGTGTCGACTAAAGTTGTAGACTTAGTTTAATGTTGGGTTCCGGTTGTAACGTGACCGATGACTTGGTAATAATATTGTTTATAAAATTGTTACAAGGAGTTTGTAGTACATGCCCAATGTTGCATCACGTGCGTCGAATTTTTGGGCCGAGCGATTTACTATCTCTTTGGTTGTTTTGTATTTCGGAGCTTGTTAGCTCGGGTTCCATTGTATTTCGCTTCCGCATTTGTTGAGTTGTTGGCGTATCGCCGTTATGGACTTACCCTATGTTTGTTGTTTTGTGTGTTCTGACGGCACGACCTTGGGGTTTCGTATTGGGATCCGGGTCGTGTCGTCACAACACCTGATGCATGTTAGGATCTGTATTGAAATTGACGTTTCTAGGGAGCTTCCTTCTAACATCTCAATTGGTACATCGAACGTAGATGGTTGTTGGCAAGCCCTAGACTTTGAAGGCAATATCCAATACTGCTCAGGCTGTGGTCTTCTTGGTCACTCTATTATAGTTTGTAGGAAGGGTCATCGTAAGGTTGGCCCCCACATGGTGCAACCCTTTAACAATGCGCAACCTTCTCATAAAGGGAAGGATCCTGTGGTAGATAAGGTTATCATTAAAGTTGATTCTTTTTTGGATACTGTTAAAGAAGCCTCAAGCAAGAAAGTTTTTCTTAATGCCAATAATATCTCACACCCTCATTGGCGGCTGATCCTCGTACCCAATAAACTGGATTCTGCGACCACGTCTAGTGCTAAGGATGTGATGAGAAATCTCGTTTCAGTGGAAACTGCTTATTTTCCCGATAGTGCCCCGGCACAGATATCAATTGTGGTTGAGCATGACAATACAGTTAAGGGTGGTGCTGTGGATGTTCAAAGAGCTCAGGCTAGGGCTATGTCTCTTTCTCCTCTTGCATGCTTGGCTCCTGGAATGGATGGTCAGCCTATTTTCCTTGATAGGTTTTCAGAATATAGTATACGTAGTGAACTAATCAACAAGATAACCATAGCTCGGCTTACACATTGCCGGCATCAAAAGGATTACAAGTACTACATGTGATAACACTACAAGTAGTTAAATAAAGGAAACAAGTACAAGTTCCAAACACATTCCCAAGCATAGTCTAATTGACTTGCTTTTAAATCCATCGTCCTTGCAAATTACAAAAGAAAGGAAGAGGACATCTAAACCACCTCTTCAATTGCAACATCAGAGCAAGAGAGGAATAGAGGAAACACGAACACCGCAAACCTCAGCGAGAAGGACCTGCTTTGCTAAGATCTAAAGCAGTAAAGGGGACTGGGTAAGTCATAAAGACTTGTAAGCTATCAATCATGCATGTCATGGCAATATGCAGCATACAAGGCAAGATATCATCACATAAGCATATAGATCATATATCCAAGATGCACAGTATTTCACATAGGTGCTCGTAATTAAATCACATAGGATAAGGATATATGGAGAGCAGGTGCCGCTACGTAGTTCCTGCACACAAGTGTTATCTATAATGTGAGGTGTCAGATGGTTGTGAGTACATCGACCTTCCGAGGAGATGCCCAGGATAGACACACCAATGCGCTCTAATAGTTACAACAAAGGGGCTACTTCCCCACTGTGGCCACCGTGGAGGCGTGTGTGTATAAGGACAGGTATGCCAGCTGGACTCATGCAAATGCCAAGTAGTGTTTACTTAACAAATTCCTGAGTAGAGAACGAGGTCAACAAGAGCGATCTCGTTCATGACAAGTAATTATTCTCATCAATAATCAAGTAGGGTTGAGTTCGACAAGAGCAAAATCAACATGTCAAATAGGCATTCTATTATATGTCATTTAAATTAGGCATGACAATCAATCCAATTCAAGAGTCTAGAATTAATATTCTTAGTGAAACACATTTAGAACATCGTAGGGATTGATCATAGAGTCGGTATTGTTCAATGGCTCACTAAAATCGACTTCGTTGAGTCGTCTCTATAAATTCATCCAATAGAATTTAAACGCTAAATGCATTCTAAACCCTTTTCTAAGTTCTCATATAGGATAGACTAGGCCATTAATCCAAATAATAACCATAGTCAAGAATTATCATCAATTCATAATTTATGGAACACTAGAATCATAATTTCCAAAGGTTGTTAGAAGTCAATGCTCCAAGAACAATAATTATTCCAAATGGAGCATATAACACATTTAATTCTAGGCTTAGGACCAAAACAACAACATGAGCAATTCATAATTTATGGAACCCTAGAATCATAATCTCTAAAGGTTGTCAAAAGTCAATAGTCCAAGAACAATAATTATTCCAAATGGGGCATAGAACACATTTAATTCCAGGTTTAGGACTAAAACAACAAGATGAACAATTCATAGTTTATGGAACCATAGGATTAAAATCTCAAAAAGTTATCAAAAGTCAATGGTCCAAGAACAATAGTTATTCCAAATGGGGCATAGAACACATTTAATTCCAGAATTAGGACCAAAACAACAAGATGAGCAATTCATAATTTATGGAACCCTAGAATCATATTCTCTAAAGGTTGTCAAAAGTCAATAGACCAAGAACAATAATTATTCCAGATGGGGCATAGAACACATTTAATTCTAGGCTTATGACCAAAACAACAAGATGAATAATTCATAGTTTATGGAACCCTAGGATCATAATCTGTAAAAGTTGTCAAAAGTCAATGGTCCAAGAACAATAATTATTCCAAATGGGGCATAAAACACTTTTAATTCCAGGGTTAGGACCAAAACAACAAGATGAATACATCATTCAAAAAACTCATAAACTCAATTCATCATCAAACATGGTATAGACATGGTAAGAGCATGAGAATCATAAGAAGAGGGGGATAGCGTGGCATTTCTAGCATACATCCTAAGGGGAATCAATAGCTTACCTTACACGAAAGAAAAATATGAAATGAACACAAACTAATCAGATAGAATCGTGCTCCTCATCGATAGCTTCATTTTGGTGGTCTCGGATTGGCAATCAGAGTTCGGGAGCTCAAGTTATGGAGGAAACGCACACTAATCTCCCCTCACCATTCACACACAAAAGCTTGGGAAGAGAGAGAAGAAATTTACTGATATGGTGGGTTTAATGGCTATCACAAAGGTGAGAGATTTATATATGACATGCAAATATGGGTGGAACTCCACATGTCACAAGGAGAATGCATGGAAATCCACTTGTCAAATGAAGGATGAATGAGGTTAGGCTTAATCCAACTTACTTAGGGTCTAATAGGATGGATTAGGGTCAATTAGGATGGGGGTTCAATGGGTTAATTGGGTCACAAATTCAAAAAGTTAGAAAATCCCGAAATCTGGAAAACATAATTTTCATTTGCGAAGTTACTAGACAGTCAATCTTGTTAAATCGACCATAAATAGCTCAAAACTCTGAATGAGGTGATTATTGATTTTTCTGAAACTAGACTCATTAAAATATATTTTAGTGTTTTAAATTACTCCATTTGGACTTATATTCATCAAAATAAGGTTACAACAAAATCAAGTACATAAGCTGATTACTTGAAAACATAATTCTGGTACAACCGTAAGTCAAGACCAAATTGAGGTACTTAGACACCTTGGAAAATTACTAAATTTTACCAGGAGTATCCTAACATATGTAGGTAAAACAAACCGAAAGGGAATCTCAATCACTTTAGTAGATTGGTAGCAGAATTTTCCCGAAATTTGCCCAAAAACAGGACTGAATCTGTGAAGTAATAAGTTGGTCATCTTATTTCCAAATGCAACAAGTCTATGAACAATGATTGTGCAAGCATGAGAAATAATAGTACACTTGGTCTAGAACTCAAATGAACTTCTCGCAAGTTGAAAACACAAACAATACAAGCAACGAAGGCAATCCTGAGAAACCCTAAGACTCAAACGAAGCAACAATGCTTCTAAACTCTCAACCATGCATACTATAATCAAGATTAATATTATAAGTCATATATGAAGGGTACTAAGACTCCAATGAGACTTAGTTAAGTGCAAACATGCTAAGATGAATACTCGAAGCATTAATGACAAAGCATGCAACGCATAGTAGGCATTCAAATGACTATGATCATAACCGACCTAATGCAAGCATGATATGAACAGTATGAACTCTCTAACATGTTAAGGCATACGTTAAGCATGTTATAATGATGTTATACAAGTAATGATTTTGGGTTCTCACAGAAGACTTGGCTGATATAGCTGCCAAAACCAAGGCTGTTACTGCCAACACGGCCAGACAGGGAGCAAATCTAGATGAGCTTCAGGCCAAATGGATTCGGCAGGAACTGAAGACCGGTAGTCGTGACAGGTCTGCTAGCAACTCCTCTGCCGCTGCTGGACAAACATCCCATCCACTACCATCTAACCCTAAACCAACGACCTCCACACCCTAGTCATCCCTAACACCTAAACATAAACCTTCTTCTGACCAACCCTCACCGTCACCCAAGCCTAAACATAGAAAGCTACATAAAGGTCTTCCGACCAAGCGACCAACAGACCCTTCAAACTCTGCCGATGAAGCAGCTGAACCTCCTATTCAACTACTAAGGCAGAAAAGGAAGTCTGCCGGCACCCAACCTTCTACCCCTTCACAACCCAATCCTACTGAGTCATCTACTCAAGTGGAATCAACCCCTCCGGAGGAGCCTACCCTTCAGGAGGAGATGATCGATGTATTTTATACATCGATTTTATATGCTTCTATGACTTAAAGTATGCTATTTCACGAGGCTTTTGGCTACTAATATATGTTTTCGGTGAGTTTTGCAAGTTTCAGGGTTATTAGTGAAAATATGCGAAACTCCAGGGTTTTAAGTGCAAATTTCAAGAAGGGCAAAAAAGGAAAAATGAAGAAAGAACGTAAACTGTTGATTCTGGAGACCTTGCGGACGCAAGGTACATCAGACCTTGCGACCGCAAGGTAGGCAGTACGGGCACAAGTCAAGTTTTCCAAAGCCAAACACACTGGAGACCTTGCGGACGCAAGGTACTCAACACCTTGCGACCGCAAGGTGGTCAGAATGCTTGATTTTTAGATTTTCACACAGTTATTCGATTGGATTACAACTCCCGGATATATATTGAAGTCAGATGCCGAGCAAAAGGGAGAGGAGACGACTGGAAGCTCTCTTTAGTAGATTTTTGGTAGTTTTTAGATTGTATAACATAGTTAGATTTGGTAATTTCAAGTATTGAAGATCAAATCATGTATCCGATCATCTCCATGTGCTGTTCATTGTCTATGATGAACTAAATCATCCATAATCTAGGAGGTGGGAGGTAACTTGTATCGAATTTATGTTTTGATTCTTATATATATGATCATTCAATTCTTGTTGATTGTGTTGTTTATCAATCCCTATATTATTTTGCTTTGAACAAATGAATGTAATCGCAAATAATAAAGGCTTAGAGGTGCGGATAACTGCATGACCAATGTGCATATGTCGTACACTAGCTCACCAACACAATAAATTGGACCTATCGATGCACGAGAGTGATAAGTTAGGACCAGGTTCATACATGATCTAGGTGACAGATAGATCATAAATCTAGGTGACAGCTAGATTGACAGTTCCTGTGCTTAGGATATAGAATGGATGAATTTTGCGGGGATGGAGGCTGAACCAATTGTTCAACAAACTATATCTATCTTTAGTGAACGAACCCAAGACATTGAATGATAATTATTATGAATTGAACATAAAGGAGATACAAGTGAAACCTAGAATCCTAGATTGCCACCCACCATAAGATCTTCATATCTGTTATTACTGCTAATTAGTTAAACATCTAAATATAAATAGTAGTTTAGAGTATAAATAAACAAAAAAACCCCTTTAGATTAATAATTTGCTATCAATAAATTGCACTGTTTGTGATCACTTGTCTCTGTGGGTTCGACCCTTGCTTCCAATACTATTCTATAATAGTCTTGTCCACTTGCAAGGAAAAAGATTAATTAAAACATCGATCAAGTTTTTGGCGCCGTTGCCGGGGACAAGCTAGTTCACGTAGTTAGTTTGTTGGTAGCGTAGTTTTTAATTTAATTTAGTTTTTAGTTTAATTTTCAGTTTTTATAAAAATAAAAATACAAAAAAGATTTTATTTTGTTTTTAATAGTTAGTTGTTTTTAAATTGCTTTAAATTATTTTTATGCACGGTCGTGGATCTTTGAATCCTAAATTGGTAGAGTTAAATCAAGATATAAATATTGTTAGAAGAAATCAAGAAGTCCTTGAAAATCTAGCTCACGAGTTTGATAATCATGATCAGTTGAATCAAGAGGATCCTCTGGTTGATCCTCCAATCGAAGAAAATAATAATAATAGAAATCCTGAAAATTCAGTTGACCAAGTCAACCGGAATCAAAGAGAAGAAGAACCTGCAAGAAGAAATATGGAAGTAGTGATAAATCAAAGAACTATTAATGACTTTAGTAGACCTTCATTAAATGTTGTGACATCATGTTTAGTCTTGCCAGATGCTGTAAGGAATTTTGAGTTAAAAGGTCATTATTTTAATGTCATACCATCTTTTCATGGGATGCCTCATGAAGATCCTGTCAGTTTCTTAAGAGAATATGAATACATGATGAGTACTTTTCCTTTAGGAGGTTTAATTGAAGATCAAATCAAAATGAAATATTTTCCAAGTGCATTAAAAGAATTGGCAAAGAGATGGTTTATGAACTTAACACCTAATAGTGTTTATACTTGGGCTCAATTACATGATTTGTTTATGAGTGAATTTTACAAGCATGCATCTCTTACTGAATATAGAAAACAAATCATGTCATTCCAAAATGAACCAGGTCAAACATTCCATGAGTCATGGGATAGATTTAAAAATCTGCTCATTATGTGTCCTCATCATAATTTGGCTCAACATGTGTTAGTGCTTCAATTTTATCATGGTCTTTCGTGAGGCTTACAAACTATGGTTGATAGTGCAGCTGGTGGTTCTATTAATAGAATGACACCAGAAGCACTAGAAGAATTATTTGAGATGTTAAGTATTAATTCCCAACAGAAAAGTGCTAGAGGTAAAAATAGAAGCCTATATCAATTGCAAGATAATTCAAATACACAAGCTCAATTTGAAAATTGGCAAATTCAAGAAGCATGTGCTTTATGTGGATTATATTCTCATGCTACTAATTTTTGTCCGTCAAGTGCTATGTATTCTGAACAGGCTAATGCTATGAATATGTACCCTCAAAGGCCAAGGAATGATCCCTATTCAAACACATATAATCCTGGTTGGAGGAATCATCCTAACTTTTCTTGGGGAGGAAATAAGCCTTTACAACCTCAACAATTCCAACCTCAACCACCACAACCTCCACAGTTTCCAAATCAAAATTAGTTGAGAATTGAAGAAGCTCCAAAACAAGATGTAGCAAGTAAAGGTCAAGCAGCATTGATGAAATACATGCTTGAAGAGATTGAAAATCTAAAGAAACACATTGCAAATTCTGAAGTAGATAAAAGAGAAGAAGGGAAGTTCCCTAGTCAAACCGAGCAAGCCAAGTCAATCACCGTCTTGCGAAGCGGTAAGGTAATAGGTGAAGAGGTAAGTGATCCTGATCCTTCTTCTAAAGTGCCTGCTACAGTAGAAAATTCTGAAAAGGAAATTGAAAAAGAAATCGAAAAGGATATTGATAATAATTAAGAGAATAATGAATCAAGTAATCAAGGAGTAGATGTAGAAGTAGAAGTAGAAGTAGAAGTTCCAAATAAGGAACAAGAAAAAGAAGTTGAAAACAAAGATAATACAATAGAAGTCGAAAAAGAATTGGATCAAGAAGAAGAGGAACCTTATGTGGCTCCACCACCTTATGTTCCTCCAATTCCGTTTCCAAGAAGACTTATGAAAAACCGAATGGACAAACAATTTACGGAAATTTATAATATGTTATCCAAAGTGAATGTTAATCTTCCTTTGCTTAATGTTATTAAAAATATTCCAGCTTATGCAAAGTTTTTCAAAGATCTTCACTCTAAGAAACACAAGTTTGAAAACAATGAAAAGATTATTGTTTCTGAAAACGTAAGTTCCGTTTTACAACCCAAACTACCCCCTAAGTTGAAAGACCCTGGTAGCTTTAACATCCAAGTTTTCTTGGGAAGCTCTAAAAACATGAAAACAATGCTAGATTTAGGAGCAAGTATTAATTTGATGCCTTTTGCGGTCTATAAACAGTTAGGGTTAGGAGAACTAAAACCACTAATATGCAATTACAATTAGCTGATCGTTCAGTTAAATATCCTTTGGGTATAGTGGAAGATATCCTAGTTCAGGTTGATAAACTAATCATTCCAGTTGACTTTGTGGTTCTAGAGATGGAAAAGAAGATATGCACTAATAATGAAGTCCCAATATTGTTAGGCAGACCGTTTATGGCTACTGCCAATACAATGATTAATGTGAAGAATGGTAAACTCACAATGTCAGTCCTAGGTGAAACTGTTGAAATCTCTGTGTTTGATGCTATGAATAGACCTAGTGACATAAGTGCATGTTTTTCAATAGATGAGATTGAAAAGTTATCAACCAAAACCTTTGAAGAAGAGGAAGAATATGAGAGAGATAGATTCATAGTTTATGATGTTAGTCCTATCCCTCCCATAAAAATTGACATTGATGAAATTGAAAGAGAAATAGAAGAAGAAGAAAGACAAGAGAGAAAAGTTAGAAGCTAGTAAAAAGAAAGATAAAGAAGAAATAAATAAGGAATCAGAAAATAATTCTGATAAGCTTGAAAAAGTAAAAGAAGAAAGTTATGAAATCAAGGATGATGAAGTAGAGATTCTGAAATCTCTCTTTGAAGAAATCGAAATAGAAAATATTGAGGAAGAAATTGAAGATAAGAAAGTAGAGAATGAGGAGGCTAAAATAAAAGAAACAATTAAAGTCGAAAATTCGGAATTTACGCCATTCATTAATTCTCCTAAAGTCGAAGAATTAAAGCCATTACCACCCCATTTAAAATATGAATTTTTAGGGGAAGGTAACACTTTGCCTGTTATTATAGCATCCGACTTAACGGAAGAGCAAGAATCTAGTTTGTTAAAAGTTTTATGGACACATAGAGAAGCTTTAGGATGGTCCCTAGCTGATTTAAAAGGCATTAGTCCCTCTATGTGCATGCATAAAATACATCTAGAAGAAGGTAGTAAACCTTCAAGAGAAAGGCAAAGAAGACTTAACCCACACATGGAAGAAGCCGTAAGAAAAGAAGTTCTTAAGCTCTTAGATGCGGGTATAATTTACCCTATATCAGATAGTAAATGGGTTAGTCCTGTTCAAGTAGTTCCTAAAAAGTCAGGAATTACAGTCGTTAAAAATGAGAAAGATGAATTAGTCCCTACAAGAACAATAACTGGTTATAGAATGTGCATCGATTTGCGAAAATTAAATGCGGCAACTAGGAAAGACCACTTTCCTTTGCCATTTATTGACCAAATCCTTGAAAGACTAGCCGGTCATGAATATTATTGCTTTCTTGATGGTTTTTCTGGTTACAATCAGATCCCTGTTGCACCCGAAGACCAAGAGAAAACAACTTTTACATGTCCCTTTGGTACTTTTGCTTTTAGGAGAATGCCTTTTGGATTATGTAATGCACCAGCTACTTTTCAAAGATGCATGATTTCTATATTTTCAGACTTAGTTGAAAGATGTGTTGAAGTTTTCATGGATGATTTTTCAGTTTTTGGAAATTCTTTTGATCACTGTTTAGAGAACTTTACATCAGTCTTAAAAAGATGCTGTGAAACAAATTTAACTTTAAGTTGGGAGAAAATTCACTTCATGGTAAAACATGGAATTGTCTTAGGGCATGTTGTTTCAAATAAAGGCATTGAAGTTGATAAAGCTAAAATTGAAGTTATTTCACAATTACCCCCTCCCACTTCAGTTAAAGGAGTTAGAAGTTTTCTTGGGCATGCTGGTTTTTATCGAAGATTTATAAAAGATTTTTCCAAAATCTGTAAACCTCTATGTAATTTGCTAGCAAAAGATACATAATTTATTTTTGATAAAGAATGTTTAGAAGCTTTTAATTTATTAAAAGAAAAATTAACTACTGCCCCTATTTTATCCGGCCCTGATTGGTCACTTCCTTTTGAAATCATGTGTGATGCATCAGATTTTGCGATTGGAGCCGTGTTAGGACAAAGGGTAGATAGAAAGCCTCATGTGATCCATTATGCTAGTAGAACTCTAAATGATGCACAATTGAATTATACAACTACTGAAAAGGAATTTTTAGCAGTAGTATATGCTTTAGAAAAATTTAGATCATATCTGTTAGGATCAAAGGTGATAATATTTTCTGATCATTCTGCATTGAAATATCTGCTAAGTAAGAAAGATGCTAAACCAAGATTAATTAGATGGATGTTATTGTTACAAGAATTTGACATTACTATCAAAGATAAAAAGGGAACCGAGAATGTCGTAGCCGACCATTTGTCCAGATTGGAATTTTCACCCTTGCTTGAACGTCAATTTCTTGATGATCCTGTCCCCATAAATGATAATTTTCCTGATGAACAACTTTTAGCCATTAAAGATTCTGACCCTTGGTATGTTGATTTTGTCAACTACTATGTGTCTGATATCATTAATCCGGATTTTGATCATTATGAAAAGAAGAAATTTTTGGCGGAAACTAAAAATTATTTTTGGGAAGCACCTCATTTATACAAAATTTGTTCAGATTCTTTAATAAGAAGATGTATTCCAGAAAAAGACCAACAAGGTATTATGGAATCTGCCATGGATATTCTTGTGGAGGTCATTTTAGTGGAAACAAAACTGCTAGGAAAATTTTGCAATCTGGTTTATATTGGCCTACTGTTTTTAGAGATTGTGAATTGTTTTATAGAACATGTGATAAGTGTCAGAGAACAGGTGGAATAGGAAAGAGAAACGAAATGCCCTTGCATATTAATTTGGTTGTTGAAATCTTTGATGTATGGGGTATTGATTTCATGGGTCCTTTTCCAGTGTCAAATAATTGTGAGTATATTCTAGTAGCGCTGATTACGTATCTAAATGGATTGAAGCAAGAGCAACCAAGACTAATGATGGAAAAACAGTAGTTAAATTTGTAGAAGATTTGTTTGCTAGATATGGAGTACCTAAGGCCATAATAAGTGACCAAGGAACTCATTTTACCAATAAGTTGTTGAATAATGTTCTTAGAAAGCATGGTGTAACTCACAAGTTAGCTACACCTTATCATCCTCAAACATCCGGCCAAGTAGAAGTTAGCAATAGGCAAATAAAAGCAGTATTAGAAAAGACTGTTAGGCCTAATCGTAAAGATTGAGAATCTAAACTTAAGGATGCTTTATGGGCATACCGAACTGCTTTTAAGACCCCCATAGGAATGAGTCCATATAGAATGGTGTATGGCAAAGCCTGTCATTTACCAGTTGAAATTGAGCATAAAGCCTATTGGGCTGTTAAAGAGTTAAACTTAGATTTAACCCTGGCTGGAGAAGAAGGATTGTTTCAGTTAAATGAGTTAGAAGAACATAGGTTGAATTCGTATGAGAATGCTAAAACATATAAGGAAAAGACCAAGAAATATCATGATATGGGATTAGCCAACAAGATGTTTCATCCAGGTATGAAAGTGTTACTTTTTAATTCTAGATTAAGGTTATTCCCCGGAAAGTTGAAATCTAAATGGTCTGGTCCCTTTATAATTGTACGAATTTATCCTCATGGAGCTGTTGATATTCAAAACCCTAAAAATAATGAAGTTTTCAAAGTTAATGGACACCGACTCAAGCCATATTTAGAGCCGATGTCAGTTGAACGAACAATTGAGTTAATTCGTTTGGCTGACAATGAACCACCCCGAGATTAGGCTTGCAGTTTGGTCGAGCCAAAGACGTTAAACAAAGGCGCTAAGTGGGAGGCAACCCACTATTTTGAATGTTATTTGCTTTGTAGTTAGTTTAAATATGTTTTTCTCCGTTAAATTTAATTTGTGGACATTTAATTTTTAATTAAATATGCCAAAATACAAGTTTGGGGGAGAAAAACATCTTAGTATTGTATTTATATGTTACTAATAATTTTTAGTTTAGAGTTTTTGTTAAGTTTTTGCATACAGGAAAGATATAAAACATAACGGAAGTTAACGGAAGGGCTAAACTGCAAAACTGCTGAAAAGGAAGAAAGAAAATCAAGTGGGAAAGTTCTGCCCACCTTGCGGACGCAAGGTGTTGGAGACCTTGTGACCGCAAGGTTCTCCGTAAATGCAATTTTCGTGCAACGTACTGTCAGTCATGGGGAAGTGGCGGAATCAGAATCGGTTTGACTGCCGACCTTGCAGATGCAAGGTGTGGCAGACCCTGCGACCGCAAGGTCCCCTTATATAAAGGCTGCTGGGTTTTTCTTCAGGAATCACCACATAAATCTCTCCCTCCTTCAGCAAAGCAGCAGCAGCCGCCCAGTTCCTCCAAAATTCCGGCAGATCGGCTCATATTCCGGCACCTACTCCAAGATACTCTCTCCTCCTTCATCATTCTTCATCCTCTACCTCCATCCATCACTCCATTGCACCCCATCAAGGTTGAAGTTCTAGAAGAAGAAGAGGAAGAACCTCCATTGTTGCCGACGCCGATCAAGCTCACACTCCGGCTGCATTCTCTTCATCTAGGCTGCAAACAAGTAACACTATCACCCTCTTTAATTTCTTACGTAAAATAATTGCATGCTAGAGTGCTAGATGATTTTAACGTAGATAAAAATTTTGCATGCTTTAGAATTAATTTTTAATTTTAAAATTTTTTTAAAAAAAACTTATTTTATTTGTTAAAACTTTAGTTTTAAATATTTAATCAAACAAAATGTTCCGTAAGCGTAGAAATGCATGTGCTTCGTCCTCCGGCCCCGCTCAGGAGGAAGAACAAAATTTTGACATCACCCGATTCGTGTCCTACGAGGCATCAGAACGATATACGGCCAAACTCTCCAAGTCCTTGGTGCCCGAGAGGGGATTCAAGGCTGAAGAATTTGGCCTCCGTCCCAATCTGATAGCTCGTAGGTGGGGGCTTTTGATAGATTCTCCGCCAAGGGCAGCTGTAGTGCCCATTGTTCCGAGAATTCTATGTCAATGGCAACATTGGCATAGATGGGGGTGTATTAGACACTGTTAATGTTAGGGACGTGGTTGTAAATTTTTCGTCCCAAAGCATTAACACCTATTTCGGCACCTCCAACTTTGCGGTTGGTGCCGATGATTTTAGCACACACCTCCAACCCCCCATTATCCCTGTCGAAGTGATCAATGCGACCATCACCCTCCCTGGTGTGGTGTGGACCTACAACCATAATCCACCTTTTGGTCCACGCACCATGGGGGAGACATTCCTCCAGAACACGGCCAAGCCTGTGTTCAAATTTGTTTGCGGGCGTCTCATGCCCTCCAGTCACCAACACACGGTGACTTGGGAGAGGGCTGTCTTGACCTACACCATTATGACCGGTGGGTCTGTTGATGTTGGCCGTTTGATCAACGGCCAAATCAAGACCCTTATTAGAGGTAGGACGAATGCGGGTTCGCTGCTCCCGCATTTGATTACCGAAGTTGTGTAGGGGGCAAGCGTGAAATGCCTGCCCAAACACGCGGAGAGGTCAAGGCCGGTCCGCCATTACGAGGGCCATTTTGTTTGAGCACCACCAGCAGCCGAGAGTGAGGGTTCCTCAAGAGGAGGAACCCGAAGAGGAGGAGGAGGACCCGCTCGTTGGGATCTCCAATAGGTTGGAGAGGTTGTCCTAGAAACCAAACCGATATGGTGATCAATTGTTGGCACAAATGCGTCGACCGACTGCTATTTGGTTGGTTTAACACGGTGGGACAAAATGTCTCCGCCAAATTATTATGGCCGCCTCCCCGGCACGATCCCCGAGTTTCATCCTCATTCGTTATTTCCGCCCGACTCACCGTTAGTCGAGGCCCAAGTTCCATCCTCTTTCGTTAGGTGGACCCGCTATCTCCTTTGGATATTTTTCCTACCCCATCAATCCACTCATATGTCCTCCATTTTGAGCACAAAATAGAAATTAAGTTTGGGGGGATTTTAAGCTTAAAGTCCTAGCAGTCCTAGCCTAATGAGGAATGGAGTTGGGCTATGTTTTAGGGTGAAGAAAAATTTCTTTATACGATGACCATCTAAATCTTCACCCTATTTTCCCTGCTTTTAATTTTTTCTTATTTTCTGAGTTGTTGCCATGACCGAATACTCATTATAATAAAAGGACCTCGTAGGTTCCCTTTATGGGGAGTCCCATCATCAATTGATTTATTAAAAATAATCATCGTCATCATCTCCAAATTTCTTTAAAAATATAATAATAAAATTAAAAAAAAAATTTCAAAATTTTCATCCTCAAGTTTAGTGTGGTAATGCTAGTCGTAGTCAATGAGGAGTTAATGCAATGAACCGCATAGTTAGTCCGTAGATCCTCTCGAATTTACTTAATTTTGCGAAACTTTTACTTTTCTCCAAATTCTTCATGCACCCACACCGGCCATAATTATGGATTGATTAGAATAGTTTTATAAAGTTTATAACACCTACTTATTACAACAAGATATGCACAAGAATATGATGCATAGCCATTCGAACATAATTGTTGCATTAAATTGTAACTTAGGGTCAATTGCATGATAGTTAGATCCCTGATTTTTTTCATTTATATATCTCAAGCACACTTTCGAACCGTGTCCGCATGTTAGTCTCAATTGTCCCTACCATCTCGCCTTAGCGAATGCTTATGTGAAATCCAGTGATGCTAAACATTCAACCCCAATTCCCATAGTTGATATGATATTTTGTGTTGTCTTACTTGCTTTAAATACTATATGAGCATTTGGCATTAAGAAATGACTTAGCCATCTTGGATCGTTAGAGCCTAAATATTCCCCGACCTATACTAAAAATATCCTAGTGTCCCCGCTGAGCCTAATGAAAAGAATGGAGTGTGCTAAGCACACTATTTAAACCCCATTCGCTATCATTTCTATTACCCACATTAACTTAACCCTAAAAAGCCTATACACTTTTAGCCTACCCTTGAGAGAGAGTAGATGGGTGGAAAATTTATTTTGAGGACCACTTTCTTTTCGCTTAGGCTATTTTTCGAAGACTTCTTCTTTCCGCTAAAAAAAAATAGAAAAAGAAAAGAAAAATTATGTATCGATCTAAAAATGAAACGGAAGAAGAAGAGTGTAACAAAGATTCAAATGGAAGCATAGCTTAAGAGAAAATTATTAGAAAAA